>CM053593.1:297936696-297949391 GCA_028646575.1 Pseudocheirus occidentalis
TTTACTGCTGTTCCTATCTTGCTTCCTTTTTCTCATGTTGGCCAATCTATTAATTGCTTGGTTTTTTAGCTCTGTGGAACTCTGCTTCCTAGAGGGGGAAAGCTCTGTCCCAAATCGCTGGGGCCCTCACAGCTGCCGGAGCTATTAGTGAGATGCTGAAGCCCCCCCCCCAGCTTTGGCTCACTGAAAGAGCACCCCAGGACCACCACTCAAGATCACGATCCAGATCCAGGCTGCTCAACGCAAGAGCCCTTGGCCCTGATGGATCGCCTCAGCCCCCCTGCTATCTGGAGGCCGAGGGCTCTGAAGCAGGCCAGTGGAGGCCGCTGCTGCTCCATTCCTGCTGCTACAGCCACCTCTCACTGCTTCCTTGCCCTGGGAGCAGTTTAGCTGGACCCACTCTTCTCCTGAGTTAGCAAAATCCACTGACCTTTCTCTTAGCCTTTTTTTCTTCTGACCTGATAAATGTGGTAATTGTGCCTCCAGTGCAGCCAATCTGTTCTCCTATAGACGCGGCTCCCGCCCAATGCCCCAGGGCCTGAGCCGGCTGAACTGGCCACGGCTCCCAGACTGCTGAGAAGAGCCACACCTGCTGAGCTGCCTGTAGCAACAGATGTGCTTTCTGTCTTGTGGAGAGTTTTGGAGCTTGAAAATCTGTTTAGCGTCCCATTTTATGAGTTTTTTAGCGTGTTTGTGTGGGAGCTGCGATGCTTTGCTGCTTCTACACTGCCATCTTGGCTCTGCCCCCCCCATTACACATTTCTAAAAGCATTTTGTTCAATTTCAACAAACCAGCAAAGCAACTGTAGTAGCTATGCAATTGATGGATGGTTGCCATAGAGTAGTTAGCAAGGAAATCTCCAGCAATATACAGTCTCTACTTTAAAACAACCTCCAGGGATAAAGAATTCGTTACACCTCCTCACTACCCCCAAGATACCCCATTTCATGTTGGGGTAGGTCAAATTCTTAGGATTTTTTTTTATCATATTTAGGTGAAATCTGCCTCACCTATAAATCAGAAAATGGAAAAAGACACAACTATGAACAAGGGAAGACTTACTGACCAAACAAATGATGAAGAGGATCACAAGATAAAAAACTGACAATTTATATTACATAAAGCTGAAAAACTTTTGCACAAAATCAATGCAGTTAAAATGAGAATAAAAACAATTAACTAGAAAAAATATTTGAAACCAATTTCTATATATCCATAGCATGGTGGAGAAATTACTAGTCTTGAAATCAGGAAGTCCTGGCTTGATTCTACCTCTGACACATCCTGATCATAGGCAAGACTTAACCTCTCAGTGCTCTAAGAAAGTCTAAGAAAATAAGTCACAGGAAAGGTGTAGATCCACCTTGGTAGGAGTTTCCTATACTGATGAAACCATCTTACATCTTATGAAACCATCCCTGTCTTAGAATGAATTGCTACAAATATATAAATATACACACACACAAAAACATATATATGTATGTAATAAATAAGAGTCATTCCCAAAAGATATATGGTCAAAGGAAATAAAAAGGCAGAACTCGTGGGAAGAAATGCAAGCTATCAATGACCATATTGTTTTTAAAAAACATCAAATCATTAATAATAAGAAATGCACATTAAAATAGTTTTGAGGTTCTACCTCACACCTATCAAATTTGTAAAGAAGTAAAAATAAAAAAGGAAAGTGATATTTAATGAAAGTAGTGAGAGAGGACAGGAACACTAATGTACTGTTTGTGGAGTAGTGAAATGATCCAACCATTCTAGAACTATGTCTAAAAAGTCATTAAACTGTACATATAATTTGACATAGGAATACAAAATATATACCTCAAAGAGATAAAGGAGGCAAAGGATTCGCATGTATACAGTTACTGCAGCACTTTTTATTGTAGCAAAGAACTAGAAACAAAGCATGAACCTATCAGTTGAGGAATGGTTCAACAAATGGTGATTTGTGAATTTTATGGAATATTATTAGACCATAAGAACTAATGAAAGGGATGAATTCAGAGAAACCTCAGAGGACTTATATGAATTGATGCAGAGTAAGCAAAAGCAAAAGAATGATTTATACAATGACCACAACTTTATAAAGGAAAACAAGTTTGAAGGACTTAAGTACTCTGATCAATGCAATGACTAACCATGATTTTAAAGAATTGATAATGAAGCATGCTTACCATCTCTTGGTGAAGTAGTAATTAACTATTAAGTGCAAAATTCAATATATACTTCTAGATATGATTAATGCAAATCTGATTTGATTGTTACAATGAGGAAGGAAATTAGTGGAAAGGTCCAACAAAGAGGGCATAATGATACTGATGCTCAAAAGAAAAAGAAAAAAGAGAAAACATACAGAAGAAGGCAGAAGGGAATTCAGAAAGGGATACAGGCAAATGGGTTCATATTAGTACTAGTCCATATTAAATGGGGGGTGGGGTTGGTAGTGGTGGTGGGGTGAGGTATATGTATGTATGTGTCTATGTATAAAAAGTCCTATTAATAGATTCATATTTTCATATACAATATTCTTTCTGACCTCCTTTGTATGTGGAAATGTGCATGTTGTTGATGATTTTCTAGTTCTTGATTCAAAAAAGTAAAATAAAAAGAAATCTGCCTCTACAATTTTCACCTGTTGGTCCTAGTTCTGCCTTTTGGAGCCAAAGAGAACAAGCCTCCTACAAGTTAAGCTTTCAAAAAATAAAAAATAATAATGTTTTCCTCTTCTTTGTCTTTCTCCAGATCTTCTCTTTATCAGGCTATGTATGAATCCTCAGTTCCTTCAACCAGCCTTTATAAGACATGGTTTATATACACTCCATCATCCTGGGCAAACTTCCCTACATACATAACACTCCATCATGCCAATGACTTTTCTTCTAGACTGTATGTTATATGTGCATACATACAAATATCTGTGTATGTGTGTATATGTATGTGTATATACATAAACACGTACGTGTATATGAACATGTATATATGACAATCAGGTTTAGGTGACTTGCCCAGAGTCACACAACTAGTAAGTGTCATGTTTTTGAGGCTGGGATTCAGGTCCTCCTGATTCCAGGACTGTTGCTCTTTCTACTGTGCTACCTAGCAGCCCCTGGACTATATATACCTTGAGGATAGGAACTGTATCATTTAACAAGCTCTATTTCCAGTGTTTAGCCTATAGTAGACACTTAAGTATTTTTCATACTGAATTTTAAAATGTGACACCCAGAACTGGTTGCAATATTCCACATGTGGTCTGATGAGGGCAGAGTATAATGGCACTATTCACCTCTTTCACAATAGCTTATGTTATTTATATTAATGCAGCCTAATTTATTATTGATTTCAGAATTTCAGAGTTGGAAGGAACCCCAGAAGTCATTCAGACTAAACTATACCAAAAGCATAACTTAATACATAGTTATCCAGGCTCAGCACTAAAATGCTCTCTTTCCACTCAAATATGGGAAGAGAAAAGAAAAGAGAACAAGTATTAATTATCTACTATGTGCCAACACAGTGCACAGCACAATTTACAAATATTATCTCCTTTTATCCTCATAAACAGTGTGGGATTTAAGTGCTTTTATTATCCCCATTACACAGTTGAGGAAAATTAGACAGATAGTGATTAAGTGACTTACCCAGGGTCACACAGCTAATACGTGTATAAGGCCACACTTGGACTCAAGTCTTCCTGATTACAGGCCCAGAACTCTATCCATTGTGTCATGTAGACACAGAGTACTTGCTGTCTCCTGGGGCAACCCATAATTTTTTAGGTAGTTTAATTTTAAGAAGTCTTTTCTTTATAAACAACAGAATTAGTCTAGGTCCTTCTTCCTAGTTCAGCTAGGTGGTGCAGTGGATAAAGCTCTAGGCTTGGAATCAGCAACACTCATCTTCATGAGTTTATAACATGTCCTAGTTGTGTGACCCTGGACAAGTCACTTAACCCTGTCTGCCTAAGTTTCCTTACCTGTAAAATGAGCTGGAGAATGAAATGGCAAACAACTCCAGCATCTTTGCCATGAAAATCCCAAATGAAGTCACAAAGGGTTGAACACAACTGAAATAACTGAACAACACTTCCTCCTAACAACACCGTCATACTTCAGCCAAGCTTAAGACAAAGTAACTTTTAAAAGATGGGTAAAGAACTCCAGGGGACAGTGGTCCACCCTACCCTTGCAAGTACTGAGGAGGCATCCTAAAGTTTAAATGGCAAGTTTACCTTAAACCAAGGTTGCACTGGAGCCAGTTCCAACTAGCAAAAAAGGCCATTGTTAAATTTTCAGGATGAATATTCAAAATTCAGAAAACTATAATGGATGCAAATCAGAACTTGACTTATGGGGGTGGTTAGGTGGCACAGTGAATAGAGCACCAGCCTTGGAGTCAGGAGGACCCGAGTTCAAATCCAGCCTCAGACACTTCTCACATACATGCGCGCACACACAAATCTAGCTGTGTGACCTTGGGCAAGTCACTTAACCCCAACTGCCCTCCAAAAAAGCAAAAAGAGAAACCAAACTTGACATTGTGATTTTTTTCTAGACTTAATAAAGTATTAATACTGAGATTAAACATATAAGTATATGTGCATAATTTTTTTTTTCCCTTGAGAGCCTAGTTGTTAAACATTTACCAACACACCCTTGAATTGCTGTATAAATAATTGCTTGGGCTCAGCAGAAGTGCAGTAGAGGGTTCAGGAAATGATGTCATCACCAGACTGAAGGGTTTGCTGAGTGTAGGCTACCAATAACAAGCATCACTGGCATTTATAAGAGAACTTCCAGGTTTGCAAAGTGCTGTACATCTATTTTCTTATTTGAGCCTCACAATACCCCAACCTTAAATCTTCTTACATTGACATCAACTTCTCTTCTCACCAAGACTCACACAGCTCACACGCCCCATTAATTCAGATGTCAATTGATTCTATTCTTCCTTCTATCTCCCTTTCCCTTTTATGAGCAAACTCCTGGCATCACGGTATAGATGAAGCGACATGGTACAGTGTGGTACTGGACTTGCCACTGGAGGACTAGGATTTAAATCCAGTGTCTTAATATCTGCATGACCCTGAGCAGGTCCCTTGACATCCACAGGCCTCAGTCTCCATATCTGTAAAATAAGTGAGTTGGACTAGATACTTCTAAAGTTCCTTCTGGTTCTAGACCTATGATTCTCAAACTACTTGCCTACTACCAGGGTATCACCAGAAAGGGCCTCCTTGACTGCATTCTGATTTCTGGCCTCAATACTTAAAGGCAACTGGTCTCAACAATGTCATCAATGACATCTTTCCTTTGACCAGCTCCAAGAACTTTTCCTCATTGTTCTGGACCTCTCTATTGCTCCAGGTTACAAATGTGAATAAATGACAGTGACATATAAAAATCTGTCAGAAGTCAAAGCAAGCCAAAAAGCAATGCAATCATAAAATCCAAACCTGAAAATAATAAATATATAAGGAATCAGATTGAACATTTATAGTTTAGAAGAACACCTGGGTAAGTTAGGAAGATTTGGAGGAAAATCACCACGTGATGAAATCAGGAAAGATTTTATAGAAATGGGATTGTACATCATCTTGGAAGGAAAGGATGAAAGGTACTTGTTAAAGTTGCATTGATAAAATTTGAGGAAAAGTACTTGAAGTGATGGAACAAGTAGATGGTGCAGTGGATAGAGCACTGAGCCTGAAGCCAGGAAGACTCATTTTCCTGAGTTCAACTCTGGCCTCAGGCACTTGCTAGCTGTGCGATCCTAGGTAAGTCACTTAACCCTGTTTGCCTTAGTTATTAATCTGTAAACAAGCTGGAGAAGGAAATGGCAAACCACTCCAGTATTTTTGCAAAGAAAACCTCAAATGGGACCACAAAGAGTTGGACATGACTGAAAAACAATTGAATAACAACAGTAACAAATTTGAAGTGAAGATGTCAAATTCAGGAGAACTAAATGAAAGGCATATCAAGGACATTCACTTGAGAGAAACAAGAACTGTCAGTCAGCAATACTATCTGTATGCCTTCCGGTTGCAGAGGACCTACTATGTGCTAAGAATTAGATATTAAATAAGATTCAAAGCTCCCTAATACACTAATGGAGTCCAACATAGTAGGATATACATGTAAATAACTATAAAACATGATAATAATATTGAAATCATAAAGAAAATTATGTGAGGTCCCAAGAGGCAGAATTTGTTATTAATTGGAGAGGATTCCTAGAATAAGCAGCATTTGTGTTGATCTTTAAAGGATGAGTAGATATTCACCAAGCAGTGCAAGGAAGCATATTCCAGCTGCACAGTATAGAAGCAACAGAGGGAAAAAAATGCATGGATGGTGGGGGACAGAGGGACACGTGTGCAGGCAATAGGTGTGATTAGAGCATTAGAGGATGTGGAGGAAAGCAATATGAGATGTAGATGGAAAAGTAGATTGTGGAGGGCCTTAAATGTTAGGTAAAAAAAACTATGAACTTGACTTGAGAGGTACCTATGAGCTACTGAAAGGCTTTGGTCAGAGAAATGATGACTAGATGCAGGTATAATGGAGAAAAATCTCCTAATTGCATGTAAGATTTAGATAGAAGAAAGAATAGAAGAACGAAGACCCGTTAAACAAGCTATTTCTACCTCTTTTGATCAAGTACCGTTATCAGTCAAAAATAATTTGAGCATACATGATTGCTTTCTCTCTCTACATATATACTTATATTTATATTTATATGTACACACAAATGTAATATACATATATAAATACACATATATTTGTGTTTTATGAATGTATATGATAAGTTCAATTTATTTCAATACCTGATTTTAATGACTGACGGTTTTAAAATATGTGTGATTAAGAGTGTGCCCTGGCTACATTTACTAAATGGCTACATTTACTAAAATGTGATACTCATTTTTTAACTCCAATCAAAAAGTTGTCAAAATTCAACTTCCGCTCTTCTCCTAACAGCTTCCTTTTCTCTTTCACAAGATCATCGGTTATTCTTGAAAACTAGTCCAAAGGCACTGCACTTTTATGCTTTTTACAAGAGTTAAAAACCATACAGAAACTCCTCACCTAGAAGATTTTAATAGGTTTAAAAATTCCATATCCATGTTTTTAAATTTTATAGATATCTATTTTTATAATCAACATATTTACAATCTTTTGGCAATAAAATCACATAAGAGTAGGAACATTTTCATACATCCTTTTTAAAAATGATTATTTTTCCAATTCTAAGTCTCATTGCTAAAACATTACCTTTGTCCAATAACCAAGATATAGAGAACAAACATATAAATATATGATACCAAAACAGAGAACCAAAAGTTCATTCCTTGAGAATCAAATGTTATGAACGAACAATTCTCGAAAGAATTGCAAACTACTAGCAACCATATGAAAGACTTCCCCATGTCACTAATAATAATAGAAATGCATACAAAACAACTCTAAAGTTTTACCTTACATGCAGCAAACTGGCCGTGATGACAAAAGATTGGAATAATCAGGGATGAAGGGGTTGTGGAAAGATATACACACTTGGAGCTGTGAATTGGTCATATCATTTTTGAAGCAATTTGAAATTATCCTAAAAGTTACTAAAATATCCATACTCTTTGATCAAAGTCCTACTACCAGGACATAACTCAAGGATATCACAGATATAAAGGTTCAACAATTATAGAAGCATTTTTAATAGTAGAAAAGAACTGGAAACAAAGTAGATGTTGGGAATGACTAAACAGTTGGGAAATGGCTGAACAGATTGTGGTTTACAAATGTGATGGAATATTACTGAGCTATAAGAATATGAATAATATAGGAAAGCATGAGAATACATAAGAATCATAAGCAGAGACAGGAAAACAAAGGGGATAATGATGATAGTGTAAATGGAAACAACAAGAAAATCAAAACTGAATAACACCTAAGTATGACGACCAAGCTTAAATGCAAAGCAGAGATGGGAGAATGCAGATCCTTCTTTTCAGAAGAGAGTGACTATAGATGTGGGACACTGTAGCATAGTGCTGTACTTTATTTATATATTGATTGGTTGTTGAACTGCTTTTCTGCCCCTTTTAAAAAATCTTTGTTATAAGGGATGACCTAATGAGTGAGAAAGAAAGAAGGGATATATTGAAAAAAATGAAGGTGTTCAGGTTTATGCTTAATTCAAGCCAGCACCTTGGTAGCTTAGGTTCAACAGTAGAATAAAATTGGACACTTGCAGGTCATTCAACAGTCAACAAAAAGCTATTTCCTTGGCCGTAATAGGGGAAGAATATTCAATAAGGATGTGCATCAAGGATACCATGATGTAATTCAGCTGAGTAACATTTTCCTGCCTCTGAGTTGGTCATAAAGATCGGTCAACAAAGGCTGAAAGAGGTTAAAGCTCTTTATGGCTGTTTTGTACTCAAGCAATCAAAAAGTGGTCCCCTGAACGTTTTGTCTCCTGAGCCAATAAAATCTCAAAGACAATCTCAATGCCCTTAAGGGAAAATTAGCCTAACCTATAAGGGTGCAGGAGATGAGGATATTGCTCTCACCACAAAAGACCGTATAAAATCAGAAGATATTATTTAAAAAGTTAATGTCACCTTTACCTTGAAGGAATAGATGTGTGTGAGTGTGTGTGTGTGTATGTGTGTGTTTTATACATATTACTCTACTGATAATCACTTGACCTCACAGTAGAGATCAGCAAAATTTAGGACACTCGTATTTTTGTAAAAGAATACATAGTATCTTAAGCTTTATAACCTCTTTAAGCATTCCTTCCAGAAGATAATCATGTAACTTCTTTTTTTTTTCTTTTTGGAGGGGGGAAGGCAGGACAATTGAGGTTAAGTGACTTGCCCAAGGTCACACAGCTAGCAAGTGTTAAGTGTCTGAGTTCACATTTGAACTCAGGTCCTCCTGACTCCAGGGCCAGTGCTCTATTCACTGCACCACCTAGCCACCCCTTAACTTCTTTTTATAAAGAATATACTGGCATACAAAATCTTCTGGGAAGGTAGAAGGCACAGTGGATAGAATGCTAGGGCTTGCAGTCTGGAAGATCTGAGTTCAAATCTGAGCTTAGACACTTACTATGTGTGACCCTAGGCAGTCACTTAATCCTTGTTTGTCTGTTTCCTTATCTGTAAAAATGGGGACAATAATAGCACCTACTTCCCAAGGTTGTTTTGAGAATCAAATGAGAGAAAAAATGTAAAGCACACAGCAGAGTGCCTAGCACTATATAATTATACCCTTTAACCCAACAATACCACTATGAGGTCTCTTTCCCAAAGAGATTTTTTTAAAAAGGGAGGTAGAGGACCTATATGTACAACAATATTTATAACAACTCTTTTTGTGATGGCAAAGAACTGGAAATTGACAGGATGCCCATCAACTGGGGAATAGCTAAATAAGTTGTGGTATATGATCATGATGGAATACTATTGTGCTGTAAGAAATGATGGGCAGGATGCTTTCAGAAAAACCTGGGAAGACTTACATGACCTGATGCAAAGTAAAGTGAGCAGAACCAGAACAGTATACACAGTAACAGCAAAATTGTACAATGATCCACTGTGAATGACTTAAACTATACTGTTTTTTATTTATCTTGGGTGTTTTGGGGGTTTTTTGTTTTTGTTTTTGTTTTTTTTTGGTCTATAGAAACATATTTTGCATGACTATAAATGCAAAACCTGTATCAAATTGTCTGCTTTCTCAGTTGGGGAGAATTGGGAATTCAAAATTTTAAAAAACAAATGTTGAAATTGTTTTTGCATGTAATTGAAAAAAAATTAATAAATGTTTATTATTATTATTATTGGGGGGATAAAAACTGGGGGAGGGGATTGTTTTGGTAACATTTGCCAAATAAATAACATCATGGTAAAAAAAATTTACACTTTTTGAATCTGCATCTAATGATTTTGCAGTATATTACATATTTTTCTCATATCTTGGTTCAAATACATACTTTATTCTTTCTGTAGCTTGTATCATGAAATTGGGGGCTCAGCTAAGTTTATAGATGGTGAAACCAGCCAGGTGACTATTTAAGATACTAACAGAACTGTGATCTCATGCATTTCGAAGTTCATTCCAACAATCACTCAATCTAAATGCATTTACCATGCCTTCTGCTTTCTCCACTTTGTATTAAATTGATATATATCTTTCTGAGCTCCTCTCTATTATTTATGTTTGTCATTTCTTATAGCACTGTAATGTATCATAATGGGTTTAGTCATCCCCCAATTGATGGGCATCCACTCTGTTTTCAATTCTAGTCTATTAAAAAAAAGTACAGCTCCTAAATTTTTAACTGAACTTACTGAAAATTTCATTCTACAAAAGGTAAAAGAAACAAAAAAGAAGAGCTATCTTCTTCCACTTCTTTGAAGAGGTGGGGGTGCATGGGTATGAAACATTGTATATAACATTAGATTTTTTTCAATGTATTCATTAGTTTTGCTTTTTTTTCCTTCCTCTTCCACTTAAAAAAAAATCTTTGCTATAAAGAATGGCTTTCTGAGATAGAGGATGGGAGAAGGATACATAGGGAATCATAAGTGATGTAAAAACAAAAGATATACATAAAAATCTATTTTTTAAAAGCACCTTCTCTTTTTCAGCACCATACTAAGGTGTTAAAGATAAAAAGATAAAAATGATACAGTCCTTGACTTCTAGGAGCTTATATTCTGTTGGGGAAAATAACATGTACATAAATGAGAAATTTATATGCAATGTATAAAAAATAAATATATGGTAACTTTGGGAGGGAGAGAACTAGGAAGCTATTAGGCAGAAATCAGGAAAGACTTAATATAGAAGATGCTCTTGGATTAAGTCTTGAAGGAAACAAGACTCTAATAGGCAGAGTTGAGAAAAGAGTGCATTACAGACATGGGTAGTAGCAAATTTATTGAAAGATGTGGAGATGAGAGGTGGAGGGCTGTGTATGAAGAAAAGCAAGGAGGCCAGTTTAGCTGTATAGAAACGTTGAAAAATGGGAGTAAAATATAAGGCTACTTTCTGGCTATTTCCAAACCACAACATCTGTCCTCCCAAGGTCCTACTCTACACCCTCCCAACCCTTCAAAAACCTGAACTTCACCCATGGGACACTGGGCTATGGTAAGTGAGTTTTCATCCTATCTTGTCAATCAAGCCTCCCTTTCTAGGCTATTTCCAAACCAAGCTGCAATGCACATATTCCATTCCTAGCTTTCTAACTGCCCTTTCAGTGTCCTCTTTCTCTATTAGCAAACTCTTGAGAGTAAAGATTGTCTTGCTTGCTTTTGATTCCCCAGAACTGTTACAGAGTAACCTATGCATATTAGGAACTTAGCAAATGTATTTACATTCATTCATTCACAAGTATTTGGGGCCAGGTTGGAAGAGATTTGAATGCCAAATAAAGTAGTTTATATTTGATTTTAGAGGTTATAGGGAACTACGGGAGTTTGGTAAAATGAAATGGTCAAACCTGAATTTTAGGAAAATCACTTGGATGTGTGGAAGATGGATTGGAGAAGGGAGAGACTTGAGGCAGGGAGACCAATTAGGAAGTTATTGCAATAGTCTAGGTGGGAGGTGCTAAGGCCCTGAAATAAAGTGGAGGTTAAGTGAGTTGAAGGAATAATATGAGAGATGTTGTGATGGTAGAAATAATAAAATTAGGATCTGACCAGAGGGGAAGGTGGGAGGGGGAAATAAGGAGTCAAGAAAGGGGGGGGCGGAGCCAAGATGGCAGCGTAGAAGCAGCAAAGCACCACAGCTCCCACACAAACACACTAAAAAACTCATGAAATGGGATTCTAAATAGATTTTCAAGCTCCAAAACTCTCCAAAAGACAGAAAGAACATCTGTAACTACAGGCAGTGCAGCAGGCGGGGCTCTTCACAGCAGTCTGGGACCTACGGTGGAAACCGGGCTGGGTCAAGCCCTGGGGCATCGGGTGGGAGCCGCGTCTATAGGAGTGCAGATCTGCTGCACTGGAGGCAGTTACCACATTTATAAGGCCAGAAGAAAAAAAGGCTAAGAGAAAGGTCAGTGGATTTTGCTAATTCGGGTGGAGAAGAGCAGGTCCAGCCAAACTGCTCCCAGGGCAAGGAAGCAGTGGGAGATGGCTGTAGCAGCAGGAACAGCTGAAAGCCACAGCAGCCTCCATTGGGCTGCTTCAGAGCCCTTGGCCTGCAGATAGCAGGGGGGCTGAAGCAATCCATCAGGGCCAAGGGCTCTTGCATTGAGTGGCCTGGATCTGGATCGTGATCTTGAGTGGTGGTCCTGGGGTGCGCTTTCAGTGAGCCAAAGCTGGGGGGGGCTGCAGCACCCCACTAAGAGCTCTGGCAGCTGTGAGGGCCCCAGCGATTTGGGACAGAGCTTTCCCCCTCCCAGGAAGCAGAGTTCCACAGAGATAAAAAAAACAAGCAATTAATAGACTGGTCAACATGAGAAAAAGGAAGCAAGCTAGGAACAGCAGTAAAACTCTAGAATCCTTTTTTATGGACAAAAAAGATGAAAGCATGGAGCGGGAGGAAACCAACTCAGTCAGAACTCCCTCACCAAATGCTTCCAAGACACTGGAAGAATGCCTACTGGCTATACATCAACTGAAAAAGGACTTTGAAAACCAAATAAGAGAAGTGGA
>CM053593.1:297949891-297996889 GCA_028646575.1 Pseudocheirus occidentalis
TGGGATCAATGTTCTGGGCTGGGGGGTAGGGGCAAAAAGGGGAGAAAATTTGTAACTCAAAACCTCGTGGAAATGAATGATGTAACCAAGAAAATAAATTAAAATTTAAGAAATGAGAACAAAAAAAAAAAGGAGTCAAGAAAGACACCAAGGCTGCATGCAAACTTAGAACCTGGAAGAATGGTGATACCTTTGATAGAATCAGGAGGTTCAGAAGAGAGGTGGGTTTAGGAAGAAAAGATAATGAAATTGCTATGCAAGTTTTGGCCCCTTGCATGCTAACCTGTCCTGAATGACTCACTCTAGCCAAGAGAAAAAGAAAGAAGGGTGGGGAAGGGAGTCTTACTCTACAGCCATTGCATCAGAGGCCAGACCCAAGTCCATGGTACAGTCTTTCTGGGATCTTGGGGATAGGGTGTGGGCATACTAAGAGGGAAAATCTACAGGTTGCTTATGCCTACAATAGGTTATAGTTAAATTATAAGGAAGGAAAGGATAGAATGGAGTAGTGTTGGGGAATAATAGGTGGAGCTGTGTTGGAAACAAACTCACAACTGTCTATAGGAGGGAAGGTGGGAAGCAACTCATTTTCCCACCCTGATTGGCACATACCCCATGGGTCCTAGCATGAGTTCTAACATATGAGTATATGGTCACCACTTCAGAAATCCCTGTGTTAGACTACCATAAAAATCCAGGCAGATGGTAAAGAAGAGGCAGTGAGAAAGCAGTAGATCTGAGAAACACTTCAGATGTAAATTAATGAGATGGGAGAGGAAAAAGAGAATAGTTAAAGATAACATCAAGCTGTAAACACAGAACAGACCCAGAGGAGAGCCTCCAGAGAAAGGTAACCTAGGTGGTAAAGGGCCACAAGATCATAAGTTAGAAGCCTCAACTAAAACCAAGGCAAAACAAAACAAACCTGGGGGTGTTTAGTCCGGAGCAGACTTCAAGAAAGCACAATAACCATCTTGAAGTAACTGGATTGTTATATGGCAGAGGGACGAACCTTATTCTGCTCACCCCCAGAAGCCAGAACTAAGAAAAATTACTTTCTTAGCTATCCTGTCATGGTCCTGACTCATTATGACATTGCAATTCACTGAAACTCGCCCTACATCTTTTCACATGAACTTCTCTCTAGCTATAGCTATATATCCTACACCCATTATTCTGCAGATGAATATTTTTAATCCAAGAAAAACACATTTATGATTATTACATTTCATGTGGTTAGCTTAGCCCACAGTCCTAACCTGTCAAGATCTTTTTGAATCCTAAATCTATTACCCAGTGCATTAACTATCCATCTCATGTTCTACTTCAAATTTCAAATAAATTTCATGCCTTTATCCAGATTACTAATAAAAATGGAGAATAGGACTAAGAACAGAGTCCCTCCACTACAATCCTATTCTTCATTCCATTAATGATCACTGTTTTGGGCCAATAAGTCAAGTAGATGACATTCCATTTAGCTACACTATGTTCATCACTCTCCATTTTGTCCACCATAAAAGACTCACATTTTTCTAACATTTTCCCTAAATTATTTTCCTTTCCTTTCCCTTTTCTTCCCTTCCCTTTCGTTCCTTTTTTGAAGACTGGGAGTCCCCATCTCACACAGACTTTAAAGTACAGGGGCTACTTATGGCTCTGGTCCTGCTCTCTCTGATCAGCATGGCAGCTTTGACATGCTCTGGTTTTGATCTAGACTGGTCCACCCCACTCTAGTCAATATGGTAGCCCCTCACTCCCGAGGCCTCACCATATAAGTGTGGACAGGTAATTGGCTTAGCCCACTGCAATTCAAACCTCTTGGGCTCATGAGATCTACCAGCCCCAATCTCAATGCTAATAGGGATTACAAGAATGTGCCACCATGCTGGCCCAGATTAATTTCTTGCCACAGTCATAAATTGAAGGAATTATTGCCAGTATCCTCATTATAAAGGCAGAAAAGAGGGAGTTAAAGTAATCTCTCGTTCTTGTTCTTTTTAGTAATCTCATCAGCTCCCATGGGTTACTCTATCATTTTAATGCAAATGAGTGTATCCAAGCAGTTTTCTTGACAAAGATACTTGGGTAGTTTGCAGTTTCCTTCTATAGTGCAAGGCAAACAGAGTTTGTTAAGTGACTTGCCCAGGGTCATATAGCTAGTAAGTGTCTAATGTCAGATTTTAATTTACATATTCCCAACTCTAGGCCCACTGAGTCATCTAGTTGCTCAAGTACAGTTGGATTACCTGGGTTCAATTCTTAGCTCTAATAACAATGTGGCCTTAATTACTATATATGTTTTGTAAAAAAAAAAAAAATATGAGACGGTCTAAGATCTAAATTAAATTATATCCACCAAACTTCCAGTGAAGGCTGGGCAATCACCATATTTCTTACCTAGATGTCATTCATTTGATTTCAAAGAATCACATCTTAATCTACTCTCCCCTTGTAAACAATTTTGTGACCAGCAACATCGTCCTTGGTAAAGATGATATTCCATATCTACCAAGCTTGTTTTTCATCTTGTTTCATTCTCCCTACTGATTTAATGGCAGAGCATTCTTTGAAGAGTTAGAAGCTTACCTCAGTGGACCAGATTGGAAATCTGACCTAGAACACTTTCAAAAAGAGCATGCTGAGAATCTCATTTACCTAAGGGGATTTATCCAACTAGGCAGTTTATGAGTATTTCTGGTGCAATAATAAATGAGCACATCTTAGACAAGTCTCATAAATCAGCAGGTTATCAGATAAAACTTTCAACATGGAACTAAGAAAAATAAGCAACAAGCTGCTTTTTTTTCTTGATGCTTCAAATTCCATCAGAGGTTTACAGTAACTAATTTGAGATTATTCCTTAATCCAATCCCATGAAATGCAGTAAGCATTTATTAAGTACCTACAATGTAAGAGACACTGGAGACACAAAGAGAAAACCAAAAGTCCCAGACCTCATGGAGTTCATATGGGGGGCAGGGAGAGGGATACAACACATCAACAGATAAAAACAGGTTAAGTGCATAATCATTTAAGAAGAGTGGAGAAAGCCTAACAACTGTAAGTATCAAGGAAAGGATTCCAGTAGGTGATGGCAATGAATTGAGAATTTTTCTTCAATTTTACTTTTCTTAGAAGATATCATACCTTTTAAATTTTTAAGTTTAGCAATTTTGAATAAACTCCCTCAAGGAACTTAGGTGATTTTGTTCCATAGTTCTTTGTCCAATTTTCCATAAATGCAAATCCAAATGTGAAATGTGAAAAAAGCATCCACTTTATGAGAAACTATAAAGTTTTTAGTAACTGAAAATAGACAAATATGTTGAAGTGTATTTATTACCAGTTTTGTAATGTTTTACAGTCTGAAAGCTGTAATAAAGCATTATTACTTCCTACATTAACTGTCATGGGAACATTTATGTTCAAAGAAAACAACTTCAAAATCAAAAGAATTAGAACCACAAGGCTTTATCCCTCCTACATAGAACATCACAGATTAAAGACATCTAGAAAACGACTAACATTTCAATACAAATCTTCAAAATGCTCATTTCCATTGCACAAAAAGCACTACCTGTGTACTAATAAAACTATCATAATTAACACCAGGCATACTAACATTGAAATTTCCATTTCAGATTTTTTTTTCATCCCAATACCCTTCATGACTGTTTTCTTTACTGGTCCCCCAAACTCCTCCCTGCACTGAAACCATGGGTTCTCTCTCTCCTTTGATAACCTTATCTAGCTATCTACCCATCCCTCAAGGTTCACCAATGTGCAAATGACTCTCAAATTTCTATCTCCACTCTCTACCTTTCAGCAGAACTTCAGTACTGAATATCCAGTTTCCTCAATGGTCCCTCAAATTCAGCATGGCCAAAACTGAATTCATTTCTCACCCCCAACTCCTACCTCCTGCACCTCTGTAAAAAAAACCGAAAACAAACCAAAAAATCTGCCCCTTCTCTAGAATTAGTTTTAAATCAAAAAGGTGCATTATACATTATCTAGTCCAATCCTATTCACCTTACAGCTGAGGAAACTGAGGCCCTGAGAAGTTAAGCAATTTGAAGAAGTCTCAGATAGTAAGTAGGAGAACAAGGATTCCAACAAAAGTTGTCTGGCATGAGTGACATTATCTAACATCCACTATGCCACATCCTGCTGATTCAGTTTGAGCCATCTCTAATATATGTTCCCTTTGTTCCACTTCCATTACATTTACTTTCAGATTTTCATCTCTTCTTTGAGACCATTGTCATAGTTTCGTAACTGGCCTCTGCAAAATCATCCACCACATCACTGCTTTTGGTAATCATCCAAATGTGCCGATCTGATGTCATTTTTCCTTAAAAACCTTCAGTGAATTCCCATGGCCTATTAAGTATAAATGACCGATCTTGGCATTCCAGGTCCTCAACAATGTGGCTCCACTCTACCTTTCTAGCTTCATTGTATAGTCCTTTAATAAACTACATTCCAGCCAAACTGGGACTATTCATGGACTCTCCATCTGACCTGACCCCTCCCATACGTACTTTTTATCCCATGCCTGTAATGGACCTTTGCTCCTCATTTAAGTAAGCCTGTTGAAATCCCTCCTCTTCGTTGAAGGCTGTAACAAGTTCTACCCTCCTCCTGCCATGCCTCCAACTTCAAATTTCTCCTTCCCTCATGATATTTCTTAAAGCACTTTACCTAGATCTCCTCTTTACGTTTATCACTCTCCCTTAAGTCAGTTGTTGTGTTTCGCATATAGTATCATAAGTTCTCTGAACTATGTCATATCCATGATATTCTCAGCTCCTTGAACACAGTGCCATATAGTAGACACAATATTTGATTCAAAATTGTTTAAAACCGATCAAAACATACAAGCTTTATTAGTTAATTTTAATTTTAACAACAAAATTTACGTAGCTGACATGTATATAGCTCTTTAAGGATTGTAAAGTGCTTTACAATTATCTCATTTGATCCTGGGACTGGGTGCTGTTACTATCCCTGTCTTATAAGTGAAGAGACTGAAGCAGACAGAGATCAAGCGGCTTGCCCTGGGTCACATAGCTAGTAAATGTCTGAAGCCAGATTTGAACTCCTGTCTTCTTGACTCCAGACCCAACATTCTATCTACTACCATACTATCACAAAGCTACATGGCAATCACACAGGTGTCTATATGTACTGGACACTGTGCTAGGCTCTGGGCATATAAAGATGTAGATGAAACAGTTCCTGCCCCTAAGGAGTTTACAATCTAGTGAAGGACAACAGCAGGCATATAAATTGGTATAGGCAAATCATATGCACAGTAACTTTAGAAGTGAAGGCAGTAACAGTATCCCAGGAAATACTTCTTACAGAAGGTAACATTTGACAGAAAACAGGGATTCCAAGAAGTAAAGGTAAGAAATGAGTACATTTCAGGCAAGGGAGACATGAAGGGAAAGGCATGGAGGAGATAGGATTTCATGGGTGAGGAACAAGGACCCCAGTTTGTTTGGACCATAGAGTATATGGAGGGGAATAATATTAAATTTTAAGGCTACAAAGGTACAATGTAAAAAAGATTTAAATGCCAAGCATACAAGTTCGTATTTGATACCAGAGATAACAGGGAACCACTGGATTTTGTTAAATGTGTGTGTTGGATGAGGCTTAAAAATAGAAAGACTTAAAAAATAGGAGACTTTTCAGTAGTCCAGACAGGAGATCATCTGGGTCTTAACTTAGGGTAGCTGTGATAAGAGTAGAAAGAAGGGGACACAGATGGGAGAGAAGTTGTAGAAATAGAAATTATAAGATACAGCAAATGACTCGTATATTGGGGGAAGGAAAGAAGAGAGAAAGATGACACCAAGATGGCAAACATGGATAACTGGTGGTATCCTTGACAGTGACAAGGTATGCTCAGAAGCAGAATGCATTTAGGAAGATAGAGTTCTGTTTTGTACATGCAACAACCTGAGTCAGGAGCTGGCAAATAAATGTCTTAAAAACTGTTAATAGGTACCTGTAAAATCTTCAAAAACCTTTTTTAATTTGGGACAGTTATAAAAGGGAAAATAGTAGCCACAATGGTTTACATTCACATATTATTCCTCAACATTTCATAATACACAGAGATGGCATGATTTATGGATAAAGGGTTTGGAATAAGGAATATCTGGGTTCAAATCTCATCTCCGATACTATTTGGTTGTGATCATGGACAGGTCACTTAACCTCTTTAGGGTTCATGCTATTACCTAGAACCGAGGATTTCTCAAAATTACAGACAGGTTATAATCTATTTAGTGCTAAAAACAAAGCATTCCTAAATTCAGCTCTTATTACTACTCCCCATTTTACAGATGAGGAAACTAAGGTTGAGATAAAGTAATTTGTCTAAGGTCATACAGCTAATAAGAGAGACATTTAGCACTTAAACCCAGAACTTCTGATTCCAGTACTAGGGATCTTTTTACACCATGCTGCTTTTCATGTAACATTGTGAAAACATGAGAAATTTTAGTAACAAGTCTGCACCTTTGTTGTTGTTCAGTCATGTCCAGTTCTTCATGATGCTATTTGGAGTTTTTTTTGGCAACAATACTTGAGTGATTTGCTATTTTCTTCTGTAGCTCATTTTATAGATCAGAAGAAAACTTAGGCAAACAGGGTTAAGTGACTTGCAGAGGGTCACACAGTTAGTAAGTATCTGAGGCCAGATTTGAACTCAGGAAAGTTAGTTTTCCCAACATTAGGCCTCACACTCTATCCACCGTTCCACCTGATTATCCTGAGTCTATAGCTACACAATACCAAAAGCTGATCAATATATCTGTGTGTACACACGCACACACGCACGCACGCACACACACACACACACACAAGAAGCAGCATGGCACAGCAGATAGACCAGCACTGGAACTAGGAACCTCTGGGTTCCAATCCTTCCTCTGACACATACTAGCTGTGTGACCACAGACAAGTCCCTTAAACATTCGGTCTCCTAGGCAATTGTCTTCAATTATAAACCTAGGAGTTGTCAATTTGCCCCTATGGAGGAAGTTCACAATGACATCATAGGCCTAATCACACATTCACCAAAAAATATAAACATTTACGTATAGATACATACACTAGATCCTCACTATATGAGTAAACATCCACCTATACAGACTCCTAATTGATAACTTAGGCACTTTGATTCTTCCTAGTACATTTTTAGGTATTAAAGTAACTTAAAAGGTAGGAATTATAGTCAATGTACCCCTCAATTTAATGCCTTTGATGTGCCACACTCATCTAACTAGCTTTAGGAGGGAAGAAAGTGAATTTACCTATTTGCCCAAGGAAGGTAACGATTCAAAAGGACAAGTCTTAAAGCTACTTCGTGGCTTTGTGCCATTTTGTTACCGTGAAATGAGAAATACGTAGCTAATTTTTCTTATAGCACCAACACCAGTCAATAGGTAGTTATTTCTATTCTTACCACAAAGGGAATTTTCTTGAGTGATTTCCTAGCCTTGCAGGAAAAAAAAGGTTTCATACATAGGTCTAGTTTAGTTAGAGCTAAAGGAGTATAGGAATTCAGGCTTTTTCAGGCTATTTTAACCTACTTCACAAAGGAAGATCTATTAATCATAGAACCTTTATGAATATCACTGATTACTTGCTATACCTTAAAACTCCTTTCTCTTCCACTAATTTATTCAAGACAAATCTTATGAGTACAGAACTACCTACAGGGTATATGTGATCAGCACTGAACGTGGTCCCCAACCCAAAAATATCTCCCGTACTACCTACTGGTCATGATATATGAAACTGCAACACTGGAGATTCCTTTCCCTTGATCTTGGAAGGCTTTTTAGTCCTGAAAAGCCTTTCATTCAAATGCACTTTGGAGGAGGAGTTACTAACACTTCAGCAGGACCTGAAGTGAAATATAATGGAAAGAACACTGGGAATCAAGACACCTGGACATTAGTCTCAGTTCTACCAGCCATTCAACGTTGGGCAAGTCACATAGTCTCTATTAGACTGTTTGAAATCTAGAAAATGATTTTGTTAGATGATTTAATTATCTCTGAAGTCCTTTCCAACTCTAACATTTTATTAATAAATACTTCTAACATTAAGTCACTGGGCTAAAAGCAAGGCTCCGTGTAGAATGGTCTACAGTAGTGGTGTCAAACTCAAATAGGAACAGGGTCATGAAACTCTATAAGGATCCCTACAGGCTACATATTGACTTAGAAAACCATCTATTAATACTATCTATGTTTTATTGTATTTTTGTTTCTGTTAATTTTCCAATTACATTTTAATCTGGTTCAGCAGCACAGCAAGTGGCAGGTTTGATACCTCTGGTCTACAGTACAGCACCTGAGGCCAAGGCTGGCAAACCAAAAGAGAGTAGGCAACCAGTAAAAGAGCAGGAGAGAAAAACCAGATGCAATCAAACTACTTCAAAATTTTGCTAAGTGCCTGTCTTAGCCCCATTCCCACTTATCAATCAGTTGCCACTCCACGATCCTATAAGGGCTTCTGAGTATTAGAGGACTGATTAATGAAGCACAAATGAATTTGTATGAAAGCCCCTAAAAGGAAAGTATGTATATAGCATTGATTTTCAAGCACAGTTTTCCAATATCTTACCTCAAGGGCTGTTACAAGAGCCCTCAAGCAAAATTAGTTTAAATTCACTTTAATTTTAAAAAGACTAACAATAGTATCTTTGGGAATGTGCACATGTACACACATGAAAAATAAATAAAAAATCAGTGCTTAAGTCATATGCTATTTAAAAATATAGTACTAGAAGCCACTGTGATTGTTGGTGAGATGGAAAAGATTCTTTTTGCTAGAGGTAGTAAAAACTGGTGCAAACCCAACTGTAGGAGATGCAGGGATAAGATGCAGCCTAGCCTGGAACAATGGAAACAGGACTGTGGAGTCAAGACTTGTTGGAGTTTGAATGTCAACTTTGCTATTTAAATTACCTATATGACCTTAAACATGTTTCTTAACCTATCAAGCAAAAAGGGTAAAATAATTTGATTTAAGGTCCCTCCCATAATCTAAGTATATTTACATAACCTACTACAACATATCTGTTGTTAAAATCAGTTGAGAGTGAGCATTCTAGGTAGGGAGCATTCATTTCTCCTAGTCATTAAGTGTCTGCCATTTGGTGAACAAAGATGCCTGTTAAGGATAACAACTAATTTTTCATGGCACTCTCAAGTCATCATTTTTTTTCCTTTCCATAATCCTATGAGGTAAGTAGTACAAGAATAATCCTAATTTTACAGGCAAGGAAACTGAAAACATTCAAGGTGGTGATTTCCAGAAGTTGCATAACTAATGAGTAGAAGAGCTGGGGATGAGAATTCAACTAGACAATGGGAAAGGTATGGTATGGATTGTGGACAAACCCACCAATTGAGGGGAAAAAAGGAGGGGTGGGGAGGGGAGAAGGTAAGTCAGTCCTTCAACCTACAGATCATAGGAGTCTGACTTCAATAAAGGATTACTGGAGGAAAGATTTGCAAATATTTAGAAAGAGAAGATAGAAGTGAAGGCAGATTAGAGAAGGGGTAATCAGAATGTGTACCATCTTAGGGTGGGTGGAGAGGGGAGATGGGGAGAAAATTTGGAACTCAAAATCTTTTGGAAGTGGATGTTGTCCAATGCAATTTTAGATAGCATTTGTATCAATTTTTTTTTGTTGTTCTGACTTTTAACTTCATTGAAGAAACTCCCCCTAGTAATACACATCAATAACTATTCTGTAACTTAACCTCAAACCTGGAGCTTGGAGAGATTAAGTGGCTTTTTCAGGATCATGCTGTTAATTTTGCCAGAAGGAGAATCTGAATCAAGATCTTATTGATTCCAGGGACAGCCCTCTATCTACTCTGCCATGTTGCCCTTCCATTTAGAAGGGAAGTGTTCAAGCATAGGGAAATGGCTGTACTATGCTTTAGTCATTTCACATCTACAGCACTGTGCTCATTTCTGACATTTTAGGAAACTGATAGCTGAAGATTATCTAGAGCAGCAGTTCTCAACCTGTGGGTCACGACCCCTTTGGGGATTGAACAGCCTTTTCACAGGAGTCACCTAAGGCCATGGGAAAACATCGATGGTCTTAGGAACCGAGACAACACCCATATGCATACACCCACATATTTAAGTATTAAAGGATGGCAGCATTAGAAAGGTTGAGGACCACTGATCACTGATCTAGAGGATAGCCAAAATAATACAGTCTAGAAACCACTGCATATAAGGAGTTGTTCAAGGAACTAAGCATGCAATTTAGGTTTGTGAGATAATTTAGAAGATATGATAATTATCTTATTTGAAGGGCTGTCTTTGTGGTAGAGGATTAGATTTTTTTCTTCTTGGCCCCATAGGGTAGAACTTGGTGAAATGGGTAGAAGCTGCAGAGGAAGACTGCTTTAGGGAAACTTTAGGGAAAAGTTTCTTAACAATTAGAATTGTCCAAAACTAGTATGAGTTAACTCAGAGGTATTGAGTTACTATCAAGGAGAGGCTAAATGATCACTTGTCAAGGATGGCAAGGGAATTCCTCTTGAGTTACAGATCACGCTGGTTTAGAATTGGATGGGACCTTAGAAGTCAAGACTAAGCCCTTTATTTTACAGAAAAGGAAAATGAGGCCCACAGAAATGGCTTACCCCAAAATCACACACACAGTATGGATCTGAGGGAGGATTTAAAATTATCTTGACTCTACACATGGTATCTGTACTGACAAATCAATAACCCAGTAGAGCAATTTGAAAAGTTTGAAAGTTTCTTTATATACAAACCTCAGTTTGTCTCTAAAACCAAAACTCCTTCAATTAAACTATCAAGTGTTTTCTTTTTCAGGCACACATTGCTAGTAGAGATGAGGTGTAGGCTCTGGGACCATCCCCTCTTGAGCTCTCCTTGAATCTTTGAGGTACATGCTCTGGGAAACCCCTTGCCTATCAAAATATCAATCACCCTTGCATTGACCTCATTGACTTCGCCTGAGGTCTCTCCCCAAACATTACTGGAGTTTGACCTCATTGGTTCCTCCTGAAGACCCTCCCCAGACTCCTCCTCTCCTCAATGGAACAACAGGTAGAGAAGAGGATATGCAAATCACCCAAAGAAAGCTCAAATTCTAGGGTTAAGTCCCAAATGGCTTCAGTAAACTTTGTGGGGTTTTCAGAGGACTTACCCAGCTACTCTTTAATTTCATTGAGATCAGAAATGTAGAATGGGACATGCACTCTAGTTGTCCCGCCAGCCAAGAGAGCCGCTTCCCTTAAGGGAAAAAGTCCTGAAGGTGTTGTGGGGACAGGGGCTTGGGAAGGGAGATTGGAAGTCCCACTTCCTGTAAGAGAGTGACTGGGGATTGCTGGCTGAACTGGATCAGACTGCAAGACTAAGGGATCCAGCTGGCAAGGGGAAAGGTCAGCTGAGGAGGGAAAGGGGTCAGAAGAAAAGATACTCTTGGGGTTGCAGTGGGGATAGGACCTGAAACATGAGTGGGTGTTGCCTCAGGGGGAAGGACTACAGAGGTAGGCACTTCAGCAAGACCAGTGGCTGTGACCTGAGCAGGGGTCCCTGAGTGGGGAGGGGCCATGCTGGGAGATGCAGGGTAGGAGATAAGGATGGTGTATGGGGCAGAAAATGAGGGGTGCTGAGCTAGAAGAAAAGGGAAGGGAACCCAGGGGAAAAATGGTTGGGGTCCAGCAGGAAGGGCTGGGGAAGCTGCCTCACTGGGACCAGTGACTGGGACCTGAGCAGGAGTTCCTGATGGGGGAGGAGCTGGGACCGAAGCCATAGGAAGGGGGTCATTTAATTGGTCCCCATTCCCCCTTTGTGGAGAGGCTCTAGCTTCAAGCATCTCACACTCTTTCCTGAGAACCGTGTTCCGAGACAGTTCAATGAAGGCCAGCAAATAGGCAGCTTCTAACGATCTTTCTTCTCTGCGACGGGTGTAATTCTAATTGCAAGAGAGTACTGTCTTTTAAAGTCCCCAAAACAGGCCACGATTCATGTTTTTTTTAGGCGATAGCTAGGCCAAACAGTGTTGCAAAAAATACACTAGCTTTTACTTTTTAAGGAATCCAGAGAAATTGAGTTTTTCCCAATGTTGTAAAAGACAACCCAAAGGTGAACTTTTGGGAGCTACAAGCATAGGGCCTGGAAGTCCCTTTCTCCATAAAGAAAGGTTTGAGAGTTAGCCTTAAAAAACAAACAAAACAGGACAAAAAAACCTACAAACAATACCTTGAGTTTTCCCAATTCCCTAGTGCTGAGAATTGAAAGAATCTGGCTCACACTTCCAATGAGGCATCTGTCCTTGTCCTCCATTCTTCAGAAGCTGCACACATGTCCATATTCTCCAACACAACCAAACAGGACAGAGAACCTGAGGTCAGACTGAGTACCTAGCTGTCTGACCTAATGGGACCTGAGAGGTCAGGCCCACAAAAACAAAACACAAAAAACACACACAAACCCCCCCCCCCCACACACACACACCTCCAAGTTCCTTGGAGGACAAGAAAGTCATAGGGAAAGAGAGGCTTACGTACCTTCCAGTCCCGGCTGGAGAAGAGCTTGAGATTAGCAGTGTTTCCCAGTGTCATAGAACCATAAAAATGAAGAGGTACCCAAAGAGAGTTAGGGCTGCCTGAGACCCCAAAATACCAACATGTCACGTCCTGTGGAAAGAATTCCACTCAAGTCTTCTCAGCCAAAGAAAAAGTAAAGTTTATTGAAAGTTCAAATTCGCCATATGGGGTAGATTCTTAAGGAGCCAGTCTATGCTAAATTGTTTTATGGAGCTTTTACACAGAGCAAGTCTCTGCTAGGGCATTCTGTGGCACTCTCACACAGATGGAAGGAAGATGGGGTCCTATATACAAAGGAATCTAGGTGTGGTCCAGAGGAGCCTGGGGAGAGTCTTCAGGAGGAGCCAATGAGGTCAGACTCCAGTAATGAGTTTGGGGAGGGACTTCAGGTAGAGTTAATGAGGTCTAACTCCAGTAATGAGTTTGGAGAGGGACCTCAGGTGGAGTCAATGAGGTCAATGCAAGGGTGATTTGATATTTTGATACGCAAGAGGTTTCCCAGAGCATGTACCTCAAAGATTCAAAGAGAGCTTAAGGGGAGTGGTCCCAGAGCCTACACCTCATCAGTAGAAGCAAGAGGATAAAACAATCCAATTTCCTATTTTTCTTTATCAATTAAACATGGATTACTTTTTTCTTACGTGATAGAAATACTCAATTAGGAAGACTTCTGAATGATAGAGGCTCCCAAGTACAAAACAAGTACCCTTGCCACTACTGAACTGTTGTTCGAAGCACAATTCATTGCTTTCTTTCACACATTGAAGGCCATTATTTTGTTAAGACTTCTGAGGCAGCCCTAGTGCCTTTTACAACTTCTGATCAGTCTATTCCTAGTTGTTATTCATAGGAATTTCTTTACATCTGTTACTGTGAAAGTATTTCCTTAGTTTCTTTCTACCAAGGTCATCTTTGGCTTATCAACCAGAAAATTCAAGCCTCTGCAAGTATCTCTCTCTACTATGCATCAAAAGAGTCACAGAACAGATCTCTGCACCAATATCTTGTTCCTAATTTACTCACATCTCTGGCTTCATAAAAAGGATCTAACAGTTTTTCTGAGTATTTTTTAAACACCAAATAAAACATGTTTTTCAACATAGATCATTTTGTTCACATGGATACTTAAGAGTAAAAATGTGTTTCTTTTAAGACTTGGACTTTTTTTCTTTGTCTTCCATGAACTTAGCAGCGGTTCACCCTATCTTTTGCCTCTGATTGTTACATTCAGCAGGAGGCAAAATGAAAAGATAGAAGCAAGATAGAATTGAAATCTAAAAGTCCAAAAGGTAAAGCACTGATGAGTAAAGTGAGAAGCTTTGTTTAGCAAAATAAGTCTCTTTTAATAAACTGGCAATAGGTAAGCAGATATGACACTCTACAGGGAAAGAGGAAGAGAGGGATAAATAGAAGAAACAGGATGGAGGGATTTATTAAGCACCTACTATGTGCCAGGCCCTGTGTTAAGCACTTTACAAATATTACCTCACTTGATCCTCACAATCACCCTGGGAAGGAGGTGCTAGTATTATCCTCATTTTACAGCTGAGAAAACACAGGCTCTTGACTTACTCAGGGGCACACAGTAAAATAAGTGTCTGAAGCTAGATGTGAACTCATGTGAAGAATTTAAAGCATTGTTTCTCCAGGAAACGTCATAGTGGTAAGTTTTATATTAATTTATTTTATATTAATTATTGTTGTTATATTATAAATTATATTAATTTATGTTAACCCTAAGTAAAATACTTCTATAATAAACTAAATGAGATCAGCAGATATGTCACTTTGTTGGTTTGGAAATGTTATGCAAGCCCCAATAAGATGATAATTTTCTCCTTAGCAAATCCTAGTGATTGTTACCAAGTGAATAGTGCTTTTTTAAGCTTAATTATAATATGTCTTACATTTGTTTAAAAATACCAGATTGAGTTAGGATACATGGGTTCTAGCCCTTGCTCTGTCACCGATTACCTATGTAACTTTAGGCAAGTCACTTCACCTGGACCTGGAAACCCTAAGTTTTCTCATCTGTGGAATAAAGTTATTGACCATTTAAAATCTGGAAGTGACTTAAGTCAGCTGTTTGTTCATGTCTGTCTGTATGTCCATCTGTCTGTATGGACACAGACATGCATATGCACACACACAAATAGAAGTTATATGTATACATATAAATGTGCATATGCATCTATGCCCACACTTTACAAATCCACATATATGCATGTGTGTATATAACCTCATGTATATGTGTATATACCCATGCATATACACAAATTACATTATCATATAAACTTATATGAATATACATCTACAGCTTTCCCACACATTAAGTCCAAGTAAGATTAATCAAGGTATAGTTGAATGAGGGAAGCAGGATTAAAATATAATTTAGTCCATTTCATACTTTTTTATAAAAATCTCTTATTGAAATTACAGAATAAGTATTAGCTTATCCACCTCTCTTTTACACATCCCTAGATTATGATGTAATAGCACCGAAGATTTAAAGGCTAGGTAACTAATGCCTTCTACTAAATACTGCTTGCTTAAATTACTTTTAGCTTTCCTTTTGATTACAGGAAAACCTTTTCTTTCCTCACATTATAGAATTTTGTTAAAGATTACATTCCTAGTAATTACATCCCCAGTATCTGGAAACTCCAGATGAAGCATCCCTAATACAGACTCTCTGTAGTAAATTAGCAAGTAAAAAACACTCTTGGAAGCCAGAGGCAGAATAGAGTGAGGTCTCACAAACCCATTACTTTTCTTCCTATAAGATTTCTAGCCTGCTTTATGTGTTTGGTTGGGTTTTGCTTAGATGGCCAAGATATCTCAGGCAATTTGCTTCTTGAGGATAATACAACAAAAGGACTACAAGAAGCTTAATCACAGCTAAGTTCTTCTTTCTCTGTCTATAATGAAACCATACACAAGCAAGTTCTTTCATTACAAGATGGTTGTTACATGGACAGGGACTAAAGAAATGACAGGAAACCATAGAAACTCTTTTCTTCACATTTTTCTGATCAGATAACCTCCCCTGATCAAAATTCTCATGCCAAAGAAAAAAGCACATTCACAGAAGCAACAATGTGAGGTTTTTGCAACTTTATTACTTTTAATACAGACAGATCACAAACAAAAATCCTCTTACATCACACACAACAGTACCATAACCAAACATTTCAGTTTCATCAACATTCATTTGCTATATACATTGTCTTTCCTTTGTGAAAGTGCAATCCAAGACATCTTGACAAGAAACCTTTACTGACAAGAACACATTTCTGAGCTGGTTTTAATGGTGCCCATCCACTATATCTTCTCTCCATTGCCTGGCAAGAATAACAGTCAGCAGTAAATGGAAATCAAATGGGTTAGGCAACATCCTGCTGCAGGTATCCACACACTGAACAGTAGTAGCACTCCCCTCCCCCTCCCAGTACCCCACTCCCCCCCTCCACCCTTCCACTTCCAATCAAAATGACTGAAGGAGCCAGTTGATTAGATAAAAGAGATATGTAAACTGTGAGTCACTGATCTAAGCACAGGAAAATCCAGATAATACTTGAAATGAGGCTCTTAGACTAAATGAAGGATTGATTTCTGCAGGTCAGTTATTTTAGGTGGTCTGTCAAGTCTTCATCTGTTAGTTCTAGGTATCCCAAAATTCATATGGCCAAACAGACTAGACCACCACATAAAAACATCCCCCCCTCCTTAAATAGAGCTGTTAGTAAGTGCTGGAAATTAAAGGAAGTTTTTGGTTATGTTTGAGGGTTGTTCCATGTGTGTTTGGGGGATCTGAAGGAAGGGGGATGGTGGAAAAAAGTACTTAAAAAATAAAATTGGTATTCCACTTGGCTACATGATATAACTTCTACTTCAAGAGACAAGTACATGGTCTCTACTGCTTCAAAGGAAGGTTAGGATTGCAAGTAGAGTGGCAAAGGTTGGGCTGAAAAGAAAAAAAGATCAGACTTCAAACCTACCTTTTCACTATGATGTGATTTACTAATGCACAAAATGTTATGTGCTCATGATGCAACCACAAAAAATAATAACAAAGGCCAAATGTTAAAGAAAACAAGCAGTCATCTTGAAAGTAATAGTTGCACTTAAAAGATGTTCCACTATAGAATGTCATCCTTCTCTACCTTCCCAATAAACACAAACCGCATTTCTCAGGTAATTCATGTCCCTTAATGCTTTTTCTTACCCTCAACCCCATACCCTGCACCTCCATAATCCTCTCACTCCTCCCCTAAAAGGGTCATCTTTAATGGACATATTTCTTACTTTTACCAGCATTCTAGTCAATGAGAAATAACTCAGGCATCTTACTTTGTGAGAAAGTTAAGGAACATTAGTTTAAATTGGTTGGCAAAACATTAACCAACATGCTGCTGTATCCCAGTTTTATTTTATACTCCCAAACAGCAGAATTTCCTTTTAGGCAACAGCAGACAACTTGAAGGCCAATAGTAGCTAAGATTCTAGAATAGCAGAATGTATTCATCTTTTTGACAAAAAGATAATAAATACATACATTTGTCTACAAATAGAAAATCCATAGCATCCTAATTTCATCACAGTGCCTTGCACATAAGTGCTTAATAAATGTTTGTTGACTTGAATGGAATTCATTTTTCAAAATAAAAGCTAAAAAAGGAATCTTTATCCAATTATAGTAAAAACTTGCCATGTTGTTTTTCAAAGGCCTGGGAAAAAGAAAACATAAAGGAAAAAACATGTTTTTAAAGAGAATTTACTCAATATGTCCCATAGGAATATTATAAGCAGGTTTCACTCTAAACTCTTTGTTGGGAAAAGAAATACACTGCAGAAACTTTACTCTTTAGTCTCTTTAGTCTAAATGGTACTCTTAAGACAGAGAAGTTCTTTGAAAATTTAGGTTTCTGCACCTGATGCACTTAACTGTTCTTAATTACAGCTTTGTGTCTTAAAGACAAATATTCACAGCCTGCTCCCCATAAACCTCTTTTGGTTCAATCAAATATTGGCAGACTAAGTACAGTCTTTGGCCTCTCACAAACATTTCAAGTATTTTCCCCATGGTGAAACATTTTTCAGACCACCAATCTGGCTGAAGCAAAGCACATTTGGAATCAAATGGAGCTGAGAGATAAAGGGCATTAGATAATGCTTTTGATTCTCCAGTACTGCTGCCTTTCCACTAAGTATCAAACATTGTGGTATGCCTGCAACTCACTGGCAGTACAGCCTCAACAAGGTTAAATGAAAACCCAAACGTGGTTCCTCTGGAAATATAAAACTGGTATATAAATTGATTAAACAATACAAAATGTTCAAATAAACCCTGACTCTAGTTTCCAATCAAGTGTGTGACAACATTTCTGGTGTTCTTTGCGACTATTTACCTCAACACACCTGAAATAACCAAATGTCACACTTGAAATTAGCAAAATTTTTTGTTTTGTTTTGAAAAAGCACATTCTATGTGAAAATCTATAGTTTTTGAAAGGGAGGGAGGGGGCTGAAAGTCACTAACAGGGATCTAAGGCTTCTATAATTTAATTAGAAATCTTGAATGGAAGTCTGCATCTTAGAAAGACAAAAAAGCCAACTTTCTAAATGCTTAGTATTTCTCTAGTAAAGCCAATGAGGTATTGCAAAAATCCTTAGAAGAATAACATTTTAGTGTATACCTCTTATTAATAGTAATAACTTCCCCATGTGAAAATGATAAACCCCAAATAGAAATATTAGCCCGTTTTTTTCTTTAAGACCCTTTAAATATACCCTCTCCCACCCTGACTCTGGTCAAATAAGTGATTTTAGAAGGCTCAGAATTAACTAGGCAAGACACGGCCATAAGTGACTCTTCAGAAAGTATGGCACTGACGCCTTATGAAGTTCACCTGCATTTTTAAGGATCATGGCTGTGAAGTTCACCAGCAAAACACCAGATGCCACCACTAGCTTGCAACTGGTACAAACCTGTATTTGTCAAGATCACACTACTGGTAATTTCCCAACTTAAAAGCCAAGAGTTTTCACCATCCAACTCTGCAGTCTTGTCTTCCTGAACCAAGGTGCATCAATACAAAAGATATTTAATATGCTCTCCAGGTCATGAGAAAACCTTGCCTAAAAATATTTGCTCCACAAACAGCTTCAAACAGATGTTTCATAACTTGGAACTTAATTCTGGTAGTAATCACTTGACCTGACTGCTAAACTACAACACAGATGGAAACAGCACACCAGGGCCACTTCCAAATGATCTGTCAGTGAAGGTAAATTCTGTGTCAATGTTTACTGCAAAGCACTATGCCAAGATGTAGATTCAAACACTGTTTTGCCTCCTGGCAAAGATTTACATTCACATGTCACACAGTTTTCCCAAACCCCTGGGAAAATCTGAAAATAGATCAGCTGGAACTGTCTATCATTTTAGTAAGGGCTTCTTTCCACCTCCTCAAACTGCTGGACTCTACCATGTGATCAGTACCCACACCATCCCTTCCCTAAAATCTTCCCACCCTCCCTGTCATCTTTTAACTTAAAGCTCTATCAAAGACAATCAGTGATGGTGATCCCCCTCCCCCAAACCCACAAGCTTACTCACTGGGACTCAGGCCCTGACCACTAATTAAACACTTCGGTGTCAAGGGAGGGTGCAGGGTTGGTCCCGAGTTTTAGTTAACATCCACATACAAAGAAATTATTTTTTAAATTAGAAAAGAAACCAATGTCAACAGAGTGTTTCCTATAAAAGATATGTAATAAAGTAGTAATACCCATAAAATAGCTATTACTAAAGCAAAGCTTTCGTCAATAAGCCTCTAGAACTTTAAAAGAAGAAAATGGCTTCACGAAGTGGTAGTCTAGGTTCCCACAATGTGGGCACTGCTGGACATTACTGTATTCTGAGAAATACTGCATTCCAATCCGTACATCTATGACTGGCTTTCCACAGTGCTTACAGTTCAGTCGGGCCTGTAAGGGGAAAGGGAAAGAGTTGTGAATAGCTTTCTGGGTTTTTCCTTTCATCATATAAAATTAAAATTAAAATTAAAAATTGCAAGTACTAGATAAGTGTGACCCACAAAACTACATGAGCAAGCAAGTAAGCTAAGCTTACTTCCTCCAGAATGGAGGATATATACACTACACATTCCTCACCCCCCAAAACCACAGAATACAAGAAATGAGTCATTCAATACTGCAGAGTTTCGTATTTGCATTTTTTGATATTTTTAATAACTGAAGGGAAAATTAAGTTCTCCCAATTTCTTTTCTGGTGACATACAACACTGCTTGTAAATTTCATGACATTGGCAAGAACACAGAATGGAATCATGGGAATGGCAGAATCAAAATTGAATAAGGCGCTGTACTGGGGGTTCAAATACCACCTAAGACACTTATACAGATTGTTTGATTTAGGTAATCATTCAATCTTTCTGTGCTTCAGTTTCCTCTTCTATAAAATAAAGGTAACTGTATGACCACTTCTAAGTAAAAATCTAAGATCCTATGACTATGAAGCTCTTGAATGAAAGATCCAAGCAATTTCCAGGACTTGCAAATAACTTTCATGTAAGTATCTCAATAAAGAAGACCTTTACTAAAGTGGACTCACTCATACTAAAAATGATCATTGGCAAAGGCAACCAAAACAAACAGCCTGCCATAGCACTAATGCAACCATCTCTAAGAATATGCTCCCAGTAAACATATCCACACTTCTGAATACTACTGAAAGATTCTAAAAAAAATGCTTCTATTTGTCCCTCTTCTTGTTTCACATTTTCTCCCAAAATGTTATGGCTGTTTTTAAAAAAAACGATTCACTTACAGGATAACTGTCCTTCACTTTCTTTTTTTTTTTTTTTTTGAGTGGGGAAGGCAAGGCAATTGGGGTTAAATGACTTGTCCAAGTCACACAGCTGGAGTCAAGTGTCTGAGGCAGAATTTGAACTTAGGTCCTCCTGACTCCACGGCCAGTGTTCTATTCACTGCACCACCTAGCTGCCCCTTATCCTTCACTTTCACAAGCTAATAATGTACAAAGTTAGTAGTACCTTCACACAAAAGAGCTAATTATTAAGTGTGCAGTTTGATTATTAGCTGTTTTTCGTCCTCATTGGGAAAAAAGAAAAGGAAAATCTGAGTTTAAATTGTAATTATAAAAAGTATTAAGCTATGAACAGTATGGACAACCTAAAGCTGTCATCTGTGCACATAGGTTTTTAGCCTGAAAAAATCCCATTACCTTTCAGTAGGACCAGTAGCCTGGAGTAGTAGAAAGAGCTCGTGACAGCTGAGTTCTAATTCTTGCTTAGCCATGAACCAGCAATATAACTTCTATGACCAGTTTTATGTAAATGAGCAAATCAGTTTGCCTCAACAGATTTCAGTTTCGTCACGTATAAAATGAAGGGGTAGAATGGATGAATGAAGTCTAAGGAATCTTAAGATTCCTCCAAAATTCTATAAGCTGGATAAATAAAGTTTTTTAAAATTTCTTTAAGGATAGAAACAAAACTTAATTTCCTTTATCTCTCTCAATACAATGGCTACAATGGGATTTGAAACTTGGTTCTCTGACCCCATATTTATTGTTCTTCCCATTTACCACACTGGTTCCCTGTATCCTTTAAGTTCCTCAAACTTTAGTTTCACCTCAAAAAAGAGCTTGTGATTCCTTCCTTTCTTAACTAATAGAGCTGTTGTGAGGGAAATACTACAAAACTATGAAAATACAACACAAGAACTAATATTACACCAAAATATTTCTTGAATAAACTTTAAGACAAAGAGCCAGGCATACTGCTGGGTCCTGAGGATATAAAGACAAAAATGAAACAATTTAAGGCCTCAAGGGACTTGCATGTTCTTAGGGGAGTCAATATATAAATGAGTTTTTATGAAACAAGAGAAAGTACATTTTAAACAGGGTAAGAATTAACAAGTGAAGGAAACAGAAGAAGTCTCATGGAGAATGTGTCACTTGAGCAGAGTTTTTCAGGAAACAAGGGATTCTAAAAAAGGGAGCAGAGGTGAGAGTGCTTTCCAGGCACGGGGTACTAGATCATTAAAGGAATAATACTATGTACAATATGAGTCTCTATGATGATAGAGAGGTTGTAACATCTAATTCCTTCGAGTTTTTTTTTTAATATGTTCATCTACTTGGAATAGTTTAAGGCTAATTAATTAGTTATGCCTGGTAGCAGAGGAATTAGGCTCTCTATGACCTTTCCAGATTTCTGACTCTAAGATTACTGTGGCTTCCTACAGAAAACTCAGTAGAATTACTACCTCAGATCTCTTAAACTATTTATCTTAAGGTTAAAGTTCATCTGAGAAAAAAGTTTCTCTCTTATGTTTCTCACAAACCCCTGAACTTTAAAGTTGAAGATCTTGCCAACCTGGAACTCCCAGAGACACAGAAGTCGATATTCTGATGAACAATTAACAGTAAAGGCATTTTCTTTTCAAAATAATTTTATTTCTTAGAAGAATGAGATTTGGTAATTAGTAAAAGATTATACAAAGTTACTTTTAATGAAAAGTTATATCTTGTATTTTTTAAGAATATACAACTTCTCTGTTCCTATTAAGAGGCAACTACTTCAAGACTGACTATTAAATACCAATTTTAAATAGCATTATAAATTACCAAAGATGTTTCTAAGCAAACCAATAAAAAACTTTTATGAATGATTTCAATTTATTCTGCCACATTAATCTTTTCCTCTTCTCTGATGCTATCAAATTGAGGGATTCCCCATAGGCATCAGAAACACACTGGAATGATTAACATAAACTTCTCTCTTGGAAAATGTGGAAGCACCCACCATCTTGCAAGCTACTTAACCTGTTTCTTCATATTCCTCCTACTTTCCTGAATAGCAGAAACTAGAAAGACTCAAATGGATACAGCAATGCTATAGAGCCATATATAGCAGACACAGGAAATAGAAAATCGATGCAACTTGTTGCTCTGTTCATTACCAACCTGACAACATGGAGAGGCTGCCAAAATGTCATAGGTATACATGGTGCCCAGCTGGTGCCAGCTTCCATCCCATCGAGACTTACACTTGATGCAGATTATTTTATGAACCCCTTCTAAGCAATCTACACACACAGCATACAGATGCATAAGCCTCCCTGTAAATAAAAAATAAACAATTCTGAAGGCACTCATATCCTAAAATATAAATTTTTTTTCTCTTACAGAATGAAAAGGTGCCTCCTTTGTTCACCAACAAGCTGTGGAGCAGATTCCTAAAAGTTAGATTTTATGTATTCAGATAAACATAAAACCAAAATACATAACATGTATCGTGTGCTCCAAGGATATCCTGTTACCTGACAGTGAGTTGACAACCACATCAGCAGGCCACATGCTTTGAGCTAGTACACAAAGTTGGTTTTTCTCAATAGTGATGATGAGTTTAGGCTAAGTTACCCATACCCTTTAAGAACAGGCATTTCTAGGATAAGAATTTCAGTCTGGAGCTACTCACCTTCTTCTCTGCAGAAAATTAACTTGACCATATAAAGAACAAACCAAAATTTTGGATTTACAGGTCTAAGCAACTAAACTAAAATAAAGTGGCACGTTGGACAAAGTGCTGAACTTAAGAGTCAGAAAAACTTATATTCAAATTCTGTCTCTGAAACTAATTATATAACTATAAAAAAAGTCCCTTGACCTCCCTGAGTCTGTTTCCTCATCTGTCAAATGAGGACAATAATACTAGTAGTACCTACTTCGCAGCATTTTCTTATGGTATTTTGGACTTTGCAAAGTGATTTTCATAATTATCTCATTGTATCCTTAAAACAATCCTTTAAGGTAAATATCATGTACAAAGGGTAGTGGTCTAAAACTTTTTTTTTTTGCTTTCTGGAGAGCAAATGGGGTTAAGTGACTTGCCCAAAGTCACACTGTCAGTAAGTGTGTCTGTCAAGTGTCTGAGGCTGCATTTGAACACAAGTCCTCCTGACTCCAGGGCCGGTGCACTATTCACTGCACCACTGAGCCACCCCATAAGACTTAGTCATTAATTATCTACGTGCTGCCCTACAGTGAGATGTACTCTATAAAAAAGGTCAACATTTGTTTTTTGTGCTCTTGGTCAAAATGCAAGCCTTCAGTCCAAAAGTTATGGTACAATCAACAAAACTTATTGAACATTTCCCTTCTATATATGTTCTTCTTTCCTAATATAATTTTTAAGGATTTGTGGGATCAATCAATAAGCATTTACTAGATGTCTACTATATTTTAAGTACTGTTCTGGATGCTGGGAATTAGGCTCATAGATTCAGAGCTAGAAGAGACCTTAGAAACCATCTGGAACCATCCCCTCACCTTTTATAGTCAAGGAACACTGAGACCCGTGTTTTTTACATTGTAAATCTTAATTCAGTTTTTCTTCTGCATGTTTTCTCCTTCTTCAATCCTAAATTTCAATTATTCATGTCTTCAACTATTCATTACACTCCTCTGATGAATAGAGCACTCTACATAAATGAATATACTTGCATGGTAATGAATAATCTTGATTTTAATGAAACTTCCTACATTTCAATCAATACATGTAATCTCTATGTATTACCAAGACCCAAATCAATAAGAGAAAGATGCATGTATGACTTAATACATGTAGGAATAAGAAAAAAAATATTCTTATTAAGGTCTTACTTTCAAGGGACTGGCTTCCTCATATGATAAAATAATCTAGAACTCTGCTATTACACTGTCACCTACATTATAGGTAAAACAGTATTAGACTAATACTAGTAACTGATATTAGAGAACCACGCTTCAAGAACCATTTGGTTTGATACTGAATTATTCCACATAGCAGGCAGTGTAATAAATGGTAAGGTACCAATATCCCATGTGCCTATATTAAATAACATGAGAAAGACCAATCAATCAAAAAGCATTTATTAAGAACATATATTCTGATACATTAGAGACACAGAGATGATCAAAGAAATCTCAAAGGAAAGAAAGAGCCTGGTAGAGACATCAAGAAAAACCTCTTGCAGAAGGTGTTATTTGAAAGGCAGGAAAACCAAGATGTAGAGATGATGAGGGAGTGCATTTCAGGATTATGGACCAGTCACTTTTAAAAGAACTGAGATGAGAGATGGAGTGTCAAATGAAGAACAAGTAGGCCAGTGTAGCGAGAGCACAGAATAAATAGGCCATAAAGGTGGGAATGGGCCACACTGTGAAGGCTTTAAATACCAGGTCTTTTAAAAAGGACCTTATTTTTAATCCTGGAAGTAATGGAGAGCCACTGACATTGACTAAGCCAGGGGATGAAGGGTGAACAGAGCCTTGGCTTTAGGAAAATCACTTTAGCAGGTGACTGGAGGAAAAGATTGGAGCAAAGAAAGAGAGCTGAGGGAGGAAAACCAATTAGAAGGCTATTTCAATAATGATAAGGGACTAAACTGGGGTGGTGACTGTGGAAGTGAAGAAAAGTAGATGTATACATGAGTTGTAAAGGAAGAAACAGCAAGCTCTAGCTTTAACCTGGCTTTGTGGAACAAGTGAGAAGAGTCAGGGAAACTGGTTTCAAACCTGGGTGACTCAGAGAATAGTAGTTCTCTCTATAGTAACAGGGAAAATCAGAAGACAGGAGGGTTTTGAGGGAAAGATAATGACTTCTGCTTTGGATTTTTCTTGACTAAAGGACATCCAGTCTGAGATGTCCAAAAGGCAGCTGGTCATAGAGGTCTATAGCTTAGTATAACATAGGACTAGATAATATGCATCTAGGAATCACTGTATAAAGATAACTGAACCCGAGAGCTGATGAGATTTCTGGCAGTCTAGAGCAAAAAGAGAAAAGGGCCTAACACAGAGTCTTGGGGGATAGTGTTAGTGGGTGGGCTACTGATGATGAACCAGAAAAAGGGCATGAAAAAGAGAGTCAGACAGGAAGGAGAGAAACCTAAAGAAGAGATTATCCAGAAAGAGAGGGTGATAAACAATGTCAAATGCTACACAAGGGCCAAGAATGATGAGAACTAAGAAAAAGTCAGTTAGATTTGGCAATTAACTTTGGAGAGAGCGATTTCAAATGAATGATGTTAGGGGTGAAAGCCAAAGTGCAGGGAATTTAGAAAAGAATAAGAAAAGGAGGCTTTCTCAAGGAGTTTAGTTGAGAAGGGAAGGAAAGATGGAATGGCAGCAGAAACAGCAAGACCAAGCAAAGGTTTTTTAAGGACATGGAGGTAACATGGCCATTTTTGTAGGCAGCAGAGCAGGAAAGGTCAGAAGATAAGACTGAAGATAACCAAACAAATAGGCATCTGCTTGAACAAATTGCTAGAAAAGATAACAGGGGATGTGATCAAGAATTTAGGGAGGGTTTGTCTTGTCCACTTCTTCAGAGACAAGAGTTGAAGTGAAGACATTTGAGTCACTGTGAAATGAAGAGGGGGAAAGATCCCTGAAGATGCTCATGTGACATTAAGTTTAGGGAGTACAGGCACAATTTTGGCTATTTCCTACTTAACCACCTGACCATTCTCCAATTAATCACTAGGGGAGAAACACTCTCAGGCTGATTTAACTTTCTTTAAATAAATAAACAAATAAATAAAATTAAAGAATGATCAATTCTTGGTGATTAATTAATCTTGCCCTTACAGTCCAGCGATTGTGGTATAGGATAACCCAGTTTATGAAGAAAAAAAAACAACAACCAAAGTGATCTGGAGAATTCCTTCTCCAGATTGTGGGAGCAGCTCAGTCTCATGATCAAGTCACATTTTCAGCAGGAGGAGCTGAAGCTTTTTGGCCTACCTCCTTATATGTCCACTCCCCCTCATTAACTGTTCACCAATTAAGACTGATTTTCCCATGTCAGGGGTACCTTTATGGATACCCTTTATGGGTACCTTTAGCACTCAGAAGAGGCACCGTACCTTCTTTTCTAAAAGTATTTAAGCATTTAAAGATCTCCGTAGTTTGGTCTTTCGTTACTAAGATAAATCGATGATCATCAATATATTATCAGCTAGCCTAATTAATAAACTGATTCTCAGGCCTTTTATTCATCTCAGTTGTTATAAGGAAAAGAATTTCATAGACATCTTACATAATGGGAAGGGTCCAGGGAGACTACGCTGTGCGAAATAAATAATTTTTAAAATGAACAAAATTCCCTAGAGACACCTATCATTTCTTTGCTTGTATAAACTGTTCTCTCCTTTCCCAACTCATGGGGGGGAAAAAAACACTGTCCAAAGTTCCAAATTCCCTGTATCTAACTTAGGAACCAAAATCATCTCCTATATTTTACATGCTCTTTTTTCTCTTTGAATCAAACTTTTTTTTATGTACTAGGCTCATAGAAGCTACAAAGCAGCTAAACTCACCTCCTTTACTGTTACAACCCTTCATGCTTATTAAGTGAAGATACCATCTTGCTTTGTATAAGAGAATTCTGGATCTTAAAGAAATCTCTACTTGTTGAGATAAAACTGCCCAGTCTTCTTAAGTGATCATTACAAGAGCAATTCTTGCAGCACTAGGGAGAGCCACTGGATCAAAATGTGCTATTTGGGGTCTAGAATCTTCGATGAAGAAGTGAACCTAGAGGGTTTCTAATGTTTCTGATAATAGACAGTACTCTCCTGAAGCCCCATCATGATAGGTTAGGGAGAATGAAGGGTTAACTAATAAGACAAATGCTGAAGGGGCTAGGAGATGGTGCTCCAGGAGAGCTTCAGAATTCTGAGCCATATCCCCATCCTAACTAGAAAGGTTTATGGGATGCTGGGAAGGGTGCATGTCAGCAACCCCTAGCCATGTTTTTTTCCCTCTAGTCCATAGAGAGTTAGTACTGAGCTCCAAGTCTTTTTTTTTCCCCCTCTCCCTTCCTGATCATGGATGACCATGAGCATTCCAAGTAATGACCCAGGGGCCCCAGAAAGGAAGTCATAACAGGAAGCATACCTGGCAGCTAGAAGGCACAGTTGTAACAGCACTGGATCTGGGTGTAGGTAAAACTAAGTCTGAGTCTTGCCTCACACATTTGATGATTGGCAAATAACCTTTCTGAGTCTCATCTCAATTTCCTCATCCTCATTTCTCATCTCAATCTCACTCAGTTTTCTATCTATAAAACGGCAATAATGGTAACACTTCCCTCTAAGGATTGTTGTTAGGGTTGAGTGAGATAACATGTAAAAGCTTTGCAAACCTTACACATTTAAGTTACTGTTATTCATAACACCTTGATCCTAAGTCCCTGATGGTCAACAGAATGTTAAGCTCTGAAGACAGCAGGGAGGGCTGCGTCAGAAGGCAACAGACTTCTCTATTAATCTGTAATTGTTTAGGAGCAGTTAGAAACTCTGGCCTAGAAAGTCTCCAAACTTGCAGCCAGGTTGTATCATACTCTGAGCAGAATAAGTACTCAAGAGTGTTTCAAATTTCTAGAAGTTACAGTTGGTATTTCAAGTGCAAAAAAACCTGGCAGGCTCTCTTAGGGATTCATGAATTTTGTTTTTTAAAGAACATCATTTTGATAACTTTTTCTATGAAACTAGTTTCCTTTTTATTCCTATATATTTTATTTTCTTTATTTAAAATATATTATTCTGAAAAGGGGTCCAAAGTACTTTACCAGACTGCCCAAATGGTCTATTACACAAAAAAAGTTAAGAATCCCTGGTAAGGGAAAATGTCCAAAGAGTTGGAAATAAAGAAGGTCCTCACTGGAGAAATCTCATCACATTCTAATAACAAAAGAACATGTTTCTCAAAGTCAGAACAGAGATGGGAGCTGAATTGGTGAGGAAGGGTGAAGAAAGGAAAGGAGAGAGGAAAGGATGAGTGTTTCAATAAAGCAAAATTAATTCAAGCTTTTGAAAACAATGCAACTTAGACCAAAAGTATACTTATTTTGTGTTAGAATTTCAAATAAAGTATCTTAAAGTATACCCAGTAAGGATAAAGTAGTAAATAAAAGGATTTACATTAGCATTCCAGAACTGGAATCTCATGGAAGTTAGAGGCCATCCTCCCAAAAAATGGTATTGCTTGTGCTACTGGCAAGTTTGTGGACACTAGATTTAACACTTAATATTTGAACAATTTTATCATAATTAGCTAACCTACTTAGTGGCACACTAATAACACCTTCATATTTCATAAACAGGTCTTGAAAAGGTTAAATGCCTGCAAAAAGCAGGCATTTAACATGTAATTGAATCTGTTCAACAGGCAATGAATTATGTCCTCCAACTGCCTCTCTAACCCCAAGTGTCCTTGCCCCCCTGGAGTTCTATATTTTCCTCTCTTATACTCAAACAACCACCTTAGTTAAGCTCGTGTACCTTGGTAACTTTAGCCACCAAACTGATAAAAATGATTGCCAGATATTTACTTCCAGTATCTTCTGAATTTCAGTTGCTTATTTTTGACTACCTACCAGTACTGATCAATGTTTGGGTGTCTCATCAACATCCCAAACTAAACAGGTCTTTCTTCTAAAATTAACCCCATTTTCCTTACTCTCCCATTTCTCCCTATATATTCAATCAGTTGTCATTTAAGTGGCATCACTTAAAGGCTTATCACTTAAACCTCCGTAATTTCTCTTGTATACACTCCTTTCACTTTTTATTCCACTGCCACCATGGTCCAGTCCACACTCATCACTTCACAACTGGGCCACTGCAATACCCTAATAGTTGGTATCCCAGCCCCAAATCTCTCCTTGTTCTAATCTGTCCTCCACTTAGCTGTCATACTGATCTTCCCAAAACACAAGTCAGATCATATCTCCCCCATTTGACAAATTCTAATGATCAAATACAAAATTATTTATTAAGCTTTTTTAAAGTCCTTCATAACCTGGCCCTTTTCCTAGCTTGTAAATCTTATAATCCTCCTCTTCACTTATTTATGATCCAGTTAAACACCGTTCTTGTTTTTTGTACAAAACACTCCCGTCTCTTCACTCCAGGCATTTTCAGTGACTATCGCCTATATCTGGAATTCTACCGTCTCTTCTCCATCTGATGGTTTCTTTCAAGAATAAGCTAAAATATCACCTTCTATAAGAAGCCTTTCCTGGAATTACTTAATCTTCATGCCTTCCCTCTATTATTTCTAATTTATCCTATATATATCTTATTTGGATATAATTTTGACATACTGTCTTCCCTATTAGATTGTGAGGTCCTTGAAAGCAAGGACTGTTTTATTGCCTTTCTTTGTATCTCTAGCACTTGGGCATAATGTCTGACACATAGTGGGTGTTTCATAAACGCTTGAAGACTTGACTTGACTTCTGCTGGCAGGCGGTACTTCACTTCTCTCTGTTCCTAGGCTAGAAATCCTAGAATCTGACTCCTTCACTGTTGTCCCCTGCCATTAAGTCCTGTAATTTCTTCTTTCAAAATGTTTGATATTTATCCTTCTCTTCCTATTCATACTTCCAATACCCTAATCTAGACAGTAATCAACCTGCACCTCAATTAACACATTAACCTCCTTATCTACCTCCATTCTCTCTCCTTGCCACCAAGTCATCCTATACAGTGCTACTAGATTAACTTTCCTAAAATACCACTTTCATTATAGTACTTCTTTCAGTGGTGCCCCAACACCTGCAGGATAAAATCCTCAATCCTTAGTTTGTCATTCAAGACCTCTACAATCTGACCCCAACCTACCTTACCAGGCTCACTGTTTCTCCATGAACTGTCCATTTCAACCAAATATCTCTACAAGTTTCCTGAAAATGGTCTGAATTTTCCTACATCTGTTCTTCTGCTCCCATTTCTCAATCTATTAACCTTCCTACCCAAAATCCTACCTCCCACCAAAGGTTCAGTTCAAATTATGCCCCTAACAAAAAGCTTACCCCAAAATGAAAGCAATCTTTATCTCCTCTGAATATGTCCATATTACTTACTTGGCATTTCTTTGCATCATCATTATTTCTTTATTACCTGGAAACAGGAGCATAATATCTTATATTTGCATCTAGAAAGGACTTTGAGGGTCATCTTCACTCAATCCCTTCATTTAACAAACTGACAAACTAAGGCCCGGATAGTTAAGCCCAAAGTCACACGCTACAGTTCAAACTTCATTTCAGTGCCCTTTCCACTGTACCACAAATTATATGTATCTGCTCTCCTCAAATATATTCTTATCTCTTTGGGGGAATGGGCCATATTACAGACCTAGTACATAATAGGCACTCAGTAAAAATGTAATTGAATAAAAATCTGAGTTTAGCAAGAAAGGTGCTAAGAAAGATGACTCTACCCATGTGCTCACATGGTTCATGAGGTTACAGTCTCTCAATGATTTTTTGTCTAGGCCTTAATCCAACCTATCTGTGTCTTACTTGAAATAGCAGGTTCCTCAAATACAGAGAATTCGTTTGATTTTTCTCTTGAGGTCTAAGAAAAACAAAAAGTCCCTGCAGGTTACACACAATCAAAAGGAGTTTCTCTTAAGCCATTTTCTCAATAGTCTTTAATAGTCTTAAATTTTGCTATTCTTACTCCCCAGGGCATCCTTAAGACTACTTTACCAGACTTAAAACCTCTTCAAGCTTTTCTAGCCCTCATCTTCCTCAATCTTGATACCATGATATGGAATGAAGAGTTTATAGTAACCTATTATATATAGCTTTCCAGGGACATCAACAGGAAAAAAAAAATTGCAACACCAGCTTATTTCCTACAAGCTGCAAAGTAAGCCATTCAATCATTCTTTGAAATCTCAACAGGATCAAAAGGGAATTGGTACACACCAAAAGCCTTGAAGGAAAGCTCTCTTCACTGGAGAATACAAACACAAAAATTACCTTCTCCACTAAGAAAGTATCCCTGTGTTGGGAAGGATGACATCAAGTTTTATATATTATTAGGTAAAGCTGAAATAACAAGCATCCCAAATATTATCCAGTATCTGACTAGAAACAACACAGCAATATCTAACTAAAATGAGACACAGAAAACCAATTCCTGGGCTTTAAAAAAGGGAAAGCAGGCAAGGCGAACTAACACCTGTACCTTGAAGGTGACAGGGAACATCATATTCAATTTCATCATGTCTTGATGGGCTTAAAAACAGGGTTCCATCCACTAGAGGGAACTGTTCAAATACTGGGAGGGCCCGGTGACAAAGGGCACAGTTTACAACATTTCTGTGGCTGGCACTAAGGGCAGCAAGAATGAATTTCCGTAGATCCTCCCCTTGGCCTACTTGGGCATCATCTTCCATCCTTACGTGGAAAGTGTTCAACTTGTGCCTGGGGATGTGAGCCAGGAGCTCTGAGAGATCAAGCCTCCTCAAAAATTGCACTGGAGCATCAAAATGCCCACCCCTGTGTGCTGGCAAGCCAGTTGTCCCATAGTCAAAGTGGGCATTTCGGAACATGCTCCCTCCAGCCATATTCTTTTTGTGAGGCTCCAAGTGAATGGCGTTCTTTAAAAATTCCCCAAGGTATCTTGAAGAGCGGGGTCCACTGAAATGGGCTGGAGAGAGAATGGAGTACCCTGTAGGAGGAGACTGGCCAGGAGAACCACAGGGGGAGCGCACTCCATAGCCCCCTGCATTGACCCCTTTCTCCTGGGAGTTTTGTCTGTCCATAGAATGCCGCCGAGGAAGGTCATGACTCAGTCCTTTCTGGGCCTTGTTAAGAGGCCTGCACTTTTTTACCTCCTCCCCAGTCTCTGCCATAGGCCTCCCAGTGCTCTTCTCTGACATGGACTTCTTCTTTTTTTCATCCTGCATTCGCTTCACCTGGTACCAGTCTGTATCTTTCTTCAAGTGACCCTGTCCACAGCGGCAGGAGCAGAAACGAAAGGCCAGGTCATAGCCCTTCTTGGTCCACATGTTCTGGCGACACTGTTTTTCATTCCAACTCCGGGCTCGGCCAATACAGTTAAACTGGACCAGGATACTGCTTTCCCACTCATAAAAACACTGAAGATGCATCCAGGTGCTGTAAGGGCAGTGCTCATTATTGCAGACCACCTTCTGGTAATCATCCTTGTCAAGATCAACTGGCCTTCCAAAGCTGCAGATGAGTGGGGTGGCACAAGGTGCTTCTGAGGAAAACAAAACAGACAAGTCAACCAGGATGGACACTTACTGCCGCTCATGTTACACTACACTGACCTTCACGCTGACACATACATTGAGATAAAAGCTATCATTTTGACCCATCCTGATAAAGCAAAAGGTACTGTCAAGGTTTTGCAACTGAGCCAAAAAATACATATAGAATGAGAAAGTATTTTGCTTTAGTTTTATGTTCCATGGACACCCCTACTCTGGTGAGGGGGGAAAGATTCTGCTATTTATAGGTAACTATGAACCTGAAAATATCAAATTCTCTAAACAGTAAACTAGATGTGTGTCAAGACTACACCTATCTCGTATGTTTTCCTGACACATGTTTTTACTCAATGACATTCACTATTTTTTTTAAACAAAAAGTTACCAGAGAACAACATGATAAGCATATATAATTGCCAGTCATGGTCAAGTCATACCAACACAACTGACAAAAATCATTCTAAAGAAGGCAGGTTCTCATTTCCTACAACTGAAACAGCATTCTTATAAGACTGCCTCATGTTCATTCCTTATACAAGGAAACATCTCACTGATTATTGCCAGAGTAAGAACAGGCACAAATGAGCCTGTACAATCAATCAAAGTTCATTTAATTGAAGATCAGAACTCAGCTGACAGGCTGAGGGTGGAAAGAGGGAAGATCTAACATATACAAAGGGTAAAATTCAAAGTAATTTGAGACAGGAGAGAGCACTGAGGTTTCAGGAAGTTCTCCTAAGGAACTGGAATCCTGAGCTGCATCTCAAAGAAGGTATGGATTCCAAAAGGCAAGTTAGAGAGGAAATATATTCAAAGTATGAGGGATACTAAATGTAGGGAACAGTTAAGCAAGGAACGTGAGCCCTTGAAGGCAAGGGCAGTCTTTTGCCTCTATGGATCCCTAGCACTCAGCACAATGCCTAACAGACAGCCAGCAGCCACTTAAATGTTTACTGATTGACTGAGAAAAGAGAAAAATTTGAAAAGTTCAGAATGTTAGACTGGAGCTCAACTGCTGAAGGTTTTCAAACACCAGACTCATAGGTACCTCAATTTTAAACTGGAGCTGTAATTTTATTGGTGTAGGAAGCTCCTGGTGAAGAATTTCATCTACCATTGTGGACTGACACTTTCCCTGCAGCTTATAGTGAGAGAATTTCCTTGAGGCACTCAGAGATTAAATGATTTGCTGTGGGTCAAAATCATTAAGTGTCACAGGCAATACTTCTGACTCCTGTGTCAGCTTGCTGCTTCTCTATGTGTGCATACTATAGGTACTTGGGTCTGTTACCTGCTTGTATATGTATCCTTGGGAAGGCTCTTTCTCTTAAGGCAGCAGTTCTCAACCTGTGGGTTATGTTCAATTTAAATACATCCTGCATATCACAAATTTACATTACAATTCATAACAGGAGCAAAGTTATGGTTATGAAGTGGCAACAAAAATAATTTTATGGTTGGGGGTCACTCCAACATGAAGAACTGTTTTAAAGGGTCATGGCATTAGGAAGGTTGAGAACCACTGCTCTAAGGGATGGTCTAGAACCAGCATTCTTAATATAGTGTCCAAAAGTCCCTTAAGGTTCTCATGAACTTAGATGAGAAAAAAAAAATTACATCTTTATTTTCACTGACTGACAACTACCGACATTTAGCATTTCCTTCCATTATGAATGGAGGCAATAATTCATTATTCTAAGAAGGTTTTCACCACACTGTCCAAGGGGTTCATTAAATAAAGAAAAAAAAAGGTTAAGGACCCCTAGCCTAGATAAGCTCTAAAGTTTCTTCCAGCTCTAAATTATATCATCTTATAATTTTCTGTCCCACTACAAATGAGGACAGAATAGACTAAAAAAAAAAATCTTGTATTCTGCCTCTGACAGTGGCAGAGGAGCTTCCAGAGACTTTTAAAAAGCCCTTAAACTGACACAGATGGCAAGACTATCTTTGGCAATAGCACAATAATCATCCTAAAAGAACAAATTCAATGAAACACAAACTGATACAAAACTAAACCTAAGCCTAACCAAGTATCCATTCACCTAAACTTCTAGAAAATAGCATACTTAAATGTGTATCCCACATAAACTGAACTGTTGCTGAGGGTCTACAGCCCAATACTTAATCACAAATGTGGAAAATTAAGAGTTGGGTTTAAAAGACTAAGGTCACTTGATTTTTAAATTAAAACAGGGGACAAAAAACTAAAACAACACTTTGAAACAAAATTCCATTTCCTTTTGTGACCAATTGGGGGGAGGGAGTGTCAGTTTCCTCATCTATAAAATAAAAGTTGTCAGATAAATTCCTAAGCTCTAAATCTATGTTGGGGGCGGGGGGTGTTAGATAAAAAGGATAACAGTGAGAGAAGAAAGCTGAGTTGAAAGGTAGGCAAAGAAAAAAAAATATATAGTCTTAACAAAAGAAATATACAAGTCCCAGCAACCCAAAAGGAAAACCACCACTACATAAAGGTAGACCTTGAGAGAAATGAAAAGACAGAAAAGCACAGAACCTCCTAAATTCTAAATATTAACCCTGACTGTCAAAAGCTAGAACTGTGGGACTTCATTATTAGCACCTCTCCTCTGAAATGATAATCTACCACTGTGCTCAGCCACTTGGTTCTTCAATCTCAAATTATACTTTAAAAAAAATTAAAAATTCAATCAAATAAACATTTTTTCAACACCTGTTAGCTGTAAGGTCTTGTTTTCAAAATGCTGAACACAACTTGAAAGAGACAGCAAATATGTAGGGTAAGGTATGGGGAAGGGAATTATATAGTGCCTTTTAAACTGTAGTGGCAGGAAACATTAACTTAGAGCCAGATGCCAGGAAGCTCTGGACTGGAGGTTCCCTAACCCTGATCACATTTTTTAGCTTGCCATGGCCAAAAGTAAAATTAAAAACATACTGTCAGAAACTTTTGTTAAAAAAAGTAAAATAAAAAGCATTTTAAGTTAAAAAAATTTTAAATCTAATTTTTACACTACAGAAGCAATTATCCCCAATGTGTTCTTAGTTACTTGATTTTTATGAGAGAGCCAAGCTCTCTAGCACCACTAAAATTCCCACCCTTCATCAGTTGTCACTTCTGACAAGTCACTATATCTGCTGACCTCAGTTCCCTGATCTGTAAAATGAGAAGGTTAAATTTCATTATCTCTAAAATCTTTTCCAGCTCTAAAAATCTTACAATCTTACAATTCTCTTCAGCTCATTTTAACGGGAATCTCTATATGCTACCTCCATGATGATGCTTTCTGAATTATTATAGTTCTTCATCAATAAAGCTGATAAAATGCTGCTGGACACAAATTCACAAAACTATAACGCAGCATAGTTTGTTAAAGTATGATATAAATTGTATATTCCCTAAAGAATTCTTCTAAGTCCAAGTCTTTCCTAAAGGGCAACAATTTTTTAATCTAATAGATTAAAAAGAAAATAAGGACCTATTAATGTTCAATCCAAAAAAAAAAACTTATCAAACTAACTGCCCACTATTATGCAAGGAGCTACTGGATACACAGATTTTAAAAAGAAAAACTTGCTGCCTTTAAAAAGGTTACAATTTAGAAGGTTGATAAACACATATAAAAGTAACCATGATTCAAGTTTGAATCAAATAAATGTGCACCAAACATCAGAAAGCCATGAGAGATTTATGAGCTAGTTGTGGGAGGGTGAGAGGCAGGAGATTCTGGGAGGACCAGGACTCAAAACCATTCATTGAAGGGTAGAACTTGAGCTGAACTTGAAAGAAAGGAAAGGATTTAAATATTTTTCACAAGAAGATTCCATCATACTTGGCTTTCCATTTATATTTTCTATAATCTGTAGAAATTTTCTTTAAATTCTGCTTCATTAAAAATGCTCTAAACCAATTGATTAGAGAAATGCAAAATAAAATAACTATGAGGTACCAATTCACACCTATCAGATTTGCTAATATGACAGAAAAGGAAAATGATAAATGTTGGAGGGGATATGGGAAAACTGGGACATTAATGCACTGTTGGTGGAGTTGTGAACTGATCCAACCATTCTGAAGAGCAACTTGGAACTATGCCCAAAGAGCAATCAAACTGTGCATGCCATGTTTTAGCCAGCAATAATACTACTAGGTCTATATCCCAAAGAGATCATCATAAAGGGAAAAGGACTTACATGTACAAAACTATTTATAGCAGCTCTTTTTTTTGGTAACAAGAATTGGAAATTGAAGGAATGTCCATCAACTGGGGAATGACTGAACAAGTTATGACATATGAATATAATGGACTACTATTATGCAATAAGAAATAATGAGTAAGTAGATTTCAGAAAAACCTAGGCAGACTTACATGAACTGATGCAAAGTGAAGTGAGAAGAACCAAGGAAAACACTGCACACTGTAACATTCTGTGATGTTACAGTTACAACTATGCACTTAGCAGTTCTCCTCAGCAATACAATGATCCAAGACAATTCCAAATGACTAGTGATAGAAAATGCTATCCACATCCAGGGGAAAAAAAACTAATGTTGTTCGAATGCAGATCAAAGCATACTAATTTTACTTCTTTTTTTTGTTGCAGTTTTTTGTCTTTTGGTCTACTTTTTTTCTCACAACGTGACAAATATGGAAATATGTTTACATGCTTGCACATATATACCCTATATCAAACTGCTTAATGTTTTAGGGAGGAGCGAGAGGAGGAAGAAAATTTAGAACTCCAAATTTTTAAAAATGAATGTTAAAAATTGTCTTTATATGTAACTGGAAAAAAATAAAATACTATACAAAGATTAAATCTGCTTCACAAGCTTATCTTCTAGCTAAAACATTTCCCCTCCTCTCTACCAAGTAAAAGTGTGCTAGTCCCTCACAAACTTCTGTTTTACCTTTTAAGTCTTCTTACACATTATCTACAGACTTTTCAAGCACTGGCCTCTTTGTGGTTCCTTAAACAAGACATTGCATCTCCCAGCTCCAGGCTTTTTCACTGGCTATTCCCTATGCTCGTCCTCATCTCCATCTTCTGACATTCTTTTAAATCTAAACTGTGATGAGATACTCAGATAGCCCTACCCAATGAGCCATGCTGCTTCTGACCTCTTTATTGATGCTGCTTCTCCCACCTGCAATGCTCTCTCCTTTGTGCATATCAAAATACTACTTATTCATGTACCATTGAGAAAATATTGTCAGTCACGGGACAAATATTTAAGAGCTTACTACAGCATGTGCCAGATCTATGCTAAGATCTGATACACAAAGAAAAGCAATCTACCTTCCACCCCAAAAAAGTTCCTGCTCTCAAGGAGCTCACAGTCAAATGGAAACTGAAAATAGAAGTTTCCATCACTTATCAGAATCTCACCCAGTTTATTATTCAATTGAATAAGTTATATTCAATCAATCAGTATTTACTAAGGACTCTCTACTAAACAGTATATATTTTAGGCACTAAACTAGGTCCCTGGCCAGCAGAAAGGAAATGGTACTAATACCACAAAGAGACTGTCATATCCTTGCTACACACAAAATATCTCCAGGGATATCCCCTAGTATCACACCATTTACTTATTTACATAAAATGCCCACATAGTAGATTCTTTTGAGCTTATGTTAGCACTCTAACATCTTGACCTTTACTTGTCATTTTAACAAAGAGCCAATATTGCTCATCTCATATTAGCTTTCCTCCATTTGGTTTGTGTCCCTCCCAAAAATCAGTCTACTTAAGTCTGAAATCTTCAATCAGTCACCCTCCTCATACTGAAATGTTACCACATTCTAAGGTGCCAAGAGGTAGTGCTGCTTAACCCAAGCCAGAGTCACACAGAGCTGACACAAAGGTCAGTAAGTCCTGAGTTCAAGTTCCCCTTCTCACTCATAAGACCTTCTCTCTACAACCCCACTCCCTTCCCCATTTCCCTGCTCTCTAGTATTGAAACCCTCTTGTGAAATAGATTCTCCCATTGCTCTTGGACTGGCTGTGCCCCAATTCCACTCCTCCATGTCCTTGCTCACCAACTTAAAGAGCTATGCCCCCTGTTGACCACCACTCCCATAGGTGTGTGGCCTCCCTTTTTATAATAATGGAAGTTCCTACAGAGCCAAGATTGTGTCTTCTTTTGTTTTTGTATCCTCAGTACTTAAGCATAGTGCTTGGCAGGCAGAAAACAATTCATGAATACTTTTTTCAAAAATAATTTTTAAATCTCTCCTTCCTTGATATCACTGAAAATTTAATGATCAGTTTTCCTTCACAATAATTACCTTCACTGAGAAAACTGAAATCATTCACAATGAGTTCCTTTCTCTCATCTACTCTTCTCAAAACCCCTTGACACCATTCCATACTCTCTCCTCCTTTTCCCCAGTATAATGAAGTGGCTTTTCTTGCAGGAGTAACAGTGCCCCTGATCTCATTTTTCCCTTGATTTTTCCAGCAAATTACACATTCAATCATTCACATTCTTTCTCTAATCTACAAACTCTACTTCTGTCTACTAAGGCATCCCTTACTACTTTCAAATAAGCCCAACTCTCCTTCATCCATCTCCTCAATCCATCATCCTATGTTTCCTCCTTTTCTCAGTCAACTATCAGGAAAAAAAAACTCCATATTTGCTGCTTTGATACTTCTTTTCTTCTCATTCATTTTAATTTTTATTATGAATTTAACAAATGTGAAAAGTACAACAGAAACACAAGAGGTACTGTATGTAAAACTGCTTTCCCACTTCTCCCCCTCTTTAAAAATGGCTTCTGAACACACCACAGTTGAAATTGCTCTTCTCCAAAGTTACCAATGATCTAAATGTCTGATTATCTTTTCTCAGTCCTCATCCTTCTTGACCTACATTTGACACATGCTGACAACCCTCCACTCCTAGAAAATACTTCCTCTCTCCTGGTTCTTCTGCTATCTGTCTGATCACTCTTCCTCAGCCTCCTTTGCTTGCTTATCATTCTTTTGGGGCCCATAACTGTGTATGCCATAAGAGTCTGTCTTGGGCCCCTTGCTTTTCTTTCCCTACACACTACCTATTGACCACATTAGCTCTTATGGGTTTCTAATATTTATGCAAATGACTCACTGATTTGCATATGCAGCCTACCCTGAACTTCAATTTTGCATCACCAATTGCCTACTGTATATATTTCAAAATGAATGTGCCAGGGACATCTCAAACTCAACATGTCCAAAATAGAACTCATTTCTTCCCAAAAGCACTTCTCTCTTCCAAAATTCCCTTTTTCTGAAGGGGTGGAGTCAAGGGCAGAAAAAAGGTAACACTCCACCTGAGCTCTCTGTGAAATCCTTTGAACACCTTTAAATAGTACCATAAAACTATGGAGCAGGAGAGCCCACAAAGGGATGGGGTGAAATAATTTTCCAGCCGAAGACAACTTAGAAGATCAACAGGAAAGCTCTGTTACACCTGAGTGAGAGTGGCACACAGGATGTACCAATGCAGACCCAGTCCCAGCAAACCAGGAGCAGGTCTTGGGAGCCACTGAATCAGCAGTGGTAGTGGCTACTTCTGGAGCTCTTAGCCCACAGACAGTAATGGGGCTGGATAACTGATCAGGAGATTACAGAGATCTCTTTGCTGGCACCAGGGTCAAGACTCTGTCTCTTTGCCCAGACTCATGTCTGAGTCACAGTTCTGGGTGGCAGTTCTAGTACAAAGAGGAACAATAGCACACCAGAGCTTACGGCCACAGTGGAGCAAGGGACCCTTCTCACAATTTCAAGGCAGAATAGAGTGCTTGTGGTTACTCACAGACCAGGAGAGAAGTAAACACCTCTTCTTAGATCATACTACCCTGGAATAGCTAAAAACTTAGAGGGCCCTAGAAGTATCTCTGAAAACAGCTGTAAAATCCCTGACGCTTGGAACAGTGTGCTCTCAACCCTGGAAGCAGAGCCCTACTTTGAGTTAAAAGTCAGAAAATAGGTTGGGAAAATGAGTAAACAATAGAAAAAATTCTGACTATAGAAAGTTACTATAGTCACAAGGAAGATCAAAATACACACCCCAAAGAAGATAACAAAGTCAAAGCTCTTACATCCAAAGCCTCCAAGAAAAATGTAAATTGGTCTCAAGCCATGGAAGAGCTCAAAAAGGATTTTGACAATCAAGTAAGAGAAGTAAAAGGAAAAGTGGGAAGAGAAATGAGAGGGATGCAAGAAATTCAAGAAAAACAAGTCAACAGGTTGGTAAAGGAGACACACAAAAATACTGAAGAAAATAACACCCTAAAAAACACTGGGCCACATGGTAAAAGAGGTACAAAAAGTCAACGAGAAGGAGAATGCCTCAAAAAGTAGGACTTGCCAAATGGGAAAAAAAGCACAAAAATTCACTGAAGAAAAAAACTCCTTGAAAAGCAGATTTGGCCAAATGAAAAAAGAGCTACAAAGTTCATGGAAGAAAGTAATTCCTTAAAAGTCAGAAGTGCTCAAAAAGAAGCTAACAACTTTATGAGAATTCAAGAAGCAATAAAAAAAAATCAAAAGAATGAAAAAATAGAAGACAATGTGAAATATCTCATTGGAAAAAACAAATGACCTGGAAAACAGATCCAAGAGAGAGAATTTAAAAATTACTTGACTACCTGAAAGCCATGATTAAAAAAAGAACCTAGACATCATCTTTCAAGAATTTATCAAGTAAAATTACCCTAATATTCTAGAACCAGAGGGTAAAATAGAAACTGAAAAAAAATCTACCAATCACCTCCTGAAAGGTATCCAAAAATGAAAACTCCCAGGAATATTATAGTTAAATTCTACAGTTCTCAAGTCAAGTAGAAAATACTGCAAGCAGCCAAAAACAAACAATTCAAATATCGTGGAGCCACAGTCAGGATAACACAAGATTTAGGACCTTCTACATTAAGGACTAGAGGGCTTGGAATATGACATTCTGGAAGACAAAGAAGCTAGGATTACAACCAAGAATCACCTACCCAGCAAAACTAAATATAATCCTTCAAGGGGAAAACTGGATATTAAATGAAATAGAGAACTTTCAAGAAGTCCTGATTAAAAGACCAGAACTGAATAGAAAATGTGGCTTTTAAATACAAGATTTAAGAAAAGTATTAAAAGATAAACAGGAAAATGAAATCATAAGGTATGTGTTTACATTGTTTACATTGCTACACGGGAAGATGATAATTGTAACTCATAAGAACTTTCTCATTATTAGAGCAGTTGGAAAGAATATATATAGACGGAGGGCACAGGTTTGAATTGAATATGAAAGGATGATATCTAAAAAAAATAAAATTAAGATGTGAGAGAAAAAATCCTGGGAGAAAGGAAAAGGGAAGGGTAGAATGGGGTAAATTATCTCACATTAAAAAGGCAAGAAAAAGTTTTTTACAATGGAGGGGAAGAGGGGAGAGGGGAAGGGAAGTGAGTGAACCATACCCTCATCAGAACTGACTCAAAGATAGAACAGCATACACACTCAATTGGGTATAGAAAAGTAGGATGGGAGGGGAGGGGGAGGAATGGAGACAGAAAGAAGACTGATTGGGGCAGGGGGTAGTCAGAAGCAAAACACTTTTGAGGAAGGACTGGGTAAAAGGAGAGAATAGAATAAATAGGGTGGGGTATAAATTGGAAGGAAATAGTTAGCAATAATAAATGTGAAAAAAAATGTGAAGCAAATTTCTCTGATAAAACCTCTTTTCTCAAACACAGAAAACTTAGTCAAATTTATAAAAAAAAAAGAGCCATCTCCTAATTGATAAATGATCAAAAGATATGAACAGCTTTCAGATGAAGCAATCAAAGTTATCTATAACCATATGAAAAATGCTCTAACTTACTGTTGATTGGAGAAATGCAAATTAAAACAATTCATACCTATTAGATTGACTAACAGGACAGAAAAAGAAAATGATAAATGGTGGAAGGAATGTAGGAAAAATGAGACATTAAGGTACTGTTGGTGGAGTTGTGAACTGATTCCACCATTCTATAGAGTAATTTGGAATTATGCCCAGAGGGCTATAAAACTATGAATATCTTTTGACCTAGCCAAACCACTACTTGGTGTCTACCCCAAAAGAGATTAAAAAAAAAAGGAAAATGATCTATATGCACAAAAATATTCATAGCAATTCTGTTGGCAAAGAACTGGAAATCGAGGGGATGCCCATCAACTGGGGAATGGCTAGACAAACTGTAGCATGTGATTATGATGGATTATTATTGTGCTATAAGAAATGATGAACAGGATGCTCTCAGAAAACCTGCAAAGACTTACATGAGCTGACACAAAGTGAAATGTACCATGTACAAAGTAACAACAATATTTAAGATTCTCACCTGTGAATGACTGAGCTACTCTCATCAAGATCTAAAACTACTCCAAAGGACTTATGATGAAAAATGCTATCCATTCCTGGGAAAAGAACTGGTAGTGTCTGAATACAGACTGAAGCATCCTTTTTTTACTTTTATTTTTCTTGAGGCTTCGGGGTTTTCTTTTTTATCTATGTTTTCTTTCACAACATGACTAATATCAAAACGCTTTGCATGACTACACATGTATAACCTATACCAAATTGCTTGCCTTCTCACGGGGTGGGGGGATATGAAGAGGGAGGGAGAGAATTTGGAACTCAAAGTTTTAAAAACAAATGTTAAAAACTGTTTTTACATATAACTGGGAGAAAATAAATTCTAAATAATTTTTAATCAAAAAAGGTTTATACTTCTTCATTTGAGAATTGTTTGCTAAAATCCTTTGAACAAGTAGCCTGTAATTTAATTATTAAACAAGTAACTCTATTTCTCTCAAAAGCACCATGATTCTTCCAGCCTCTCAGATTTGCAACCTGGTTCACAATCCCAGCCTTATCCTTGACTCCTCACCTTCCCTCATTACACACATCTAATCAGTTGCCAAATCTTGCCATTTCCAATCCATAACTCTTGGCTCTAATCTATTCTCTCTAATGACACAGCCACTTTAGTTGAGGCCCTTATCACCTCTCAACTGCTGTTCCTGTCTCAAGTGTCTCCTTACTCCCATATGCCATCCACACAACTGCCAAAGTAATTTTCTTTAAATGCAGATATTACCATGCTACTGCCCTACTCAGAAACTCCAAAGGCCACCTTTTGCTTCTAGGATAGTATATAAATTCTTGTTTTAAAAATCCTTCACAAGCTAGAGCCAATCTCACTCCACTTGAATTCCCTTTCAAATACTCTGTCATCTGGCCAACCTAGCCTTTGTTCCTCCAATGACACTCCATCTCCAGTCTCCATGCCTCTGCCATAGATAGCCCTGTCTTACACATGCCCAGGACCAGGAATACACTCCTTTATCCTCACATCCACCTCTAGAATCCTTCTTTTCTTTCAAGACTCCATCCACTCAAGAACCACTTTCTAGATCAGAGTTTAAATGCAGACTGAAGCAAACTACATGCTTTCTTTTCCATGTTTGGTTTTGTTTCCTCTTTCCCATTGTTCATTCCATCGGTTACAACCCTTCTATACAACCAGACTAATGTCCAATGTGAAAGTATTTGCAGATCCTATACTTGATTGCATGCTATCATGAGGGAGGGGAAAAAGGAGGGGAGAAAATTTGAAACTCAAGGCATTGTGGAACTGAATCTTGTAAACTAAAAGTAAACAAAGAAATCAATAAAAAAAATTTGTTTAAAAGAACCACTTTCTACATAAAACTTTTCTTGAGGCTTATGCCCTTTCTCTCCCCATCTTACATCTCTTTATGGTTATTCTGTATAAGGAATGTCTCAGAAGACTTCCAAGACACTATACTTACATACCCCCTGTCTCCCTTATTAGAACACAAGTTTCCTTGTGAGCAGGGATTGTTTCATTCTTTGATTTGTATCCTCAGGGCCAGGCACATAAATAGCTTAATAAATGCTTTCTGAGTAACAACAGTCCATAGGATCTTGGCACTTACCAATCTTTAATTATGGAGTTCAAATTCACCCTATTTGCCACATGACTGTCCATACTAAAGAAGGGAAGAAAAAAGGGAGAGGCAGAATAAGGTAAAGTTGCACTGTAACTGAAGACAAAGGGTAAAGTTCTTATTTGACTAAAAAATGGACAACAAAAAGTATTTTTAATGTTGTTCAGTTGTTTTTTCAGTTGTGTTCCACTCTTCGAGACCCCATTTAGGGTTTTTTTGACAAAGATACTACAGCAGTTTGCTGTTTCCTTCTCCAGTTCATTTTACAAATGAGGAAAGTGAGGCAATCAGGGATAGGTGACTTGCCCAGGATCATACAACCAGTGTGTGTGGCCACTTTTGAACTGAAGTCTCCTGACTACAGGGCCAATGCTCTATACACTTCGCTACTAGAACTACCCTAGCTACCCTAACGTTATCCAAGCATAGATGTGCTGATCTCTGCACTGTCTTCAGCAACTGGAGTGTACTACAGAGTTTAAATTCAGTACAAGTCTGTAACATATCACAAGAGGCATATATATATTTGTCAACCCTGAAACTATTCCATTATCCAGGTAATTATTGAAAATATTAAAGAGTGTTGGGCAATAAAAATTTTGTGAACCTCATAATATATTTTTCCTCAATCTTGTTACTCAATGCTAATCTCATCTCACCAAAACACACACACACACACACACACACACACACACACACACACACACCTTAAAACCATTAAGGTAAGAGTAATGAAATTCAGGGTACATTGTCCCAATAAACATTCAAGGAGATCAGTGGAGATAATGTAGAAGAGCACTTGTTCTGAAATCTGAAGGTTCAAAATTACTTTTCTGTCTCTTTCTATGTGTACCCATCGGCAAATAATGAACTCCCTTGGGCCTCAATTTCTTCATCTAGAAAATGAGGGAATTAGAACAGATGGTTACTGAGGTTCCTTCTAGCTCTAGCTCTATGATTATATATGTTTTGTTAATAACCAATAGTAAAAGTAGCAGATAATTATGTAACACTTTAACTTTACAAAACAGTTTCATCTGAAACTCATAACCACTCTGCCATGTAAGCTTCTACAGGTATTATTAAACCCATTTTATAAACTTAAGAAATGAGTCCTAGATAGAGCAAATGATCTGCCCATAACTGGTAATTGTTAAAAGGTAGAATTTGTTTCTTTATGACTTTCTCAGATCTAAAATTCTGTAATTCTATGAGAAAAGTTGTATATTTCTGTCTCGAGCCCAAATTAAACACTGACTTTAGGCTAAACTCTACATATCTTATAGATACATACCCATATGGCATGATTCAGGGTTAGTTCCAAGACCTCACCTTAACCAAAATATGTAACTTCTCACCAAGCTGACACTGTCTTTTTTTCCCAATACGAAATTAAACTACTAATGTCAGTCTATTTGGATAATCAAAGTGGGAGAATTATTTTTTGTTATCAGTAGGTGTTCCCTACAGGTGTGCTGGGACTAATTAAAAGAGTTTAGGTCACTGTTAAATCTTCAACGTCAGCAATTATACCTCAAAAATCAGCAAACACTACAAATCAGGGTTTGATTGACTGTTTTGTTGACTGTCCAAATAAGAAAAAGATGGAGAAAATGTTCATAATGCAGATTAGACATACATGTATAGAGTGGTGCTTTTTTCCCCAAAAAATAGCCAGTTTTGAAATATTTACCAGCATACTCCTGGCTTTGCTTCATTCAGGTCAAAATCAATTTTCCTTTAGGATACCTACATGATCAAAAAGTTTTATATCAGTGTATTCAGATCTTCAATTGACTTAATTTTCCATACAGATGCTCCCTCACATAAGTAAACAGCTTCTGACCCACCCAGAATATTAATCACATCTATATTTAAACATGAGATTTTTATTATTTTTCTCCTTTTAGTGAGGACCCACATTTTTCTTTTTTTAATTATTTATTTTCTTGTTTACATCACTCATTTCCACGAGATTTTGAGTTACACATTTTCTCTGCATCTTTCCCCTACCCACTACCTCAAAACAGCCATCCCACTGTATAGGCCTTCCCCCAATCTGCTCTCTTCTATGTCCTCCCCCATGGCCCCTCTGACTTTCCAGTAGGGCAGAATGGGTCTCCCTACCCCAGTGCCTGTATATCTTAATTCCCAGTTGTATGTAGTTGTTAATAATTATTATACACACACATATACATATATTTTTAACATTTGATTATAGAACTTTAAATTCTAGATTCTTT
>CM053593.1:297997389-298009535 GCA_028646575.1 Pseudocheirus occidentalis
AAAGAAATGGAAAAATAGAAGGCAATGTGAAATATCTCATTGGAAAAACCACTGACCTGGAAAATAGATACAGGAGAGAAGCTTTAAAAATTATTGGACTAACTGAAAGCCATGATCAAAACAGAACCTAGAAATCATTCTTCAAGAAATTCTCAAGGAAAATTGCCCTGATATTTTAGAACCAGAGGGCAAAATAGACATTGAAAGAATTGATCAATCACCTCTTGAAAAAGATCCCCAAAAGAAAACTCCTAGGAATATTATAGCCAGGTTCCAGAGTTTCCAGATCAAGGAGAAAATATTACAAGCAGCCAAGAAGAAACAATTTGAATATTGTGGGAACACAATCAGAATAACACAAGATCTAACAGCTCCTACATTAAGGGATAGAAGGTCTTGGAATATGATATTTTGGAGGTCAAAAGAGCTAGGATTAAAACCAAGAATCAGCTACCCAGCAAAACTGAGTATAATGTTTCAGGGACAAATATGGTCATTTGGTGATATAGAGGATTTTCATGCATTCTTGATGAAAATATCAGACTTGAATAGAAAATTTGACATTGAAATATAAGAAGCAAGAGAAGCATGAGAAGATAAACAGGGAAAAGAAATCATAAGGAGCTTATCAAAGTTGAACTATTTACATTCCTACATGGAAAAATTATAATTGTAACTTATGAAACTTTTCTCAGGATGAGGATAATTGTAGGGAATATAAGTGTACATATATACATATATGTATGTATATACACACACACACACATATATATATGTACGCATACATGTATGTCTATATAGGAGGATATATGTGCATAAAATACATATGTGAGTGTGTGTATATATGTGTACAGGTATACATAGACAGAAGGCACAGGATCAATTGAATAGGAAGGGATGATATTTGCAAAATAAAATTAAGAGGTGAGAGAGGAATATAATGAGAAGACATAGGGAGAGACAGAATAGGGTAAATTATCTGATATAAAAGAGGCAAAGGAAAACTGTTACAATGAAGGGGAAAAACAGGAAGGCAAAAGGGAATGGGTCAACCTCACTCTCATTGAATTTGGCTTAAGGAGGGAATAACATACACACTAAATTGGGTATCTTCCCATACAGGAAAGTAGGAGGGAAGGGAATAAGAGGGAAGATGATATAAGGGAGGGCAGATTGGAGGGGAGGGGAGCTAGAAGCACACACTTTTGAAAAGGGTCAAAGTAGAAAGTAGAACAAGTGGGGAGTGGAATTAGAATGGAAGGAAATACAGTCAGACTTTCATAATATACCCACTATGGAAATGTTTTGCATAACTACACATGTACAACCTATATTGAATTGCTTTTCTTCCCAGTAATGGTGGGTGATGAGGGAGGAAGGGAGAAAATTTTAAAATAAAATGTTTTTAAAATTATTATTATCATTATTATTTACATGCAACTGGGAAATAATATAAACAGTTACTGGGGTATGGAGATCTATCTTGCCTTACCAGAAAATTGGAGGGGGAATGGGGAAGGATATAGAAGAAAGCAGAACGGGGGAGGGCATACTCAGAGGGATTGCTGTTTTGGGGTGATGGGTAGGGGAAAGATGGGGAGAAAATTTGCAACTCAAAATCTTGTAGAAATGAATGTTGTAAACTCAAAATAAATGCAAAATTAAAAATGAGGGAGAGGATTCTGCCAAGTGTGTGCAGTCAGAGACTACAAAGTACCCAGTTTCTCGACCTCATCTATACGGATAGATAGTAAAAAAAGGGAAAGGAGAGGAAATGAAAGAGAACAAAGAACCTCAAAAAAAGGATACTCTCTCAAATAAGGAAAACAAAATTGCCAATTGTTTTTCAATTACAATTGATCAAAAGATTCTGAAGGAAAGATAGTAGAAACAATATATTAAATTCATCAACAGCACAAGAAATGAAGTCAGAACTAAAATGAATAACTGGATAATAAATATTTTAAAGGAAATTAAGGAAGATATGATATCTTTAGAGAAAGACATGCCATTGATTAAGAAAGATATAGCATCTATTCATAACGACAAATCTAGCATAAGTGAAAGTAGAACAAGATAAATTGGTTAAAAATAGTAAAAGAGAGAAGTACAATTAATTTAAATTAAAAATTTCAATCTGGAAGACCAATCAACAAGTGACAGAAAATTCAGCAAAATAAGACCACTACTCAACTAAAAAAAGCCTAAATAACTTGAAAGATGATATGACTAAAAAGCAAGGTTTGTAGGCAACCTCACAATCATCAAATTATTGGAAAAAACGCAAACAGATTGGTCAAGACAATTTTTTTTCTGAACTAGTAAGAACAAAGAACAGATTATGGATTGATAAAATTTATTAGGCACCTGGAGAAAAATATAAGATTCAATTATCCCAGAATCATTGTCACTAAATCCCACAGTTTAATTAACAAAGGGAGCATCTTAAATATGGATTACACAGAATGTATTTGCCCATATAAGAAAGCAGAAGAAACTGGAAGATGATTTTTTTAAAAGTGAAAGGAAATCAGGCTTCACTCTGATATCTTTTGATCAGATAAAGTTGGAATAATATACAAAAATGAAATAAATATTTTTAATTCCCCATAACATTTTCAAGTCTTTTCATAATCTTATTAACAGATTGATCAACTGTGACTCCAGAAATCTGATGATGATGCATGCTGCTCCTCTTCTAAAAAAAAGTAATGGATTCAGGGTGCAAAATGAGATATATATTTTTGGATATGAACAATTTGGAAATTTGTTTTGCCTGAGTATACGTATTTGTTAGAAGAGTTTTATTTTCATTGTTTTGTTCCAATGATGGAGTGGGGAGAAGAAAAAAATAGAGTCTAAATTTAAAAAAAAAGAAATAAAAGTAGTTAGAGAAAATTGGCACACAAGTGAAAAGTGATCATCTGGTAAAATTCTGAGTCATTAAATCAATAGAAAAGTGTTTTTTGTAAATGTAATATAGGTTTCTAGAATTGAATCTTTCTCACCTCCTTCCCCCATTACCCAACTGAATTAATAAATGAAATAGAGTTATATTTTGAAAAGACCAATGAAATTGAACTGAACACAATACTTCAAATATGGATTGACCAGGGTAGAATACGATGTAACTATAACCTTCCTAGAATTGGACTAGGAACTAACTTCTTTTAATGTTGTCTGATGCTGTTTTATCATTCTTGTTTTACTTCATTGTCTATTCATCTTGAATGTATAATTCACTAAAATCCCAGACCTTTTTATTAAATACAAATATAGGACTTTACCTCATATCTATTAAATATAATTCAGTATGGTCCATTATTAAAGCTTGAAGAACCTAAATCTTCTGACTTTAGGGTTCTTTTTTTCTAGTCCCATAACTGCTCTTTCCACTACTGCTAATGTGAGAAAATCTCTAGCTATTTTGGGACCCACATTTAGTAAAGATTTAGGTGTCAGAAATCTGAGTACAAAACTCAGAAAGGATGCCACCAGATAGGGCTCCAGTGACCAGGACCTGAGAGAGAGGGAAAGTGAAAGGAGAATTGTTTTAAAAGACACCAAGTTTTACATAAGGTGATACAGAATGAAGAAAGCAGGAGCAAACAAATAATATACATGGTAACTATGACCATGTACATAAAGACAAAAAACACCCAAGAGAAATGAATTCTTGTTATGCATATTACAAAGAATATTAAGGGTAAAGGACAATGGATGCCCTACTCTCTTAAAGTAAAATATTTTGGAATGGGGTTAATAATCAGTAGATTATAGAAATTTTGGTTTCCTTTGTTTCCATTTACGTGCTTTCTCCCTAAAATTTTTTTCTTATCTTCTTGTTCATGTATTTGATTGTCCGTACTTGTCAATACAAGTCAAAATTTATTTTAAAAAAAAGATAAGAGAGTAAAAAAACTGTAATCTATGTGACTGAGCTTGACTTAGATTCCTGGTGGAATCCTAGGATATGTTATTAAAGGCATAACTGGTGAACATATAGATAAGGAGAAAGGAATAAGCATTTGTGTAGTATCTACTATGTGTCAGGCACTGTTTTTTTTTAAACAAAAATTGTCTCATTTGATCCTCACAATAACCCTGTAGGGTAAGTGCTATTATTACCTTAATTTTATAGTTTTAAATTGAATAAGAAAAAAATAAGTAGGATAACTGAGTAGTCAAAGAGTCAGGATGGAGTGGAGATGGCAAATCATAGGATTATGGTATTAGATTCCTAGTGATATCCTAGTTTACCTTATTAAAGGGGTAGGTAAGTAAGCAGTGGTACCAAACAACATGGCATCACCAAAAATAAGTTATGGTATAGTAATCTTTTCCTTGCCTTACCTTGCCTTCTCTTCTTTTCCCTCCCTCCCTCCCTTCCTTCCTTCCTTCCTTCCTTCCTTTCTCCCTTCCTTCCTCCCTTCCTTCCTTCCTTTCTCCCTTCCTCCCTTGGAACCACTTATATTCTCTCTGTAAGATAACATGTACAAGTCAGTTTTACATACACATACAGAATTAATGCATGGGGGAGGAAGGCACCAAGAAGTAGGATGAACAGATGGGATTGAACAATTCTCTACCAATAGAGTAAAAATTGTCTGACTGGGGAAGGGTGGGGAAAGGTGAACATCAATCAATCAATTGGTAAACATTTATTATGTTTACTCTGTGTCCATACAAAATCTAGAAGATTCAAATGTAAACATGAAACAATTCTTGCTCTCAAAATATGATACAATTGCATATCTGACGAATTTCTATAGCAATAATATCTTTGTGTTTGAATGTGTTACATAAGATGTTAGAGTATTGTTCACCTTATGGAGTGGTCATGTTCCTGTTCATAAATTCATGTTCCTGAATTCTATTCAAAACAAGTGTATTTTCGTGAAGGGAAAATTTCCAAAAGACTGAGAAGGAAACTGGTGGCAAAGGTTGTCATTGGTAGAGCTTCCTATTCCATTGCAGGCAATAGGATATAGCAGCAAAATTGTTCCTGCTGGGAGTTTAATCTTATCTATGACTTTCCTTTCCTTTTGTAGCTCTTTCCTGATTCTAGGCTATGGTTGTTGACATCTGTTGCCTCTCTTTCATCTTTCCTCCCCTTACTGTAGGGAGTTTTCCCTGGTTAGAGTTTTCCTTAGTTCATTCCATAAGCTCCTAGCTTTTCCCAGGGTCTGAGTGTTTTATTTACAATGTGTTAACAGGTCTGGGCTGTCACATCACGCATCATCAGTGCCAATAAATGGAGACAGTCAACATGCTTGATATGCTCCAGTCTGTTAATTTCTTAATTCAAGATTTCAGATAATGTAAAATAAATGAGATCCCTACCATACCAAGTCTATACACATGAAATTCTTTCTTTCATGTTATTCTTATAATGTCTGTGATTTCTATTGTTTTTTATAGTGGCAGATAAAGTGGGGTTTTTTTGGGGGGGGGTGTCAGGTTAGCAATATTTTTTAAATCAATTCTTTCTATATGATACATATATCTTACATCTGATAATGAACATCACTTAATAATAACTGAAATTTATATGATGATTCAGAGTTTGCAAAGTGCTTCATATAAATTCTCATTTATTTGATCTTGTACAATGACCCTTCTGGGAATAAATTAAATATTTTGTTTCCGTTTAATAGATAAGGAAACTGAAGCTCAGAGAGTTCAGTTGAATCATCCCTGGTCACATGACATAAGAGATGGGATTCTAACCCAGTTTTTTCTTATTCCCAATCTAGTGCTCTGTCCACTATTGCCAATTTGCATCTGCTTGTCCAAAGAACACAGGACTAATCCTATGAGTCTCTTCGAAATTTTTATCAAAAATATAATTTACTCACCTTGTGATTACTTTTAAGCCTTGTATCTTTGCATATTGCTAATTTTTAAGTTCATATTTCTTCCCCACCTCGGTCTCAGTGCTTAAGATCACTTGGATCTGCCTAATGGTTTTAACCATTTTTCTGCTCCCACATGTTGTTATTGTTCAGTAGTTTTAATTATGTCCAATTCTTCATGACCTATTTGAGGTTTTCTTGGCAAAGATACTGGAGTGGTTTGTTTTCTCCAGCTCATTTTTACAGATGAGAAAACTGAGGCAAACAAGATTAAGTGATTTGCCCAGGGTCACACAGCTAATAAGTGTCTGAGGCTGAATTTGAACTCAGGAATATTAGTTTTCCTAACTCTGTTCCATCTCTTGTGCCACCTAGCTACCCACCCTGCTCTCACTAAATGTTCTTAATGTTTGACCACTTTACTTTAGTTCATTTGCAGTACGTTTATAAGGAAATCTGTGTAAGTCATGCGGGATATGTATGTGTGTGTCTATCCATCCATCCATCCATCCATCCATCCACCCATCCACCCACTCATCCATCCATCCACCCATCCATCCATCCATCCATCCATCCACCCATCCACCCACCCACCCATCCACCCACCCACCCACCTACCCATCTACCCACCCACCCATCCACCCACCCACCCACCCATCCATCCATCCATCCATCCATCTAGCTAACTACACACACATATATAAATATATATAATGCAAGATACATTTCTAATTATACACACACATATACACACACATATATACACACAATTTCCAAACATACACACATATATCATATTATATAAATATATATGTGAGTCTTTCTAAAGAATATTTCTAGCAAAAAAGAAAATACTATAAGCACTTCTGAATCAATCTTCTTCAGGCTCCATTCCTGAGACTCTAGGCTTCTTTCTCCACTGAGCCATAGCAACCTTCTTATGTTGGAATTTCAGCTGGGCTCTGGGGCCTTCTTACCCCAGAAGATCATCCCACCCCTGCATCCCTTTCCTTAAACTGGTCAGCTCCTCCTGGAGCCTTGATTTTAAGAAAAGGGTCCAGATCAGTCAGGTTAGCTCCTTCATATCTCTCCAGGTTCCATTCCTGACTCTCTGAACTTCTTTTTTCACCATCCTACCTTAAGAGTACCTTCTCCCATACCTGCCTCCTTTTCAGCTTCTTTTTATGTGTTCCTCCATTAAAATGCAAGCCTGTTGAGGGCAGAAACTGTCTTGCTTTTTGCTTCTATTCATATTCCCTGCACTTAGCACAGTGCTTGGCATGTAGCAATGCTTTTTGGCTTATTGACTTGAAGACTAGTTTTGTAACCTAGTTCTCATAGCTCTAGACCTCAAACACAATATAAAAAAACACCTCATAGATCACAGGATCATAGATTGAGAGCTGGAAAAGACCTTCGAAGCTAATTAATGCAACCTCTTTCTTTTATGGATGAGGAAACTGAGGCCCAGAGAGGTTAAGTGACTAGCCTAGGGTGATCTAATAATTAGTAGAGTCAGGATTTGAAAACATATCATCTGACTCCAAATCCAAATCCAAATGCAGTACTATTTCTATTGTACCATGCTGTCTCCAAAGAACAATTGTTACAGTTTCCCCTTGCCCTTCACAGGTTTTCTCTCCTATGTTTTATGTAGGAGGCTATACATTCATATTTTCTCACTTGACCATTCAGACAGTATGTCTTCTGTTTACATCAGACTAAGGACTCAGAGGAGTACCCACTTTATTGTAGATCATACTTCCATTCTTCCTTATCTCTCCCTGGACATGTTGGCAGAATTATTCAAATTACCCAAGGATTCTTCTAAAAACATCTAGAAGAGGGAAGGAAAAGGAATTACGAATATTTATCTCTTGGCCTTACCAATAAACCAAAGAGAGGGGATTGTAATTCTTGTGAATAACTAATGGCTACCCTTAAATTCAAAACTATGTCTAGCAAGGGCAAATGGAAATTTGCCCTCAGAGTACCAACATCTGGAGAGATGCATTTCCTCTTTAAGATAATCACCAACCTTTTTATTGACTGATTCTTGTTAAGTTGAGAGACATGGCAGCCTATGGTAGCATTCAGACTAAAAAAGGTGATTTGTGAAACACGGAGGAGAATGTTTGATTACATGCAATATCATTTCATAAAACAATGAAAAATAGTGGAAGGGAATACAAACTTGCAGAAAGCTTGGCCTGAGATCTAACAAAATCAGATCATCCTGCCATAATTTGTAGGCGAAACTGAAAGCAGTACATATGACCAATGTGAAAGGGAACTACATCATTCTGTACTTATACTGATGACATTGGAATCACCACATTTAGGCCTGATGCATCAAAACCCAATGTAGAGAAGTAGAAATAATGTAAGATGATGACATTGGAAAGGATGACTGGACCTGATCAAATGTGCAAAGAAGAAATTCATGCTCCAGGCTACATAATCTTAAAAGCATTCAGGGACTGGTTTTCCACCCCTCTCAAAGAGAAGATTTTTTAAAAAAAATCAAAAGATCACAGATTGCATTATTAGCTAAATAAAGGCAATTGGGAAGTCATTAGGAACTAATGACCCATATGCCCACTTCCCATCTGTAAAATATAAGAGCAGTCTAAACATACATCAAAGTTAGTCTTAATGAACACATGTTAAGAACAGGCGGGCTTTTGTTGAATTTTTTGGTACCCTGCATTTATTCCCTTTCCCTCTTCATTTCCCTCTTTTACAAAAACAAACAAACAAATCCAAAATGCTAAAACATGTGTAACAAATATGTATAGTCAAGTAAAACAAATTCCCATGTTGGCCATGTCCAAATAATATATGTCTCATTGTGCATCTTGAGTCTACCACCTGTCAAGATGTAGGTAACATGCATGCCTCATCCCCAGAATCATGGTTAATAATTTGCATTGGTCAGAGTTCTTAAGTCTTTAAAAGTTATTTGTATTTACAGTGTTTAAATTGTATAAATTATTCTCCTGGTTCTTCTTGCTTCACACCGAATCAACTCATCCTGTTCTTCCCAGCTTTTCCTGAAACTTCCATTTCATTATTTTATCATTTCTAACGATGTAATACTATTTCATTATATTCATAGACCATGATTTGGTTAGCCATTGTCCCCCTTAGTTTTCATTTTTTGCTACTTTGAAAGGAGCTGCTGTAAGTATTTTTGTGCTTATGGGTCCTTTTCCTCTTTCTTCAATCTCTTTGGGGCATGGTCTAAGCAAACTTTTGCAAATGCTTCAATTTGGACTTGATTATCTCCCTTATAGGTCAAAATTTATGATCCTTATCACCTAATTGTCTTAGAGAAAAATATAAGGTCTCAGTTGAATGTAGAAAAAGTACTTGATTTGATGAAACAATATACAGTTTCTTTCCAACAAGGTCTTCCTCATCAATATGCTAAGATCCTACATGATTTTATACAATAACTATGCCACTGTAAAGAAAAACAACTTTGAAAGACTTAAGAACTCTAATCAATTCAATTACCTAGCCAGACTCCTGAAGATAGATGATGAAGAAGCATGTTTTCCACTTCCTGGCAGAGAAGTGATGGACTAGAGATGTCAAATGAGACCTATTTCAGACATGACCAACATATGGATTTTTTTATTTGAATATGTCTATTTTTCATAAAAGAAGGTTTTTTTAATTGTCAGGGAGTGAAAAGACTTTCAGTAGTGTTGCCAAAAATAAAAGGTAGAAAAGGGCATCAATGAACCATTTTTAAAATGCACAGGAGAAAAGATAAGGAAGTTTAGAGGGAGACAGAGAGAAGTAGGACAGCTTTGGAACTAAAGTGTTTAATTTATTAAATGTTTAAGAAACAAGTTATATGTAATATAGATTTTCAGTTTCACTTGTAGTCTCTTTATGTTCTTTGTATTTTCAAATGTTTATGATATTTGTCAAGTTCAGAATAAGAGAAAAATAAATTTTTAAAAGACTTGCAAGATTCCCTGATGGAACCACAGAGACAATTTTGTTGTCATTCTGTTTTTATAAATATCAAGCAAGAAATAAAAAAAGGAAAGAAATATTCACACATGGTGTTTGCCAGTGTCGTGGAAGGACTGTTATGAAGTGGGCAAATTGCTGATTTCATAGTTGGAGGACCTTGCTCAAATCTCAGCTTTGTTGCTTGCTAATAATGGAACATAGTAGAGTGGAAAGTGTTCTAGGTTTGGAATCAGAGGACATGGACTCAAATCCTAGCCCAGCCATATATTTTCTGTGTGACCTCGGCCAAGTCACTCAATCTTTCTGGTCCTCAGCCTCCTCATCTGTAAAATGAGGAGATTGGACTAGATAACCTCTAAAGTACCTTTTAGCTCTAAATCTATGACATTCATAAATCACAAAGATTTTCTTCATCTTTAAAATGAGGAGCAAGGGTTGCACTATCATTTCTAAGATCACTTCTCACTCTAAATCTGTGATTCCTGTATGAAGTGTTAAGGCAAGTTGTTTCCCATAAATTTCTAGAGCCTCAGATGCTCCTTTTTGCATTAAATCTGCTGATTATGTCAAGTGCTAGAGTACTATAGCACTTCTTTACTCAATTCCATGTGATCTTTCAAAAGAAATCAACTGTATAACCATATGGGAAAAACCTAAGTGGTTGAAAACTTTGTATTACTCAGGTTATGTCATATAGATGCATAGGCAGTCATTTAAACCATTAAACCACTGTAATGGTAATGGAATTTGGAGATCCCCCTGTGTTGGCTTGGTTTATGAGTTGAGTGTTAAAACCCCGAGCTTGTGAATCCCACTTGTGGGATGGACTTATTGACATGAAGAGAGAGGGCTGAACTTGGAGGAGCCATGAACTGGGAGAGAGGTCCAAGCCCAGAGAAGCCCAGAAGGACTTTTGGGAGAGCAGTATCCCATATCATGGAGCCTGAGTTACTGAGAGAAAGACTGCTGAGTGCCAGTTGGAGCTGCCCAGGACTTTTGAGAAATGCCACTCAGAGCTACCAAGAACTGAGGAGGCATGGCTATGATGCTGGCATTTTGTCTGTCTGTTTTGATTTTGTTTTGCCAGATTTACCTGCTGGTGAATGATAGTGCTGTTGTTATAGAGGTCCTGGAACCTTGCTGTTGGTTCAGAAGCCCTGAAGGAGGATTTTCCTGTTGTATGTTTACAGAAATCCTGGAAGAGGGCCTTGATGATGTTTTCAGGTGTTCTGGGACTGTTCTACAGGCAGAGAGTGACTTGATGAGAACATTGGCTATGGCTTTGTTGAGCCTTGTCTCCCCAGGAACTGAGATTGCTGAGTGCTTGCCTTGAGTCAAGATGAAAGAATGACCTTTCCTTGGGTTTTCAATGCTGAGATGATACCTTAACCTTGTTATAGCTTAAGGGTAGATGGCCTTTTTTGCTCTCCTGCCCCTTTTGAGAAAGTGCTTGGTGTTAATGGATGGTATTGTAATTCAGTAGTGCCCAGGAGTAGGAAACCTTTGGCCTTTTTGGTGCTCTGTGATTGACTAAATGAAGGTACTTTGTTTATGACTGGAAACTATTCTCCATTTGAGAAGAGACCAAATGAATGTACTGCCCAGGAGTGGGCTACTTTGACTACTGATCCAGGGGTGGGATGCTTGGACCTTGGAACTTTGCAATTGAATTGAGAACTTACTTGCTAAATGAATGAGTTATACTGTATTTTTACTTTCTCTGTTCTGTGAATTTTTGCTGAATAAATGGGATTTTCTATGCTGGTAATCCAAACCTTGGAAGTTGCCTTTGCTTGGCATTACAACCACCTATAGATGTATCTTGGACATTGCAGAAGGACAATGAGTTGACCTTTGAATTCAATAAGAAGAGGAATGTGAGTTGCTTTGCATTCAGGAAATTGAGTAGCCCTTTTCAAGAATTCCAGGCCACTTGCTATATTAAAAGCTTGCCTTTATTTTTAATTCTCCCAGAAAGGTTGTAGGACTGTGGATCCAGAAATATCATTATTTTTAAGCAAATCAAAATTTCATTTCACCCAAAGTTCAAAGCAAAGATTCATAGTAGTTATAAGTAGGTTTCACCATCTTATCGGTGAAAGCTTAACCCTTTGCACTCCGCTGTCCCCTCTCAGGGGACATCGGAATTCTAGCATATCACTCGGATGTCCCCTCTCAAGCACTAAAACAGTTGCATACAGAAAGAATAATACTACGCTTCTTGCGTGGAAAGATAAAAGAATTATTACCATGCTCACCAATTATTATAACACAAACCTACAATCTACCCAGAGAACATTA
>CM053593.1:298009635-298076327 GCA_028646575.1 Pseudocheirus occidentalis
TGTTTCCTCCGTAAATTGGGACAAAGAAAACGGGACTGCATTGTGTTTTCTAACAGGAAAACACCTGGTGGCAGGCGTCAAACCACTTATTACTGTCAAACGTGCACTAACCAGCCTGCAATGCATATTGGGGAGTGTTTGAAAACTTATCATACTGTACAAAATTATAAACAATAAAATATTGCTTTTTTTTGCAAATATACATTCCTCGATGTCACCCAATTCATACAATATCATTATAATACGTTACTTGGTTCCAAAATTATACTAAATAATACGAGGGTCTGTAAATGCATGTTTTCGCTGCAAGGTAGCATCAAGTAGCTGGTAGCCAATGTCCAGAATGGTTCAGAGTGCATAAATATGAGAAGAGGTATAAAACATTATCAAGAACATGATAACTGGAAAAGGATATGGGCTAGTTATGTGTTGAAAAGAGAGATAACAGACAATCTATTGTTACACTGGCATTCATGAAGTATTAAAAAAGACTCAAAAGAAAAGTTTCTGGTATATTCAATAGATCCTCTATACTCTTTTTGTGGAAGGACATGAACAAAAATCACTAAGATAAGAAGTTATGGATTGGTTATTATCTAACCAACTCAAAAGGCATTTATTAAACACTTGCTGTGAGGATGGCACTATGCTGAGAGCTGAGAATACAACGATGTACTAAGGAAAAATGCATTCTATTAACAGATACATCATGTGTGCAGAGAAGTAGATATACAGTAATTAGAGTAAAGAGAGAGCTACATTAAACTACACTTACCTAAAAACAGATTGCTTTAGGAAGATTATTTTGGCAGCCCTGTATAGCATAATTTACAGAGGGGAGGGGATGGAAGTTAGGCTTACTACAATAGTTCAAGTGATATGTGGAGAGGAACTTGACTAGAGTGGTGATCATATGAATATCAAGAAGGAATTAGAAACAAAAGATGTTGGAAAAATAGAATTGACAAGATATAGCAATTGATTTGATATAGGCAGAGGGAGAATGAAAAATTGAGGAGAATTCTGAGGTTGAAGTTTGCAAATGAAGATGGTTAGAAGGATAGAGGAGCCCTCACTAGTAATAGAGAAAGAGGGTCATGGCCAAGATGGCAGAGTAAAGGCAGGGACTCACCTGAGATCTCCCAAATTCCCCTCCAAACAATGTTAAAATAATGCCTCAAAATGAACTCCAAAGTGGCAGAACCAACAAGAAATATAAGATGAAACAATTTTCAAGTCCAAGGCAACTTAGAAAGTTGGCAGGGAAGCTCTGTCTCATTGGGATGAGAGGGGTGTGCAGGCATACCCAGAAAAGCCAGCAACAAGCCTCAAAGGTGACTAAATTGGAAGCACCAGTGGCTTCTGAAGCTCTCAGTCCATGGACAGTAAGGTGTCTAACAATCAATCAGTAGGAGACTACAGGGAACCCTTTGCTGCACCCTTTCCTGGGTGCAAGACATAGTTGTATTGCCCATATGTGTTTCTGGGATACAGCTCTAGGGTAGAAAAAAGTGTTTATGATTCCTCAGAGACCAAAGCACAAGTTAATAAATAGATTAGAAAAATGAGCAAACAACAAAAATAGGACATGACCATGGAAAGTTACTATGGAGACAAGGAAGAACAAAACACAAACTCAGAAGACAACAATGCCAAAATAGCTACATGTAAAGCCTCAAAGAAAAATGTGAATTGGTCTTAGCCTCCCACTCTACAAATTCCTGGAAGACCTCAGAAAGGATTTTAAAAATCATATAAGAGAAGTAGAAGAAAAATTGGGGAGAAAAAGAAATGTAAGACAATCAAGAAAAAAGAATCAACAGCTTGGCAAAGGATGCACAAAAAATACTGAAGAAAATAACATTTTAAAAAACAGAATGGGCCAAATGGTAAAAGAGGCACAAAAATCCACTGAACAGAACTTTTAAAATGCAGGATTGGCCAAGTGGAAAAAGAGGTACAAAAATTCACTGAATAAAAGAATTCATTAAAGAGTAGAATTTGCCAAATGGAAAAAAGAAATACAAAATCTCACTCAAGGAAATAACTCCTTAAAAATTAGAATTGGGCAAAAGGAAGTCAATGACTCCACAAATCATCAAGAAACAAGAAAACAAAATCAAAAGAATGAAAAAAATAGAAGAAAATGTGAAATATCTCATTGGAAAAATAACTTAGAAAATAGATTAAGAAAGAAAATTTAACAATTATTTGATTACCTGAAAGTCATTTACAAAGAGCCTAGACATGATATTTCTTTTTTTTTTTTGCTTTTTTGGAGGGCAGTTGGGGGTTAAGTGACTTGCCCAAGGTCACATGGCTAGTTTTTGCATTAAGTGTCTGAGGCTAGATTTGAACTCAGGTCCTCCTGACTCCAGGGCTGGTGCTCTATTCACTGTGCCACCTAGCCACCCCCTAGACATGATATTTCAAGAAATTGTCAAGGAAAACTTCCCTGATGTCCTAGAACTAGAGGGAAAATTAAAAATTGAAAGAATTTGCTGATCATTTCCTGAAAGAGATCCAAGAATGAAAACTCTTAGGAGTATTATAGTCAAATTCCAGAGCTCCAAAATCAAAGAGAAAATATTGCAAGTGGTGAGAAAGAAACAATTCAAATATCATAGAGCCATAGTTAGGATCACACAAGATTGAGCAGTTTCCATGTTAAATAATCAGAGGACTTGGAATATGATATTCTGGAGGGCAAAGGATTACAACCAAAAATCACCTATCCATCAAAACTGAGTGTAATCCTTCAGAGGAAAATAAAATGGATATTTAATTAAATAGAGAACTTTTAAACATTCCTGATGAAAATTTGAGAACTGAATAGAAAAATCTGTTTTTCAAATACAAGATTCAAGAGAAGCATAAAAACATAAAGAGAAAAGAGAAATCATAATGTATTCAGCATAGAAATCTATTTTATCCTACAGAGAAGTAGAAAGGGAGGGGGGTAAGTGAAGGAGACTGATAGAAGGGAGGGAGGATTGGGGGAGGCAGTGTTCAGAAGTAAACCACTTTGAGGAGGACCAGGGTGAAGCGAGACAGAGAGAGGGGGAGTGAGAGAGAGAGAGAGAGAGAGAGAGAGAGAGAGAGAGAGAGAGAAGGATAGAGGAGAATACACAACAATCAGAACTGGGAATGTGAATGGAATGAACTCACTCATAAGACTGAAGTGGATAGCAAAGTGAATTGCATGATTGAGTCATAAAAGATGATATCATAAGCAAATTAGGGAGCATGGAATAGTTTACCTGTCAGATCTAAGGATAAGGGTAAAATTTATGACCAAGTAAGTGATACAGAGCATTATGGGATGTAAAATGGATAATCTTGATCATATTAAATTAAAAGGTTTTACACAAACAAAACCAATGTAGCCAAGATTAGAAAGAGCAAACAACTGGGGGGAAATTTACAGCAAGTTTCTCTGATAAATGACTCATTTCTCAAATATATAGAGAACTGAATAATATTTATAAAACTATAAGTCATCACTTACCATTTGCCAGGTACTGTGCTAAGCAGTTTATAATTATCTCGTTTGATCCTCATAACAACCCTAGGAGGCTGGTGCTACTATTATCCCCATTTTATAGATGGGAAAACCAGAGATTGAGTGATTTGCCCAGGGCCATGCAGCTAGTAAGTGTCTGAGGTCATATTTGAGCTCAGGTCTTCCTGACTCCAGTCACAGAACTCCGTACACTGCACCCCCTAAGTGCCAGTTGCTCTGGCACACATAACTCAATTATACACATTTGTCTCAAGAGTAAATTGGTAACTGATCATTCAGAATCAGTCAAGGTCACTTGGGTGCAGTTCCTGTCTCCAATCCCAGTGTTATTAAATAGCTTTAAATAGTAGATTTGAAATAAACAATGATGACACAGTGATTGTGAAGAGAACTGTATTCCTTCTATTCTGTTATCCTGTGATCAATTGGAGCTTTTTCTTTGTCTTTCTTATTTAGAACAATGAAACATAGAGTACATAGCAAGGTGTAATATTTGTTTAGTAAGTCCCAGTTTTAGTTCCTATGTGAAATACTTTACTGAAGTTGGCTAACACTGTCAACACTGTAGATTCTTCTTTTTTATATTGTTAATTGTTTTTGGAACTAAAAACTGAACCAAGAAAATAAAAATGTTATATTGGTGGCAAAAAAAGAATATAAGTAATTACCCAGTTAATAAATGGTCAAAGGCTATAAACAGGCAGTTTTCAAAAGAAGAAATCAAAGCTATCTTTAGCCATATGAAAAAATGGTCTAGATCACTATTGATCAGAGAAATGCAAATTACATTGATTTTTTAAAATGCAAATTATAAGATTCTGAGGCCACCTTACACCTATCAGATTGGCTAATATGACAAAAAAGGAAAATTACAAATGGTGGAGTGGATGTGGGAAAATTGGGATACTAAAACACCAATGGTAGGTTTGTGAAGTGATCCAACCATTCTTGAGAGCAATTTGGAACTATGCCCAAAGAGATATAAAACTATGCATTTCCTTTGATCTAGTAATATCACTACTAGGTCTCATTCACAAAGAAATTTTAAAAAAGGGAAAATAACCTATTTGTAGCAGGGTTTTCTGTGGCAAAGAACTGGAAATTTAGGGGATATCTATCAGTTGAGGAATGGCTGAACAAACTGTGGTATATGATTGTGGTGGCATACAATCTTATATTCAATCTTATTGATTGAATCTTTAAGTGTTTCTTCTTTTGTTCATTAAGTGCTAAGCTGGTTTTCCCCTTAGGGAGACCAGGTGATTCTTCTGTTGTTCCTTCTTACTTTCTGTAATAAGATATAATATTGAGACTTTCCTTGTTCTAAATATTGTATATAATATTGTGAATTGTTGATAGTGTGAATATTGTACTGAATCTTGATTTGTAATGGAATAAAACAGAGTGTTCACTAATACTGTGCAATCCAAATCTTAAAAGCTGTTCACAGTAGCATTCTTTCAGGAATCTACTGTTGATTGGCATTACATTATGGCTATAAGATTGTGATGGCATACTATCATGGTATAAGAAGTGATGAGCAGGACGCTTTCAGAAAAACCTGGGATGACTCATAGAAACTGATGCAAAGTGAAGTAAGTAGAGCCATGAGAACATTGTACACAGTAATAGCAATATTACAAAATGGTCAACTATTCTCAACAATACAATGATCTAACATAGTTCCAAAAGACTTATGATGAAAAATGCTATTCACATCCAGAGAAATAACTGTTGGAGTCTGAATGCAGATGGAAACAGTTTTTTAAAACTTTATTTTATTAGTTTGTTGTTGTCGTTGTTTTGGCCTGTGTTTTCTTTCACAACATGACTAATATGGAATTGTTTTACATGACTATACATGTATAACCTACATCAAATTGCTTGCCTTATCCATCAAAGGGGAGAAAGGAAAGAGAAAAAGAGGGAGAGGATGTGTAAGTCAAAGTATACATACATACATACATACATACATACATGTGTAAGTCAATGTATAAATACACATATATACATATACACATATATGTACATATATAAATTTTTACATGGAATTGAAAAAAATAAAATATTAAAAATTAGCAATAGAGAAGTTTAGAGGAGGTTTGGGTTGGGTGGGTTGGGAGAAAAAGATAATGAATTCTGTTTTGGATGCTGTTGAGTTTCAGAGGCCCATGGGGATAGATGAGAATTTACAGCAACGCTTTGAGGTCTGAGACTACTTGTATTTTGTCTTTGTCTGTCCAGGGTCTTTTAAATGGTAGGTATTTAATAAATGTTTATTGAATTACATTGAATTGGTCAACAATGTCAAAAATTAGAGAAGGATTAGGGAAGATGAGGACTGAGACAAGGCCATGAAATTTAGCAATTAAAAGTTTGCTGAGAACCTGGGAAAGAATAGTTTTAGTCAAGTGGTAGGGTTAAATTGGCATATTGAACAGGGTTAAGACTTGAGTGGGAAGTGAGGAAGAAGAACCAGTGAATGAAGACAGTTTTTTTAGAATCTGGCTGTGAACAGAAGGAGAACTATAAGATGATAGTCTGAGACACGAGGATTGAATAACCAATGGAGGCAATGCCACAGATCTATCCAAATATCAAAGGGATTGATTTGAGAAGCTCTAGAAATGTTGTTTTTTTTTTAGCACTTTCAATTGGCCATTAACACTGAAATTTCTTTCAGCCTAAATACAACATTTAACTTTTTGTTCAAGGAGAAGGTATGTTGTAAGGCAGCTCTTGGACTGCATTGTTTTTCCTACTTGCTTGTCATTGTTGATTTTTCCTATAGTAAGTCTGCTCTAGAAATATATTCTTAAAAGATTTCATTTTTCAAAAGGTTGCTTCTTTTTGCGTCTTTATCTCTTCATAATATTGTTCAAAGAACAGCCTAGAGTTAAAAATATGGGAATTGACTTTCTTGCCATATTCTTAGGATGAAGTAGTTGTCTTCTCAAGGTATTTTGAAATGAGTGTAACAGAGGAAGTACAAATAAAGCTTTTCCATTAGTGTGTGTGTGTGTGTGTGTACACAAGATCTCTCTCTCTCTCTCTCTCTCTCTCTCTGTCTCTGTCTTGATATGTATCTTGGACAGATACTACAAATGGACAGCTATCAAAAATAATTAAATAGGAGGTGGAGAAAGAGAGACAGTTTGCCTTTGGAAAATTGCAAAGCTCTTCTAAAGACCCTAAGCTTTTCCCTAAAACAAAGACCCATTGTGTTAGTCCCTTTATTTGGCTGCAAGTCATGCAACAGTAGTATCTAAGGAGAATTTAAAATGAAAATTATTTAGAGGACAAGGGAGAGGCTTATTATGAATATTTGCAGAATGTCATGTACACAATAAGAAAAGATGTCACCAAAGAAATATACAGTCAAAACATAAGATGGGTTAGTCATGTGATGAGAATGAAGGATAACTGATAGCCTGTGTGCTCCATTAGCTTTCTTGGTCCATTGAGGCCTTTGAAAAAATGAAGAGAGTATGAAAGGAAAGTCAACCAAATAGAAAAGGAAATCCAGAATCTTAAGAAAGAAAATGACACCTTGAAAATTAAAATTGGGCAAAGTGAAGCCAGTGAAATTGCAAGAGATCAAGAAATGAGTAAATGAAATATCAGTAATGAAAAAAATACAAGAGAAAGTAAAAGATTTGGAGAATAGATCAAGAACAGAAAATATAAAAATAACTGAACTAATTGAAAGTTATGATCAAAAAAAGAATCTTGATACAAAAATACAGGAAATAATTATAGAATATTGTCCTGAAACATTAGAACAAGGTGGGGGGGGCTGTAAGTAGAAATAGAAAAAAAAATCCATGAATCACCACTTAAAAGAGATCCTATGTGGAAAACTCATAGGAATATTATAGTCAAAATTTGAAACCCCAAGCTCAAGGAAAAATATTAAAAGCATCAAGATTAAAACAATTTAAATACGATGGTGCAACAATTAGAATTACACAAGACCTACCATCAGAGACATTAAAGAACCACAGGTCTTGGAACACAACATATTGAAGAGCAAAAGAATGGGGGCTCCGGCCAAAAATATCATACCCTGAAAAGTTAAGTATTATCTTGAATGAAAAAAATGGACAGTTGATAAACATTCTGCCTTTCAAGACTTTGTTAAAAAAAATCCTGAACTTAATAAAAGATTCAACATACAAGAACTAAGAGAAATATAAGATCCATAACAAAGGCTGATTATAAAGCATCAATAAGGACAGACTGTTTACTTTTTATATATGCAAAGTATAAAATTTATGTCTAAGATTCCTATTAATAATTGGGTAGTTTATAAGAAAGATTGGGGGTAAACCTGAGTATAATGTGGATGTAAAAGGTAAAACCATTTAGGAATAGCTTAAAAGAGTACTTATTTTATACAAAAGAGGTGCAAGAGGAAGAATTGACACAGAGGAATTAAATGAGGGAGGAGGGCTGGTAGTTCTGGCAACCTATTTTAATTGGGAATGGATTTAAGAAGGAAGAATACATATATATTTAGGAAAGTATAAAAGTCTTCTAATTCAGGAGAAATAGAATGGTGGGGGGAGAGAACAAGGGAGGGATCTTTAGAGGAGATGGTAAGGGAACAGGCAAAATAGGGGTATAGAAGGGTGTTTAGATTTATGGAAAGGGGAGGATGGGGAGGTCTTTGGAGGGGGGAAGACAAGTCATAGGAGGGCAAGAAGTGGGTAGAAGTTAAGTAGAGGAGGCAGGAGGGATAGGAAACAAGAGATATGCACATATATAAAAACAAAGATTAGGAGTAAAAAAATTAAATGATAAAATGTAAAAAGAAAAAATGGAGGAAAGGTAATAAAAGTTCCCATTATGTTGAGCAAGTCTAGCATGGTGAACTTATGGGAGCACATTAACAAGAGTCCCATATGATACACAGACATGGATAGTTTGTGAATGGCATTATTGGAGGCATACTCTACTTTTTGGTTTTTGCCATGGAGTAGAAAGTGTGCTAGGAATATTGCTCTGGCAATATTATCGAGCCAAGAGTAGTCAGTTTATGAGAAGAGACAGACAATCAGAGAAACTAAGAAAAAGTGAAAGTGAAGGAGGGAGAGAGAGAAAGGGTGGTAAGGAAGGAAGAGGAAAAGAGAGAGAGAGAGAGAGAGAGAGGGAGGGAGGGAGGGAGAGGGAGGAGAGAGAGAAAGAGAGAGGGAGAGGGAGGAGAGAGAGAGAGAAAGAGAGAGAGAGAGAGAGAGAGAGAGAGAGAGAGAGAGCCTACCTATATAATGAAATGATCTCTTTCCTCTACCAACTCTGAATAAAGAGGTTCTAAAAAGAACCAAAAAAAAAAGTGATAGGCACAGTCCTGGATCTGAAGCTGAAATAAAAATGTGAATCCCTGTTCTTTACTACCTATGTGATCTTACGCAACTTATTATAGCTCTTTAGGCCTTGGTTTCCTGTAAAATGAAGAAGTTAGACAAAATAATCTGTAAGGTCTTTACCAGATCTAACATTAAATGGTTCTTGGAATATACCTATCTCTTGGTCTCCCTGGAGAAGCCTTGTTGTAAGGACCTTCTAAGGCCAGAAAAAAATGGTGATTTGTATTTAGTGATACAAACTGAGGTATGGCTAGGGGAAAACAGAAGATTTGTCCCAGGTATTGAAATTTAGTGGTAGAAACAACTGAGCTTAGCACTTAGTTAGCAAGAATAATTAGCTAAAATAGGAAGCTGCTAGATGGTATGTTCCTTCCCCCAATTTTGTGTGACTGCTCCCCAAACTCCCCAGCTCTTTCTTAACCTGTCCCTTCAGTGATCTCACCAGCAGCAACCTGATGGGACTTCAAGGTCTCTATCCACATGGCTTTTTGTCCCTAGGTCAGAGACTTTTTTAACCCATCTTTCCTCAATTAAATTTAGAAGTTTATTTTTAACTTCTAATCTAGTTCACTGTCCAACACCTTTCTGCTTCCAGCCCAGCAGGCTTCTTACTAATGGCTGGTAATGTATCCACTCCCATGGCCTTTCTGGGTCCACCACTTGGGGAAGTACCTACACCAGCCATACTCTCTTCTAATCTAATTTAGTCCCAGTCTCAGAACTACTCCTCTTTTCCACCTGCCTTTCATATGTAGTCTTTCCTCACTAGAATGTGCACTCTTTGAGAGCAGGAACTGTCTTTCTTTTTGCTTATATTACCAACATTTTGCATAGTGCTTAGCCATGGTGTAGTAAATGCTTGAATGGTGTATCTAGTCTAATCTGAAGCTTTGATCTGTCTTGGCCTGGACTTCAGAATGGTTAAAGAGGGCTCTGAATGGTTGTATTCATCAAGCTATTATCAGAGGGGAATCACAAGAAGTAAATGAGAACTGAGAATATGATTCTTTACCAGTGGTCAGCATCTTCTTTCCTATTTCAGGATCAGGAGAATCCTAAGGCCCAGTGAAGGATTTGTTTTATTCTACTCAGTCCCTTCATCTTATTTCTGTGGAGTCAGAAGGGACTGAGCTTATCACTGAAGCCTAGATGCTTGAACTATATTCCACTGGGGATAAATTCTTGGGCCAGGAGTTTAACTTTTTGTTCACAAATGCATGTACATATGCACACATACATACATGTACAACACGCCTTTCAAGTCTCATCTTCTGAAAATATTGTATAAATACAGTTCTCCTCTAAGGAAAGCAATCAGCCTATAACTGAGGTCAAACAGAATGTGTATTTAGGTATGTTTTTGGTGTCAGAGATAGAAACATAGAAAAATATATAGAAACTACTACCACTAAAGGAAAAAAAATCAGGGTGGGGATTGACTTTTAATGGATACATAAATTATGGTAATTTAATTGAGAAAACTCCAACAGCTGCATTTCTGTTCCAACACAGACTTGGTGTCTGTAGACATAATTAAATGAGCTTTATAAAAGAATATAAATTCCTTCTTCTTTCAGCTCTTGAGAATTATTGTTATAATTATCAAGGCCAAACTCCAACACAAACAACTGTAATAAAACATGCTTTGAATATGAAAACAATTCTTCCAAAGACTATATCATGCTCTGTAAATACCAAAGAACTTCTATTTTTTGAAACTCTTGCCTAGTACCTAGATGTTAATAAAATAATGTGTTGATAAAACTTTAAATTGACAAATCTCTTTTGGATGAAGTCAAATGAACTTTTGGTAATGTTCATTGTCTGGATTTTGGCTCCCTTCATGCCTTCTCTTCTTCCTATTCACTTCGATTATAACTTATAATATTTATGTAATTTCCTCCAGTATTTGGGAATTCTGAGTCTATAAACTGTTGGAACTGAGCTCCTCCTGAACTGTTAAATTGAATACTCTGCTCTGAGTTATTGGAACAATGAAAATCCCTAAATTGGCAGTAACATTTTGAATCTGGCTGGTGACTCTATTGTTGTCATAACAACTTAAGCCCTCGAAACACAACCATTCCCAAATAGTAACATCATTTTCCCTGGTTGTTTTTCAGTATAGCACTTACACCAATCAGTATCTTCATTGTCTATTTAGGACACATTTTATACAGAGCTTACCAATCCTGGTGAAGATTGCTGTCATATACACATAAGCTCTTTGAGACCAGAAACTATTTTTTTTTCTCTTTGTATCCCCAGCACCTAGCACAGTGCCTTAAACATGATAGGTACTTAAAAATGCTTGTTGAATTGAATTGACATTGAATCCAATAACTGATCAGGATGAATAGCTATTTACTGAGTTAATGGAAGAGAATCCAGTTCCCTTCCCCCCCCACACACACACGAGTAGACTTTAGGTGAGCTTACTGGATCTTATTGTTTTTTTTTAATTATGAACTATTCTTGTCCTAAATAGAGCAGCTGATGACAATGAAATAAAGAGATTCCAAAATTTTACTTCGTTTACTTGAAAACCAGCCCCATGGCTTTTCTCCTGGATTCTTACTCCTTTCCCCAAAAATTTTGGACATGATCCTATGTTTTCTGTTGTTCTTTTGGCTAGTAGAGAATTCTTTGGGGGAGAGGCTGTATTGGCTTGGCACAGATTCTTCTCTTTTTACTAAAGCTCTGTATGAATATCCAGTTTAGTATAAAAATAGTTTTCACTTAATGTTTATTGTGATGAGGGCTTAGTCTAATTTTCTGCTGCAAAGGATGGAATTTATCAAGAAGTAGCAGATGTTTCAGAATATGGTGTCAGAGTTTGAAAAATCCTAGAAGTCTTATAGTTTATATATATATATATACATATATATGTGTGTGTGTGTGTGTGAGTATACACACATATATAATATGTACATGTGTGTATATACATATATACATACATACATACACATACATATCTATACATGTCTTTTGGCTTTCCAGCCTCTGAGTGCTGGCTGAATGGAAAACACACTAACTGTTGAAGTAGGCTATTTCATTTTGGGATGATCCTCATTGTTAGAAAGTTTTTCTTTACCTTGAGATAAAATTTGCCTCCCTAAAGCCTCTACTCATCATTCTGAATCTTGTTCTCTGGGACCAAATAAACAGGTCTAATTCTTCTTTCAAATGATATCCCTTAAAATACTCAAAGATGCCTGTCACTCTTCCCTACCCCACCACAGTTCCACATATTGAAATTAAGCTAAATATCCCTAACTTAACCAACTAATAACTATGTGGTTTCAGGTCTCTTCTTTGTGGCTACTTTCCTCTGGATATATACCAGCATAGCATGGTTATAGAATACTGTATTTATGGAGGGTTGGAAGAAACCTTGGAAGTTATCTGCTTCAGTTCTTCCATTTTACAAATAAGGGAAATAAGGCTCAGATTATTAGTGTTTTTTCCTAAAATACATCCCATAGGACTGAATATTGATCAAGATTTAATATAAGCAGAGCAGAATATAAAGGGAGTATAATCTCTCTTATTCTGAACAGCTTAAAGTTGCATCATTTTCTTTTGTACTGCCGTATTATACCACTGACTGCACACTGAGCTTGTAGTTCAAATGTTATTCACATGAACTGTAGGCTAATCACATTTGCCTCATAGCCATTGATTTTTTTCATCACAAATATAGGACTTCACAGTTAAGTTTATTAAATGTCATGTTATTAAGCTTAACCCATCATTCTAACCTATCAATAACTTTTTTAGTCCTGAATCTATTGTTCAATGTGTTAGTTATCCTTCCAAATTTCATGTCATCCATAAATTTGGGAAGTATACCATCTATTTCTTCATTAAAGTTATTGGTAAGAATATTGAATTGAATAGGCCCATGGAGGAATCTCTTGGGCACTCCACTGAAAGCTTGTTTCCAAGATAATGTTAACCTGTTCATTACCATTTTTTTTGGACCAATCATTCAGTGCATTCCAAGTCAATGATACTATCATCCAGTGCTCTCTTGAAGGCTAGTAGGTGCTCTTTCATTGCCTCCTCATTTACTATAGGCTCTACCTTTGAACTTACCTTGGATTTTTCCTTTTGACTATATATTTTTTTGTTTTGTTTTTGCCTTTTTGGAGGGGGGAAGGCAGGGCAGTTGGGGTTAAGTGACTTGCCCAAGGTCACCCAGCCTGTAAGTGGTAAGTGTCTGAAGCCAGATTTGAACTTAGGTCTTCCTGACTCCAGGGCCAGTGGCCCCCCTTTTGACTATTTTTATTCTAATTTGTACAGTTTGAAGATAATTCTTCTTGGTAGAGAAAACAGATGCAAAAGAAGAATTGAGTAATTATGTTTACTCTCCATCATCTATTATCATCATAACATTTATCCCAAGCAGTGACTTTATCCCTTCTTTTATCTTTCTTTTACTTCCTTTTTTGTTGGGAAAGCAGAAAAGACATGTAATGTTAAAAAGGAGATCTGGATGCCTATGAAGAATGTAATAAACATAAATGAGGCTAGACGAAGGGATTAGAAGAATCAAAACATGCCTTTTGATTACAGCAGGAGATTTGAAGCAGTGCAGCAGAAAAGAGCAAGATCTACTCATGTTCCTGTCTCTGAAATTCCTTTTCTTACTTCATCCATTCATGTCTAGCAAGTCAGTGTCTTGACAGCCCATGAGAGAGGCCAGAGTTATAAGGTAGAAAGCTGATGGCAGTGAGAAGGCTGCTACATGAGTGATTGTTCACACCTTTTTAGGGCCTGATGACTATTTTAGTTTATATACCCTCTATAACTTTGGAAAATGAAAGTAGCAGTTTATTACCTGCTGCAAGTATGTTGCTTGACTCTTTGCTTTTATGTTGACTCCTCACTAAATTTCCCAGCACACCAACCCATCTCTTTTCCTCACTACCTTTTCCCATGCTACACTGATGTGACCCAAGTCTTTATTGCTTGCTCTTGACTTAACCATACAGATGGTAGCCATTAATGTGAGAAAAATGACAGCAATTAGCATTCCCATGAAGAAAGCCAAACAGAAATTCTTAATATATATTTATATTTGCTAACCTCTCTGGATAGACTCTTTTTGATATCCAACATACCTCTCTTGAGACCAAACTCTATAAAAATGTTGATCAGAATTTGGCCACTGTTTACAATATTTAAAACTGCAAGATCATCTTTTAAAAATTATGATTATGCTACATGACAATTCCCCTTGAAAGGATCAGGGGATTTTGGTAGAATAAGAGCTCCATATAGGTCAATAGTAAGATATGACACTCATTCAAGGCCAAATTAAGAGAAGTATTGCATAAAAAAGGGAAAAGGAGTTAGTTCCATTGTAGGCCTCCATGTCAGCCTATTTCTGGAATCTTTTGTTGTATTCTTCATGGTAGATTTTATAAAGGACATTGACAAACTACTCCAGAAGACCATTACTATGACTATGAGAAGACTCAAAATTATGTCAAAGACCGGTTAAAGTGGAGGTATATGTCCCAAACAAGAGATGACTGAGGGGACATAATGATAGTAGCCCTCAAGCATTTAAAGGGCTGTCATATGATAAAGGGATTACATTTTTTTTTGCTTGGCCTCAAAGGGCAAAAGTAGGCTCAGTTAATGGAAGTTAATAGGAGACAAATTTGATCTCCATGTAAGGAAAACTTGCCCGTTATCAAAGCTGTTCAAAAGTGGAATGTGTTAATCTGATGAATTTTCCATTTTTGAAGGTCTTCAATTGGAGGCTGGATGTCCATTTGTCAAGATATCACAGCAGATATTCATACATCAGATGTGAGTTGTACTAGAGGACCTTTGAGGTCTCTTCCAATTGTGAGATTCTATTGTTTTGTATGGAATTTGGCAAAGAAAGATTTAAGTGACCTGTTGTACCACTAGAAGACTGAAAGTTGTTTGGATCCCTGATCTTCACTGTCATGGGAGTACTGTTGTCAGCAAATGCTTTGATTTCACTTTGATCTTTGATTCAATGGATTGCATCATACTGATGCACCTGTGTGGTATAGTTGGATTTTGTCTAGCACTATAAAAACATGAAAGGCCATGTTTAGAGTCTATTTCTGATAAAAATTGACAGAAGACATGATTTATTTGTAGTGCTTAATGCAAAATTTTATTTTTATTTTTTACCAGAACATACGTGTTGTGTGGGTTAGGTGGAAGGGAAAGTGCTGGGGAGGGGTTGACAAATAACATGTTGAGAAATGTGTGACCAACTATTTTTGAAATGTGTGCTCTGTTTCCATAATAGCCAACTCTTAAAAAGTACTGAAACCACTAATATCAATGACAGTGTTCACCATAATGGTTCAGGAAAACAAACTGCATGGATTATAGTTAAGTGAAGTTTCTTAGACAAAATTCTATTGCTAATTTAAAAATCAAATCAAATACTTTTCCAGGGGTAATGTGGTATCATTTTGCCATGTTTTGCTGCCTTTAGCGAATACCAGGCCATTAACCCTTATTGCCTAGAAAAGCTCCAAATTGGTGATTAATTATAAACTGCAGGTGTATAACACAAAGAGTTGAAGACCATTTAAATTAATTAACTTTTACATGACATCTTCCCTACCATTTCTACTCTTTTATGCCTATTAAAGAAATCAACCAGTAGAAAGCAAAATGCAAACTTCACAGAAGTCAGTCAGAAAGTAGCCTTTAATCAACTGCTTCCACATCAGTGTCTGGCTTAGGCATCAGTGCTACATTGGAAGCCTGTACTGGACACTGTGAAGTTTGCCTTTGGCCCTCTGCTGAAGATGGTGGAGATGGACTGTTGGGCTCACAAATAGGTAGCACAAGTGGACAATGGTCACTTGCTGAAGGCTGTAAGGGCTGACCATTAGCCTCTTCGGCTAATTGTGAGGGTGGACCATCAACATTTGCTGTAATTTGTGGGGGCTGGCTTGGAGCCTTTCCAGCTTGTGGGAGGGATTGACTGTCTGCTTCTGACAGTGCTTGGAAGGGGTGACTATCAGTCTTCTCCATAGGCTTTAAGGACTGACTTTGGGAAACTGCCTCTGGTAAAAGAGACTGATTATCAGTCTTTGGTGGAGGTGTGGCCTCCCCACATTCCTCAGACTTAGATGGAGGATTTGGTTGGGTTAGGGGACTCCCTGAGCTGCAAGCTTGAGGACTACATATTTCCAGCTCTGTAGTTTCACAGGATTTGTCATGAGGAACCTCCACATGATGAGTTACCATGAAAGCTGTTGCCAGATTCTTAAGTGCATTTTCATCAGTACTGGCTACCTGTGCATCAATTATTCCATCAGCTGGGGCAGTTGTTTCAGGCTCTTCTTCTGAGGTGTTCTCATTTTCTGGGATTTTGGCTTCTTTAATTTTTTTGTATAGCTCATTCCTCTCCTCGTGCAGAGCTCTACAGAGGTTCTCTAGCCTTCCAATTTTCATCACAAAGCATTCGTATTCTTTAGTCCTCACTGCTTTCTGTGATTTTAGAAAGGAAAAGAAAAATGACAACAATAGGATAGAAAGAAAAACAGAAGATTATCTCTTGAAACAAACAAAATCTTACCTTCAAAGAATGTAGGTGGAGGTAGCTAGACTAGAAATCTGGGTAAGATTACTTTTTTTTTTAGCAACACACATGTACTAGAACCCCAATCACTCTGCTGCTTTTTTGGGAAAGAAAGGGATGAGGCAACTCCATACTTCTCATTTAAAGACTTCAAAAAATCTTGAAGCTGCCAGAGATTGCTATTTTTGAGCATTGGATTAGAAGCAGTAAAGAATAACAGAATAACTCTGTTGGTAGTGAATAAGGTGATATAAGACCCCATAACTGGTGTAGCTTTTGATGCAATAATAGTAATAGTGTCTAGTAATTAATAATTGCTATTTCTTATAGCTTTTTAAAGTTTGCAAAATGTTTTACATTATATTATCTTATTTGATCCTCACAGCTATCCTATGACTTGGCTGTTTATTATTATTATTCCCATTTTACGGATGAGGACACTGAGACTAAAAGAAGGTAAGTGACTTGCCAAGGGTTCCAGGCCTATTTTTGAGGCAGGATTTTAACTCAACTCTTCATGTCTCCAAGTCCAATGCTTTATTCACTTGTGATCCACTATATGACAGAGATAAATTTATACTTTGACAAATGCAGTTTTGTTCTTAGAGAAAACTATTCCATCTCTATGATGACTCTTCTTGCTCTCCTCAGCAACATGAAATATACTTGTAGGAGGAAAGGGAAAGAGAGGACAAGGGATGGGAAGAGGTGTATATGATGTTCTACTGGAAGGACTAGCCATGCACATATTGTATTCATGCAGGTGCCTCCTATCAAGGACAGAGCAGTAAATTAAAATGATGGGATTCCCTTGGGACAGGCTTCTGAATTAAGGAAAACATGTAAATTAGGGTCACAAACCTACTTACAATCCCTCGTCTAATTCTAGATCATGTTTGTGCTTACTATTGTTGGCTATATTTTAACATGGCAAGTCCCTGAAGAGCCTGGCTATTTTTCACTGACAATAATTTTTGCCATTATGTTGCAAGCCTTGCCTTAGCATGGCTGTTTTGGCTGAAACCTACACAAGCTGTGACAGAATTTTCTCACCTCTTCAATCATGTCCAGGAGTGCTTTGTTACAGTTTTCAAATCTCGATTTCCATGTGGCTGTATCTTTTTCCAGCTTTTTCATTTTCTTCGTGGTCTGTAATAATGATGATGGTAATGATAATGATAGCTAGCATTTATATGGTGCTTTACAGTTTGCAAAGCACTGTTCAAATATTATCTTAATTTATCCTTACAACAACCTTGGAATTAGGTGCTATTATCATATACATCATAGAGGTTAAGTGATTTGCCCATGGTCCCACAGCTGAAAACATCTGAGGTAACATTTGAACAAGTTTTCCTAACTCCAGGTCCCACATTCTATTTATTTGTGCCATCTAGCTTCCTCTATTAAAATCATAAGAGGAGTATAAGAAACTGATACACCTAAGACTAATAGCCATCTTCTCCTTCTCCCCTCTAAAAAAGAGATGCTTTTATTACCAATTACTAAGACAAATGAATTTTCCATAGCAAGGAGTAAAGATTTAGGAATGTTAGAATGCTAGAACTAGAAGAGACCTTAAACATTATCAAGTCTAATCCTCATTGTATATATGGGGAAACAAGCCCAGAGAGGTTAAGTAACTTGCCTAGGGTCACAGAAGTAGTAAGTGGAAGAGCCTAGATTGTTGTTCAGTTGTTTCAGTCATGTGTAACTCTTTGTGACCCCATTTGGTGTTTTTCTTGGCAAAGAAAATGGAGTGGTTTTGCCATTTCTTTCTCCAATTTATTTTACAGATGACAAAACTGAGACAAACAGGGTTAAATGACTTGCCCAGGGTCACAAAACTAAGTGTCCGAGGCCAGATTTAAACTCAGGAAATGAGTCTTCTTGACTTTGGGTTTGGAAATCCATCTACTCTGCCACCTGCCCTTCAGATTCCAACACATCTTCAAATGTAGTACTTTTCCCCCTGTACCCCTATGCCTTCTTCACACTTTAGTTCCCAATATATAACTCTAGACCTACTTGTTTTTTCTTCGAGTAAGGAACAGTGCAACTTTACATGTGTATTAACTTTTTTTGGTTGCCATATGACATCATTGACTTCTTATGAACTTGTAGTCTACTGAATCCCTTACATCTTTTCCCAGACTAGTATCATCTAGCAATAGATCCCTTCTTTTGTGAGAGAACCTTTGTGTGAGGTTGACTTTTTGAATCCAAGTATAAATTTATCTCTGTTAAATTTCATCTTATTAGGTGTTATCCTTCTTGTTCTTTCCTTCATAGATTCAGAGGATTCACACAGAGGCTTGTATTGCTCTTTCATTTATCAAAATATCTACCACTGTATTGAGCAGTATTTCAGAGACAGGCAAAGGATTTTGAGCTCTATGTCCTTAGACCATTCAGATCAACCCCTTCACTTAAGAGGTAAGGAAACTGAAACCCAATGAAGGGAAATGAATGAAAATTCATTTAGAAGTCACATATAATTGAAATATACTTGACACATCTAGGTAAATTTTCTCTGGTTTCCAGTGTGAACTCTGGCTACTCAATGCTTTGAATAAACATTTGCTTTGTTTCTCATATATACATGTTTACAGCTAGAAAGTCATTATTGAGAATAATTGTAAATGATAATCTAGCCCTCCGTAGAATAGTCTTTTCTGTAGTGTGAGTTCATTTCTCCAATTTAAGACCAGGGCTTCTTGCTTATACGTAGAAGAAAAAATAATGTCTGGAACCAAATTAGCTTTGAGGATGGATCAATCATGATCATGAGCATTATTTTCATTTTAAATCACTTTGGCTATACTCTCATGTGTGTTTTAAAGTTCTTTTTTCTGTACTTTCTAACTTTGCTTCTTTATGGTGAAAAATGAAGCCATCTCAAGTCCTTGTCTTTTTTTTCCTAATTCTGTTTTTGTTGTTGTTGTTATTTTAGTTTTAATAGATCATTCACTCTGGAAAGGGGGAACTAATTCCTAATTTGAAATTGGCTTTGGTAAAGCTTATTAATATTTGCTATGTAATAGACATATATACAGGCAGGTCAACTATAAAAATTTCAAAAATTTGTTCTAACTTGATTGCTATATTAGAGAACATTCAGCTCATGATTTGAATTTTGAGTTTGTTTATATGTGATTCCTTTGGTGAGAGACAGAGGGGGAAAGTCAGAAAACTGTAGCACTTCACTATAACTCATAAGTCACGACCACTTACTTAAGCAAACTTCAGGTCTTTTCAAGGTAAGGTGGCGTATTTATTATAGATCTTCTGTGCAGTAGGAGCTATGAGCAGAGAACACCTGGTCTGAACTACTCCTACACTTCCTTCTGCCATGGGCTTAGGCTTGAGTCTGGGAGTTGCCAAGACCTGTCTAGCTTTGTGCAGCTCAGGGTGGAGCTCTGGTCAAGGCCAGTTGTAGGGCAAGACTGTGGATGTGGCCATCATGTATTTCTTAACCATTTAACTGTGCTTCCACTTTTTAAATTAGGTTCTTCTCTTTTAAAAAATGTATCTCTAGTGAAGTTTTTGAGCATTGTGCCACAGCTCCATTTTCACCATAAGCTCTGTGGTTTTTATTATGCAATTTAGCTTAGCATCATGCTTTTTGGGAGGATCTGTATTGTGTTATGGCAGAATTACTTGTATGTTCACATATATACTAAACATGTCATTTAGCATATTTGCACTTTATATATTTAATATTTGTGCTATATATAGTGATATAAATATATATACACACATACACACATATATACATTTAGGTATATATACATCTGTGCTTAAATGTATATATGTTTATATGTATATAAAATCATATGTGTAGTAGATATATTTCTGTGCATATTATATATGTACATATTTTTCATGATGACTTATGAAATCTATTGTTAAATGCTTCTTATATTTATGAGTTGGCATATGCTAATTTCCAAGCATAGTTCTGTTATTGACTATATTATGAATGGAATGAATAGAAAGGGTACTTTATTCCTTGTAAAAGTATAGCAATATAACTATTTTTCTCTGTTACAAGAGAAGATTTGATGTCAGGGGTATATGTCAGGAAATAACTGTTAAAATTGTTTTTAAAAGTTGACAAAACTTAGTTTTTAAAAAGAAAATACAATGCATATGTATAAGCATTTCTAGGAGAGATACATCTACAAATATGGACTATTTTTATGTTGAAGAAGTAAGGGAAATAACATAATGACCTAGGGCAGAAAGATCTAGTGACTAGACTGGGAGGTGGGAGACCTGAATTATAATCCAAATTCATTACTAATTAGCTGTAACCTTGAGCACATCACTCCATTCCTTTGGACCTTAGTTTTCCCACCTGTGAAGTCGTGGGATTGGTTAACTGATTTCCCAGATTTGTTCCCACTCTAAAACTTAACAGTTCTAAAATGGAGAATTAAAGCATTTATTTACATTTTTTTAAAAAAAGTGAAATGGTAATTAAATTCTAATGGATAATTTGCAGCTTAGGAGAATAGCTCTTTTTAACTTCAGTGCTTATCAAGTTACTATAGATCACAGGGTTGCCCTTTCTTTAACTCTTGGCAAACAGTAAAGAGAAAGTTTGACTTTTCTTTCCACTCCCTTCCCATACCATGAAAATGACAAGTGAGAATGAATCATTTTCTTTTTCTTTGGACAGTTGCTGAGACTATTTTACCACAAACTTACCAATAAAAAATACAGCCACGATCTCTTCCAAATCTATAAACATTTCATGATTCTGTGAGAGGCACTGTAGTGTCATAACCAGAGATGAATGAGCCCAAAGGAGAATTGGTTGTCAAAATGTAAAATACCAGAACAGTCTGGATGATAAGTGGTACTCACTTTATCCATTTCCTGCTTGAAAGTGGCAAATACCTCATTGCTTTTTGTCAGCGTATTCTGGAACTCTTCAAACCTCTCAGAGTAGAGAGTAAGCTGCAAGCACAAGAAAGAGGGGATCTATTATAGGAGTTGCATTCAGAGTGATTTAGGATCAAAACACTGTGCTATGGTTTATTATTTGGGAAGAAAAATGATTATGGCTATATACAATGTGATTCTAGAAACATTTGGAGCTCTAATAACCCTTATGGACTTATCCTAGGTCAGTGTTCAATGAAATCTAGTTCAACTCATTTATTGAGTGCTTACTGCATGCATGGCACTGGGCTGGGGCTGTGTAGGATTCACAACTGATATCAGTTAATCAACCAACAAGCATTTATTGAATGCCTGTTATGTGATAGGCAATGGGGATACCAATAAAAAAGTAAGACATTCTCTGCCCTCAAGGAGTTTTGGGCGTTGGAGATAAATACAAGATAGTTATATGAAAAGAAATATAAACTTGAGTCCTTTCTAACTATGTCAGCTTAAATCCTAGTACAGCCATGGCAATTCAGAGTCAGAAGGGACCTTGGAAAACATCAATTCCAACCTTTACCTGAACAGGGTCTTCTATTACAGTCTCCCTGGTAGATAAATCTCTGAGTCAGACTCTGGGATTAATTTTGTTTCAAAGCAATCTTTCATTTAGAAATAACAGTGACTGAATCTGTTTCATTTAAAAAGATTCCTAAAACATTTTTGACACGTAAAAGTTTAAAAGCATTCAAAGAATGTAAAAAAAAATCCAAACCAATTGTGTATTTAGGATCTGTGTCCAAAGACCTATGAGATTAACTTTAGAAACCAGTCAAGTGACCATCAATAGAAGTGATGGCTGTGGAATGTGTGGTCTTCTCTAAGTTTCCTGACAGAGTTGGGAATCATGGTCCATAGAAGCCTGATTTTGTAAGCTGTGCAAGTTACACTGCTTCAATCATTGATTTTCTGAATCTTCCTTCCTCTTTGATAGTGTTGAGTAGGTAGGTGTGTTATTTGGTCGATAATGTTGGCATACCAAAACTGTGAATGTTCCTCCCTGTTGAATTGCTGATTGTGACCTTACAAAAATTGTATCTTTAAGTAGCAATTGTGTTCCACTGATCTTTTTTAGGACATCAATTCTGTCCTTTCATCCTGAATGATTGAAAAATGAAAGTCTAGGAAAATAACATAGCCACGCAGACCTGAGAAATGAACACCAGCTCAGAGGATATCTACGGTTCCATTCTAGTGCTAATAGTATGTGATTCTGACAATCCATGTTTGTTGGAAGCCCTTAAAATTGGTTTTAAATTGACTCAGGAATTTCCAGTGCTATACAAAATAAGCTTTTAAATAAAATCTCTCCTATTTAACTTTGTTTTGTGATTAAAACAGACAAACAAACATTCTGGTAGCACAGTGTTTGCCATTTTAAAAGGGGAATCCTTTTGAACTTCCTGTTGAATTTAGGGATTTGAGAAGTTTTGTGAACTAGGTACAGCTAATTTCTTGATGTTCAAATTTGGGGATGTGCAAAGTCAGAAGAGGAGGAAGGCTGAGATTAAATAGAGATAGCTGCATGAAAGGCTTTCAGAAATATCCCATAGGGAAGTAGGTAATGGGGAACCATAGGGAGAGCATGAAGTGAAAACAAGTTAATCTATAACAAGGATTTAGAACAAGTATACTTTGGTGTTTTTTAAAAAATAATGGAATATAGAATAAGTCACTCTAGAAGGGGAAAGTTCATGATTGCTTCCCTCCCCTCCCCCCAAAAGAACATTATCCATAAAAAAGATTTATTCAGCCTCTCATAACTAGGTAGTTCTATGCAAATGGATTTATGCATTTCTTGCATTATCTCAGCTAAATCTGGAAGCCTTCTGACTTTCTCACCTCCTGCTGATTTATTCCCTAAGCATCCCATAATAATTGGGACATTTCTACTTGAAACACTAGGGAGTCCACAGCCTCAGCTTGAAGGATTCCAGGGGAAAATCTCTTCCATTCGAATGTGTCACTGACTCTTTTCTCATGGAAGGACTGCTAATGCTTCTCTGATTTCATCATTCACTTTTTCCTGCCTCTGTTCATACTGGGACATGTAAACCATTCTAAGAACTTGCTGGCTCCCAGTCTCTGCCTATTGAAAACCTTTCCTGGGCAGAGCCAAGATGTTGGAGTAAAAGCACAAACTTGGCTTGGGCTCCAGCTTCAACCATCTCCAATACTCCAATACTCCAGGCAAGTCAAAGCAAAAATGTAAAAAATGTAAAAAATGACTCTAAACAAATTTTAATGCTACAGAATCCACAAAGAGACAAAAAGATCTTCTGCTGAAGGCAGCCTGGCAGGCCAACAGGAAACGTCTATCACAGCACACAGGGAGTGGAATGCAGTCACCAGTGAACCATGGTTCTGGCCCTAGGGCTACCCTGACCAGTGCCCAGACCAGTGCCATAGCAGACTTCAGGAGAGTGAGTCACCAGTAGCTGTGGCAGTTTCCAGACTCCTCAACCCATAAACACCAAAGAGAAAATAAAATGTCAGTCAGGAACTCTGTTGTAAGGGTGAAGGAACAGCTTGGTCTGGCCCCTGCATCTGGGGTGAGAAGTGGTGGGAGGTGTTGTGGTGCTTCATGGCTGCTTTCAGAGCTCACAGTCTGCAGATTATAGTGGGACCAAGCGACCAGTCAGAGGATAATTGCTCTTGCTTTGACTTGCCTGGATCTGGATCGCAGTCTTGGATGGTGGTCCTGGCGTGTGTGGCCAGTGAGCTAGAGCTTATGGTGGCTATAGAGAGGGCACCCAACTAATAGCTACAGCAGCTGTGAAAATCCCAGAAATTTGGGACAAAGCTCTCTCTCTATTCTGTAAGCAGAGTCCTACCATAGCAAAGAGCTCAAAAGTCAAGTAACTGGCAAGATGAGGAATGGCAATCAGACCATGCAATCATTTTGGGGCGACAAAAAGGATCAAAGCATGGAACTGGAAGAGGACAGTAAATTTAGAACTCCTGCATCAAAAGCTTCCAAGAAAAATGTGAATAGGTCACAGGCTGTGGAGGAGCTCAAGAAGGATTTTGAAAATAAAATAAGAGAAATGGAGGAAAAATTGGGAAGAGAAATGAGACAGATGGAAGAAAATCACAAAAAGTGAGTCAACAGCCTGCTAAATGAGACCCAAAAAATTCTGAAGAAAATAACACCTTAAAAAGTAGACTAATTCAAATGGCAAAAGATGTCCAAAAAGCCAATGAGGAGAAGAATGCTTTAAAAAGCCAAATTTGCCAGATGGAAAAGTAATTTCCAAAACTCACTGGAGGGAATAATTAATTCAAAATTAGATTGGAGCAATTGGAAGCTAATGACTTTATGAGAAATCAAAATACTATAAAACAGATCCAAACAAATGAAAAAATAGAAGGCAATGTGAAATATCTCATTGGAAAAACCACTGACCTAAAAATTTATATAGAAGAGATCATCTGAAAATTATTGGACTACCTGAAAGCCATGATCAAAAAAAGAACCTAGAAATCATCTTTCAAGAAATTCTCATGGAAAATTGCCCTGATATTCTAGAACCAGAAGGCAAAATAGAAATCAAAAGAATTCACCAATCACCTCTTGAAAAAGATCCCCAAAAGAAAACTCCTAGAAATATCATAGCCAAATTCCAGAATTTCCAGGTCAAGGAGAAAATATTATAAGTAGCCAGGAAAGAACAATTTTACTATTGTGGAAACACAATCAGGATAACACAAGATCTAGCAGCTTGTACATTAAGAGATTGAATGGCTTAAAATATGATATTCTGGAGTTCAAAAGAGCTAGGATTAAAACCAAGAATCACCTACCCAGCAAAACTGAGTATAATGTTCCAGGGGAAAATATGGTCATTCAATGAGGTGGAGGACTTTCAGGCATTCTTGATGAAAAAAACCAGAGCTGAACAGAAAATTTGACTTTCAATTACAAGAAGCAAGAGAAGCATGAGAAAGTAAATAGGAAAAAGAAATCAGAAGGAACTTATTAAAGTTGCACTATTTACATTCCTACATGGAAAAATGATAATTGTAACTCATGAGACTTTTCTCAGTATAAGGATAGTTGAAGAGAATATATATGTATGTATGTATGTATGTATAGGAGGGTATGTGTGTATGAATACATATGTGAGTATGTGCATATGTGTGTACATATATGCATAGACAAAGGGCAAAGGATGGGTTGAATATGAAGGGATGATATCTTAAAAATAGAATGAAGAGGTGAAAGAGGAATATGTTGGGAGAAGGAGAAAGGGAAAGATAGATTAGGGTAAATTATCTCATATTAAAGAGACAAGAGAACACTGTTACAATGGAGGGGAAGAGCAGGAAGTTGAAAGGGAATGGGTCAAACTTACTCTCACTGAATTTGGCTTAAGGAGGGAATAACATACACAATCAGTTGGGTATCTTACCCTACAGGAAAGCAGGGGGAAAGGGGATAATGGGGGTGATAGAAGGGAGGGCAGATTAGGAGAGAGGATAGTTAGAAGCAAATACTTTTGAAAAGGGACAGAGTCAAAGTAGAAAATAGAATAAGTAGGTGTTGGGATAGGATAGAGGGAAATATAGTTAGTCTTTGACAATATAACTACTATGGAAATGTTTTGCATAACTACACATGTACAACCTATGTTGAATTGCTTGTCTTCCCAGTCAGGGTAGAGGAGAAGGGAAGAAGAGAAAAACTCTGGAACTGAAAGTTTAAAAAAACAAATGTTAATGCATGTTACATGCAACTGGGAAATAAGTTGTACAAGTACTGGGGTATAGAAATCCATCTTGCACTACTAGAAAGTTAGGAGGAATGGGGGAGGATATAAGAGAGAACAGATTGGGGGAAGGGTTATCCAGTAGGCTCACTATTTTGAGGTAGGGGGTAGGGGAGAGATGGGGAGAAAAATTTGTAGTTCAAAATCTTATGGAAATGAATGTTGAAAACTAAAAATTAAATAAATAAATTGAAAAAAAAGAAAATCTTTTCCTTCAATGTTCAACAAAGGGACCACCTACTCCATTAAAACTTTCCTGGTCCCACCTCACTCTACCCCCCAGATGAAAGCAATCTGTGATTCCTCACATTTTTCTAGAGTACTTTGCATCAATCTCTGCTTAGCTTCTATTCATTCTACCTTGCAAACAATTTATATATTATATTGTATTGTATGGCATACAGCTGTTATCAAAGTGGATAGAACCTGTTAGGCCTGGAATCAGGAAGATCTGAGTTCATACATGACCTCAGACTCTTACTAGGTCTGTGACCCTGGAAAATTTACTTAACTTTTGATTGTATCAGTTTCCTCAACTGTAAAATGAAGATTAACAATAACACCTACCTCAAATTGCGGCAAGACTCCAGTGGGATAGTATTTGTAAAATGCCTTTAGTGTAGCGCATAGTCCATAAGCAGGTGCTATATAAATGCACCTTTCCCCTCCCTCTCCCTGTAATCCTTCACATCGACTCTCTATTAGATTACAGACTTTTTAAGATTACAGACTGTTATTTTTGCTTTTGCTTTTCATCTTTATAGCTAAAGTGTCTACCATTGAGCCTTGTACAAATTAAGATCACAGAGTCATAGAGTTATAGCTGGAAGAGACCATAGGAGCCATTGAGTACAACTCCTCCTACCATCATTTTATAGATGAGGAAATCGGGTCTATATGATAACAAGACCATAAGACCATAAAAACATAGAGCTCAAAAAGACCTTACAAGCCATTGAGTACAATTCCTTCATTTTTTTCTCATATAAGGATACTGAGGCACAGAGTGACTTGCCCAAGGACGTAAGTTAGTAGCAAAATTGGGATTGAAACTCAGGTACTAAGATTCCAGTTCCAATGTATCTAATGCATTTTTGTCTAAGTGAATCAAAATGACGGCGCAAACAAGAGTGATAGTGAGATGGGATAATAAAGGTCACTAATACATCTTATCAGTATTAAACCTCACATCTCCAGTTTGGAGTAAGGAACAGAGACTGAGCATGTAGGGAGATGAGGAAGCTGCGCAGCTTCCAAGATTTTTGTCATATCTTCACATTGGGGCACCGTTCCTTGTTCTGAAGTATGAATTTGCAAACTGTGAGACATGTTCTTATTCCAGTCTAAGTATTAAGATGTACCATAGCCAAACAGAAACTGATTATCCAATGTTTTGAACTCATCCTTGACTTTGCTCTCTTTCAATAGTACAAATATTTGAGAGTTGACTTAACTATTATTTTTTCCTTCTCTTTTAAATAAAATGTGGTCAGAAGCACCCAAATTCAAGTCTGCCTTTAGTCCTTACTAGCTGTGTGATGTTGGGCAAGTTATTTAAGTTTTCTTAGCCTCAGAACTCTCAAAGACATGGACTGTGTTATTTTCAGGATCTTCTACGTAGAGAAAACTTTCATACTAACACTGTGATAGGTCCTTGCTTGATATACTGACATTTAAAATAAAGGAAATAAAACATATGTGGAAGAGATTTTGAATATTTGTGTTTTTAAATGGCAAATCTAAACTTAGACTGAGTTTTATTCTTACCTTCAAAGATTAATAAACGAGGGGACAGAGAAGAAGACAGGAGCTCAGGAATATCTGTTTGAACACTGGTTTTATCCTGACTGACACTTGTGGTTCCTTAATTTATAAGGAGAAGAGTATACAGAATGAGTCACATAGTTGGGTAGAATTGTCCTACTTAAAGACAGTGCTCTAGATCTTCCTTTACTAGGTTTTTACAATTGTGAATTTACTCTTCTTTCCCCCTTCTTCCTGCCCAATACATTAAAAAAATATTTAGCATTCCATGCATTGGATCTTAGGACCATGACTTGGAAACAAAGAAAGAAAGATATAGATCATGCTTTAAATTCTTCATACTTTACCTGGGCCTGCAGGACTGTCTCTTGTTCTTTCAGCATCTTAGTCTGAAGCTTCCACTCAGCTGCTTGGTTCAGTAACTGTGTGAAAAGAGTATCCAAAAGATGAGAACATATTACATTAAAAAATCTTTTAAATGACATTATTATTGTATTTAATATATAAATCTTAGTATTTTTCCTGCCTATTAGCCCTCTTTAAGGGTTTAAGGCTTTTAGAAGAATATAAGATACATGAAATAGTAATTTATAAAAGCTGGAATGTGTATTGTGGTTTTGGTGGTGACTTGATTAGATTTCATGGAAGAAAAAAATTGAAATACACCTTTCCTGATTATAAAATATCAAATCCAGTGGAATATAAGTTTCTTGAGGGCAGACTAAAATTTTTCATATTTGTATCCTAAAGGCCTTACATGGTGTTTGGCACATAGCAAGTGTTAAATAAATGCTTGGATTAAATTAAATCTCCTTCTAGTTCAGTCTTTTACACAATGATTCTCCTTCCTAATATTCCTAATTGATGATTCTCCATCCTCTGCTTGAAGACTCCTAATACTAATGAGAAGACTCAATATTTGACTCCCATTCTCTCAACAAATAGTAGACTATGGTGTATCCCAGTGCAGAATACCTGGCCCTTGCCCTATTCTAATAGTGACAAGTTGCATGGTGGCATTGCTCTCCTGACTTCTGGGTTTTATTGGAGAACAAAACCTAAGGCAAGAGGTAGGAAATGTGTAGAGACAAGAGGAGAACATACTGTGTCTGTTGTTCCCCTCTATCACCCTCAAATTAATATGGAAAGCATGCCAGTTGGGTCAGTGGCTACCTTGGGAAAGGGTTGCAGATAAAAAATGAGGTGTATTATTACTCTGATCTACAAAGCCAGAAGAAGAGAAGTTAAGTAACTTATTACTTTCTGATGCTATTCTAGAAGATCTTCCCTAGAAGATCTTCCCATTAGTATTCTTCAGTGTTGTTGAGCTATCAGATGACCTAGAATACTTGAGTTAACTTTGCCTTAGGAATTTTAGTTGATAATAGAGAGACAGTTATGCCAGTAACAGTGGATCTAGTTCCTTGATCTTTTGACAATTATCAGCATGAGAAACATTGACCTCTGTAAGAGTGGCATTGGTAAGTGTGAATGTACTGCTCTATCTACCGTGCAGACCAAAGGCAGGAGCAGAGACACTCCTGTGGCTCAAAAAGATCTAGAAGGACAGGTTATTTCTTGTTAGTTATAGTATATATGCATCTGGCCCCCTGGATTATTGGGTTATCCTCCTAGCCAAATGTGTAGCCTGTGGGAGTGCCAGTGTCCTTACTAATACAGAGGCCATCCAGATTCTTTCCTTTATTTCTTTACTTACGGTTGTCTCCCACATTGAGAAAGTTCTTACTCTTTGTCTCTACCAATTCTAATTCTAAACATCTCTTTCAAAGTTTATCTCAAGCCTAACCTTTACCAATGCTTCTCTGGTTAAATTAATCTACACTGATAATTCCCTTCTCCAAATTCCTACAGAATTTTTTGGAGTATTAAATCATCTAGCATTTAAGTATATAGATGTCTTATACTGCTCCCAGGTTATTTCATGTATACCAATGATTAGGCTTCTGGAACCAGATTATAAATTTCTAAAAGTCAGAGACTATGTGCCCTCTTTCTTTTGACTTCTCCACAGTAGCCCACACAATGATGGTTAAATAAGGTTTTTAATAAATTGCTATTGACTTGATTTCTTAATTCAACAAATTGTTAATAGGTGCCTACTATGTGCAAGATGCTATGTTAGGAGCTAGGGGTACAAAGATTAAACACAGCATAGTCCCTGCCCCTCAGGAGCCTATAATCTGATAGAATACAAAAAAAATTTAAAGGATGCTGTCCTCCCTTTCTCTGTCTTTCTCTACATTTATGTCCTAATATACTTTATATATGGATGTAGTGTATGAGGATGCTAATACTTTCCCTAGAACACACAGTAGGAATGTGTTTCTAAAAGTCATCTGAACTCAAATGAAAGATAAAGACCAATATTGGTTCCAGATGACAGATCAGGAAAGGTGTCTCTTTCTTGGTAAAGACTATAGATATTGAATGTTGGCATACCAGAAATGTCCCAGGTGAAGGCAACTACTGGGCAAATTAATTTAGCTTAAATGTTTCTCTTTGTTGTACAATAGAGCTCAGTAGTGTTTACCAGGTAATACCACCAGGAAATGAATGGTATAAAAAACAAAGAACATCAATTAAAATTTAGGGGAAATAGGAGTATAGATTACAGATACTCCCTAGACTCTTGATCATCTACCAAAGTGGTTCTTAAGATAAAATTTGGACTTTCCTGCAGATGGGGGTGGGTAGGGTGAGGAAGCCATTGTTTCCATTTGCATTTAATAATGGAACCCTCTCCCTCTGTGGCTCTTCATGAACACGAGAATTTTTCTGTGACATGAGATTAAGGTATAGCAGAGAGATGTTTAGATTGATAAGTACATATTCCTTTTCTCGCTGGTGTCGCTCTTCTGCTTCCTTCATCATTTCTTGGGCTTGTTCAAGTTTTGCATCCACCAGCTTCTGCTGGAGTTCCCGGTGTTTAAATATTTTATCTAGGTGCTGGAGAAGAACAAAGCATACATGTGAAAGAAAGAAAAAAAAAGGATTTATTTATGACAGCCTGAGAATTGTCAGACAATATTCCTTTCAACATAAAATCCATTTGCCTTCCCTTTGAGGTTACATGACAAAAAAGGACCCAATGTCAAAAGAACACAAGTTCAGAGAGCAAGAAAAGTGTATCTAGCTCCCTCTTTTGGAGAAGGAAAGGAAATGCCATTGGTGGTATCAAAAATTCCCTGTGTTGGGAATTCCCCATGTCTTTGTGGCTGGAATCATAGATCTAGAATTGGAAGGAACTACAGAGGCCATATCCAACCCCTCATTTTACATATGAGTAAACTGAAAGTCTAGAAAAATGAAGTGAATTGGTCTAGATCAGAAAGATTGTACGTACTGGGGGCAGGATTTTAGAGTCAGTGCTATTTCTGCTATACCAATGACCTCTTTGTACCCTATTTACTTGAAACTTTTAAGTTCCATTGGAGGTAAAGTCTTCTCAATTTGCTCTCCAGAATTGCCTAACATTGCATTATGCTCCCTTCATTATATTCCCTGCATTTTAAATATTTATTTATGTAATTCCTGCATTTAAACATAGTAGGTCTATTAAGTAGAGGTGTCCAATAGCTTTGGAGGAACTCAAAGTGGTAATCCACTTTTTGTTTTCTATTATTTTCCTTGATGTTGTTAAATCATCTACCATATTAAAGAGAACAGGTATCTGAGAAGCAGAAAATTGTTATGACTGGAAAAGATTTTTTATTATCTACTACAATCCCCTCTTTTCATAGCTGAGGAAATTGAGACCTATACTAAGTAACTTACCCCAGATCATACAGCTAGTTAGGGACAAACATATACCTCCTGACTCTTAATCTGTACAACCCAGAGAAGAAGCCAGAATTCTACAAGGTGATTGATGAAGATTTACAATGACGATTTTTCAAAATTGTAATCCTTATTTCATTTAGTATACTGACTAGTGTTTACAGTGAAGCACTAGGATATCTGTGTTGTAGGATTAATGTTATTACTTTTGGTCTCAGCATCAGGATAGGTTATAATAGTGACTTTTTTTCCACAGAATCACCAAATTTCAGAGTTGAAAAAGAGCTCAGAGACTATGCAATCCAACCCACAGTTGAAAAAGAATTCCTTCACTGACACCTCTGAAAATGATTAATAATAATAATTATTGCTAGCATTTATGTAACGCCGATATGTACCACATACCATGCATTGGTACTTACTTTACAAATGTCATCTCACTTGATGTTCACAACAGCCCTAGAACTAGGTAGGTGCTACTATTATCTTTTCTTTACACTTGAGGAAATGGAGGCAAACAGAGGTTCAGTGACTTGCCCAAGGTTACACAGTTAGTAGGTGCTGCAGGCTGGATTTGAAATCAGGTCTCGACTCCAGGATTGTAGCAGCTAGCTACTTAATAACCATTGGTCTTCCAATCTTTGCTTAAAAATTCTGGTGATTTAGAACCTACCAAGTCTTTATGCTGGCTTCAAGGAATGTACAAAAATCAATGAAGAGCTGTTTGTGGCCCTGTGGGCACAAGACCAATTCTAATACTAGACTTAAATGCATCCCAATGACCTGACACTGAAAAACTAAAGGCTAATGAACAGGGTGAAAATGCAGAGAAAAATGTTCTTCTATTCTCACCACATTAAGAGATTGGTTTAATTTTAATTCAACCCTGGGAGCAAAGGATGGTTCTGTAATGCAGTGTACCTCAGATAGACAGAAGCTTGCAGTATTTCTGGGTATCTGGCTTTAAATCTTACCTCTGTCACATTAACTTCTTTGACCTCAAACAAGACATTTGGGGACCTCATATATAAAATGAGGTTAGACTAAAGGTTCCTTTCAGCTCTAATTTTTTGATTATATGTGATTATTCTTTCTTTCACTTATCATTTTTCCATATATCAGTCTATATAGATACTCCTGAAGATGGACTGAAATTTGTAGACTAGAAAGTAGAATGATAAAATGCTCACATTTATCTCACTATGTGATTGCTTTCTCTTAACATTATTACTCAGTTCTGCACATGTTTCTATTGAGAAATGACAACATTCTAATTGCCATCCTTGTGTCTCAGAATACTACAAACCTCCTTTAGTGAGATCCATAATAATACTGAAAAGATTGGCTTTACCATTCACAATTGAAAAACAAAATGGATGAAAATGCTTAATGCTTAAATTGTGATACAGTTTTGTGTTGAATTAGTCTATCTCTCCATCCATCCATCCATCCATCCATCCATCTATCCATAGTCTGTTTCTTGGATAGGTGGTGCAGATAGAGAAGCTGAACCCAAAGGATGTCATAGGATTAGATTCTCTTTGTAAAATGGCCATTACTTTCAATGTTTCTCAACTCTTTGCCATTGCATTTCTTAATATCATTATTTTTCTAATAGAGATGTAGCATAGTGTAGTAGATAGAGGTCCTGCCTTAAAGTAAGAGAGACCTAGATTTAAGATCTGCTTTGGGCACACATGTGTGATATGTAGACATGTCACTTCAATTTCAAGTCTACCATGCAACTCTCCAAGACAAGTTGTCTGTTAGTGGAGGGAATTTTTACTGGAGGTGTTTCCTTCACTGATGAAGGTCAAATACAGACCAAAGCACAAATAAAGAAAATCTCTCCTCCTCCCCTCCACCCACCTATCTCCTAGGAAATGACAAAAAAGTAAAGGCAATGAAAAGATACATGACAAGCATAAGATGACTGTAATAGATCACGACCAACAATCTGCATTCAAAAAGTGATGCAAAAAACATTACTGGGGAACCATATGATCAGAAGAAGAATTGGGTCACTTATGCAATGAGAATGAAACATTATGGAAGGATAGTCTGAGTGGTATGGATTGGTACTTTTATGATACTTAAAAAACCAACCAGAGGGTAGCTTTCATTCCATTAGGGAGGTATGGAAAAACCTAAGATATGAATTGTACAGGATGACATGGACTGTAATCTACATCAGTGAAGGGAGAAGACAAACTGATGGAACAATGCATCTACTCAAGAAGAAAGAAGAGGTTTCTAAAATCACCCCCCCCTTTTTCTAGCAATATTGGGCTACCTTTCAAAGGGAAAGCTGTGGTTTAGATCATATAACTTTACTTTTTATTTCTTCCTAGCTACTGTGAGGATACAAATTCAGATGAACTTCTTAAACCCTTTCAAATGAGTGATTTAGTAATGTTATCTGTCATCCTCTTGTTTTATAAAGAGAGATGTTCCTAAATATTAGCCCATTAAATAGTGGGTCAAAAACCTTATTCCCCCAATTTCCTTTTCTAATTATAGCTAGCACGTACAGAATACTTTAAGGGTTGCAAAGCACTGTGGATCTCATTTGATCCTCACAACAACTTTATGGAGGTAGGTGCTATTATTATCCCCATTTTACAGATGAGGAAACTGAGGCCAAAGAGGTTAAGTGACTGGTCTAGGGCCACACAGTTAGTATGTGTCTAAGGCAGATTTTGAACTCAGGTTTTCTTGAGTCCAAGTCCAGCGATGTATCTACCATGCTATCTTTTTACCCCGGTGGCTCAGTGCCCCAATTTCTGTGTGGCTTGATATGGTCCTCACCTCTTCTCTGAGTTCATACTGATCAATGATGCTTTTCAGTTTCTCTGCTAGCTCTGTGTTCTCTTGGCATAGAGTCATGTTTCTTTCACTCTGTTGTTCAATCTGAGCCTGGATGTCACTCAGTGTGCCCTGAAAATGACTTGTGATCTCTTTCCTTTTCTCATCTTCCTCACGTGCCCTCTGGAGAGTTTCCTCCTGTTGAAAAGAAGAAGGGTATTTGAGTTTATGAGTTTCAGTAACTCCCCTGTCCCCAGACTTGCAAATTCTTTTCTGACCAAAGATCGAGTAACAAGGTGAAGAAAAAGAATAATTAAACATGTGTATAAGAGGTTTTGAGTTCCTTTCTAAATCACACTGCTTAACCTTGAAGTAAATATATAAGGGATATACAGGCCAACACACAAATATCAATGACGGGTGAATAGTTTCTGAAAACAGGTGCTGTGAACACCTTGTGTCTAAGAGTTACTTATGAATAGGCCTATCTCAAAGACGACTAGGCTCCAAGCTGAGTGTTTGAATGAGCTGCGGTGATTTCTACCAAGCCCACAATACCAAGTTCTGATCTGACTGCATTTAGCTGACAACAAAGGTCACTTCCTTGCCAGGAGTTAAAAGTGATGGTTTAAATCATCCACTTCTGTGGGTTGCTATAAAAAGGAAGAAAATTGACCTTGCACACCTAGAATAGCCACCAAGACACATCAACTGCCTACTAATATTATTGAAGTGTTACAAGTACACCCTGATAATAAATAGTACATTCTCCTCTTTATTAAGAAAAAGGTTCCCTAAAAGATCAGTAACAAGGTGAACTAAAATAGTTACTGAGCAGTTGCACTAGTCTTGGCAAACCTGCTGGATAGGGAGCTTTTGTAAGAAAGAACAGTCATGTGTCACAGGGTAATTGGCACGTTCACTGGAAAATTCTGATTCTGGGTGCAAAGATAAGTTTTGAAGCCTTCTAAAACTCTAAAAGAAACATCTAATTTTCCCTTCTTTCACTTTGTTAGCATGGTAGAATTGGAAATTAACTTTCATAATGTCGTTTCTTTTCCCTTTTCCCTTCTAAATCAAAACTCTCCATTCACTCAGACCCACTGACAATATACCAAAATTTCCCACACATCTATATTGAGTGCTGTTTGCTCTGTGAGTCTTATTCTCATTCTTTTAGAGTAAAAGGATTTAATATTTCCATGTAAAAATAAAGATAGAGACACTTACACAGCTGGCAAATCGTATATAGACATTAAAGGGTTCCTTTATAGTCTGTTTGATTAATTTATAATATACAAAGACATTTTATGCATTCATCACTGGAAAGTAAAAACTGTACAGTACAGAACTTTCTAACAAAAATGCCTAACAAGTTCAAATTAAGTCCTGAAGAACTTTTTTTTGCAGTGTTTGTGTGTCTGCGTGTGGGTGGGGGATGGAGAGTAGATGGCATGGGGAGGGCAGGAGAATTCTGTAAACAACAGTAGTTCTGCCTCATCTTTACCATGGATAAGATTCACAAAGGATTGGCAGGCACAGATAGGTTGCAATTAGCATTGTTGAGGGAACTCTCAAGTTGATGAAGTCACAGTTTGAGAATTTGAATATTTTATAGTTCATATTATATTCACAACAACCCTGTGAAATAAATCATGCATGCTCTATTATCCTACAGTTTCTCATCTGAGTTCATCATCCACATCTCCAACTTAGTGCTGGGCATTTTGTTTTATTTTATGAGCATTGATTAAGCTCTTACTATTTGTAAGCCACTGTGGAGGTGCTGGAGATATAAAGAAAAAAAGGTCTTAAATTATCCTTGTCCTCAAGGAACTTGCATTCTACTCTTAGACATAGCATATACAAAAGTAAGTATAATACAAAGAAAAGTGAGGAGGAAGAGATCATGAGGAACTAGGGAGGAATAGGGGATACTTCACTGAGAAAACTGTGGCACCTGCATTGAGCCTGGAAATAAGATGATAATTCTGACCAATGGAGATTTGGAGAGAGTGCATTCCAGACGTGGAGGAATGGCTTTTGAGGAGGCAAGAGATAGAACATCAAGTCCAGGAAATGGCTACTCATTTGTCTGGGAAGGGAAATGGTAGGCAGTAAGTCTGGAAATATAGGTGGAAGCCAGACTGTGAAGGGGTTTAAATACCAGGGAAAACATTTGAATTTTATCTTATAGGCAACAGGAAACCACTAAAAACTTTTGAGCATGGGAGTAACAGTTGTGTCTTAGGAAATTGCTTTGGCAGCTGTGTGGAAAGGGATTAGAAAGGGAAAGAGACTAGACGAGCAACAGGGAGACCTATGAGAATGTTCTTATGCTTGTTCATGTGGGAATGAGAATTTGAACTAAGTGGTGACTGTGAGTTGAGAGGGGAAGGGAATAGATTAGAGCGATGTGGGAATAGAAGTGACAAATCTTGGTGATTGATTGGCTGGGAGTGAGGTAAGGGAGAGAGAAGAGTCCATGATCGCTCTGAGGCTTTGAACTTGGATCATTGAAAAGATTGCCCTTAATGGAAATAGGAAATGGGGTGAAAGTGTGTAGATTCTTTGGAAGAAAAAGAATTAATTCAGTTTTGGATGTGTTAAATTTGAGGTGCTAATGGGATGTCAAGGTGGTATCTAGCAGGTAATTAGCAGTTTTGGAGAATAAGGATGGATAAATGTAAATATAATAATTATCTGCATAGAGATAATACTTGAACCTTTGGAAGCTGATGAGATCACTGAGAGAATGTGTATAATATAGAGAAGAGGACCCTAGAAGGAGCTCTGAGGAACTCCTCTAGGGAACCCCACAGGTTAAGTGAGGGCAGAAAATTGATGTTGAATCAGCAAAGAGACTAAAGGAATGCTCAGACAGGTAGGAAGAGAACTAGTGAAGAGCAGCATCATAAAAAAAATGAACTTCCAGTACCTAAAAAGAAACATATTCCAAAGCATATTTTCCCATCTTTCTCCCAAAACTTGCTCCTCTTTCTGACTTTACTACATTTTCCTAGTCTCTGGTATTCAAAGTTTGGGTGTTGTCTTTGAAACTTCGTTTTCTTTTAACTCTCATGTCCAGCTGGTTACCAGGTCCTGTTGATTCTACCTCCATAACAGCTTTCATCGATCCTCTCCTCTATTCTCATCCCTATCATCCTAGGACAGGCTCTCCATATAACCTACCCGGACTATAGCAATGATCTCCTAATAGGTTCCTCACTTCCATTTTCTCCCTTCATATACACACATACATACATATATACATATATACATATACACACACAACACAGAAATATACATATATGTGTACATCTGGTCATATCACTTTTCTGCTTAAAAATATTTAGCAGCTCTCTATTGCCCACAAAATAAAGCTCTAACTTTTTTGCTTGACATTCAAAACCCTCTACAACCTGGCATGAATCAGCCAATTAACAAGCATGTACCTTTCTAGTCTTATGTTGAATTTTTTTTCCGTATATACTCTATACTCCAGCTGAACTGGATTATGCAGTTTCTAGATAAATCCACTTAAGTTTTTAAAAATATAGCATTTAAAAATTTTAAATCAAAAGTTATGATTTCATTTTGATAATATACCAGATAATACACTAGAAAAAAATAGTTCTTTTATGTCCTAAAATATGCCCTTGAAAATGGTAACAATCCTCACATCGCTCTGGTTTGTTCTATTAGGCTTACGTGGATGGCTGAGCACAAATTACAGACTTCCTAAAAGCCTGTGTTTTCCAGTGGTTTTCAAGAAAGCAGCTGGAAGTATCCTGTGACAGCCTGGCCCATATGAAGCAGACAGAGCCTAAGAAAGAGTAGGACCTCTTGCTAAGGTTCCTCAGCTTTTCATTAGGGTTACTCCACTTTTTTATCTACTAGGGAAAGACCACAGTGAAAGAAAAAAGAGGGAAACCAATTTGTTATAGACATCAGTCTGCTAGTGAGGACCCACTCCCTAGCCCTACCCAGCTTAGTCTGCTATCACAAAAAATATAGTATTTTGCAAAAGATACTGTATCAATAGGCATGGTAATGCTTCTGTCTCTCTGAAATTTTCTTTTAATGTCTTCTGTTATCCTAATATGACTTATTCATAAAAGTCACTGAGGAAGGCTATTCTAGTGGAGCTATGTACAAGGATCAGAGTCATTGGTTTGGTGAGACTTATCACTGAGTTGGTCACAGGATTTTTTAGTCACAGCAATTCTCAAGTCTGTCTGCTCAGGTGTAGAGGGGTCACCATCTATGCTGGTAGGAGGATGGGATTTGGCACTGACAAAACTATAGATCTCTTAAGTGTGCAAAAGTAATATGAATTATAATGTAAGAATTTAAAAAGTATATATGTATGTGTGTATCTAAAATAAATATATGTATGTGTTGAATGACATTTGTGTGCATGGTCCTGTTTTTGAGGTATTATGGAGGGTTAGGAGAGGCTATACTGACTGACCTTGAGAAATCAACTCTACAAAAGAAGTTGGTATACACCAGTCTTTGTGATGTATATTTGATTTTTAAGAGCCCATTATTTAAAAACAGTTGGTAATATTAATTTTGTATAGGTTAATGCACAGCTGAATAGGAATGGATATAGGGGAAATTCTGATCAACTTTGAATCAGGACTAACTATGTTGGCAAGGCACAGAAGAAAGTGAATCAAGACTTATGGTCAAAGGACCTGGGTTCTAATCCCCAAATTCTGACATGTTACTTAAACTCCCTGGACCTCAGTATCTGTTAATGTAAAATGAGGGGTTTGAATTAGGTAGCTTTTGAGGTCCCTTCTAATTCTACCGTGTTTTTTTAAATTTTTGGATGCGGAAGGGTAGGGCAATTGGGGTTAAGTGACTTGCCCAAGGTCATATTGGCTAGTGTCTGAGGCTGTATTTGAACTCAGGTCCTCCTCACTCCAGGGCCAGTGCTCTATTCACTGTGCCACCTAGCCACACTCTTTTCATTCTAACTTGATGATCCTATGATTACAAGGTACTGTTATCATAGGATGTTACTTAGTCAACAGACATTTATGAAGCTACTATGTGTCAGGCAGTATGTTAAGCAGTGGGGATGCAAAAAAAGATCAAAGAACTTTAGAGGTCATTTAGTCCAACCCCTTTATTTTATTCATGATGAAATGAAGACCAAAAAGGGTTTAAATGATTTCCTCAAGGTCCCACAAGCACTTACTATCCAAGCTGGGGGTAAAACTGTGTGCATCTCCTGACTTCAGATCCAATGTGGTTTTCATTATTCTATATTCTCTCTCTGAGAGGGATGTAAAAACCACAAATAAGAGTCTTTTATTGCTTTGCTAGCCAACAGTAGGAAGAGAAAGGGAAATCTGCACAGCATGAAGCAAATCCAGACTCAAAGAATGTTAGAGATGGAAGAGACTTTAACAATTTCTTTTAAAGATGAGAAGACAGAGACCCAGAAAGCTTAACTGACTGGCTCATGGACATACAAACTGGGGGGGACCCAGCACTAGAATTCGTGACTCATGAGTCCTTTTTGTCCATTTTATGGACATAATATTTAGTCTTGAACAATGATATGACAATGCTAGAATTTTGCAAAAGATACTTTGCCAACAGGTAAAGAAAAGCAGGTAAAATAAAGCTTAACTCTTGCCTCCACTGACTTGGAAATTGCAATTATTTCATTACTAGTTGAGCTGAAGTATTTTGTTGTTATCATTTAAGTCTTGTAAGAACGTGCATATTAAAAATGTAACCAAAATTGCAAGAGAAAATATCTAAAATGCTTATAGTAACAGACTTTCTCTAGCAACTTCAAATATTTTACATCAGGTATTCTTAACCTACTTTGTGCCATGTACTCCTGAGGAGGCTGGTGAAGTCTATAGACTCTCAGAATCATGTTTATAAATAATTGGGGAAAATGTTAAATTTCAGTTAGAAGTCAATAAAAATAAAGTAAAAACCCTCCACCATGAAGAAGCCTGTAGACCTCAGGTCAAGAATCTTTGCTTCAGAATCACCAGTTTAAATTAATGAGGTGGTGGTGAGGGGTACACTAGATGATTCCTAAATTCCCTTGAAGCTCTAAAACTATGGGACCTATAGACTATTATAAAGTAGTTTTTCATCAAAGCAGGTATCCTAGAAGTGCTTCTATTGGTCAACTTTTGACTAATTTCAGTTGCAATTCTATTCCTTACAAGTATATTATGATATTTCTTGAAAACTATTTCGTATCAAATGTATGCATATATATGTATGTATGCATATACATACACATGCATAATACATACGCACATATGAAAGTAAGGTTTCTTTGATCTGTTGAAGAAAGAAGGTTATATTTCCATCAGGAGTGGTGGAAACAATTTTGGATGGTTATAACAATACATGTTGGCATTCCTCACCTCTCTACCTTTTCCAGCTTCCTACAATTATAAGTATGTGGCGACAACTAGAGTGTGGTTATGGCAAACAGTGTTCTTTCCTCTTTATATCAGTCCATATAGCTTCTCTGCCATATCTTCAAATCCCTTTATTTTTTATTTTCAAGTCAAATTAAAAATTTTTTATTCTAGCTGCTGCTTTGCTAAAACAATGAAATAGTCGGGAATTCTGCAAAGGGGCCTAGGTTTGGTGTCAGAAGACCTGGGCTTGCCTCTGCTGCTAATTACTTTTAGAAATTTAGGCAAAACATTTCTCCTCCCTGGGCCTGTTTCATCATCTATAAAAAGAGAGGTTGGAATAGATGATCTCTTAGGTCCCTCTTAGCTCTAAAAATCTAGGTCCTTAAATGTTAAATTAAAAATTAAACAGGAGAATATAGATAAACACATCAGGCTACTGCTAGTGAAGACAATTCTCAAGTTACAAAGACTTCCCACACTTACTCCCTCTCCAGTCCATGTTTATTATTTTCCTCAACAGAGCCTTTGCAATGATACCAGGTTTGAACGTTACTGAAACCATCACTCCTGGAAACAAGGTAACCTGAGAATTAGAGATGCCCATCACACTGGATTCCCTATTTCCCAGAGAACAAATGTGATCTCTTGATTAAAGAAGAGGTCAAGGTAGCAGGGCCCTTAGTTTGCTTCTGTTTTTGTATCTAAGGCTTGAACATTTAGGAAAGTCTTTTAATCTCCCCCTGTCTCAGTTTATCCCCTTGTGAGCACGGGTAATAATGCATACCTCATAGGAACATTGGTGTTTAATTAATTAATGTTTGTCAAATGCTTCAGGATCCTTAGCTGAAAAGGAGTATTGTAGAAGTGGGAAGTATTATCTATTAGGGAGTAGTATCTTGCCAGCGCTGAACAGAGCCAGTGTCTGTGTGTAATCAAATTAACCACACTGCTGAAGGCTTATGCCATAATTAGTGAAAACACATACAGACAAGTGAAGTGATCACTCCATTATTTTTAGTAGGAATTATTGTCTGAAGAGCTCCCATGTTTTCCCAATTCTTTCTATATGCCTATTTACAGAATGACTATTCTAGTGCTTCCTGTAAATTACCTTGTCGGTAGTTTTCATGTAATTTAAACCTTTGGGGGGGATTCCCATTATAAATACTTAAAGTTTTTGGTTCTTTGAAATTTTGTGGATAGGACTGAAGGTTGCCACTCTAAAATAATTGAGAAGCAACATGATGTATATATTGGTAATAGCACTGAGTTAGGTATCAGATGATGTGCAGTGAGGCGGAGAAGTAGATAGAATGCTGGACTGGGAGTCACAAAGGCTTGAGTTCGAATCTTTGCATACTAGTTATGTGACCTTGCACAAGTCACTTTACCTATCTGCCTTAGTTTCCTCATCTGTAAAATGGGGATAATAGCACTTACTTCACAGGGTTTTTTGTGAGCAACACATGAAATAATATATGTAAAGTAACCTTAAAACATTATAAAAATGCTAGTTGTCATAGCAACAATGGTAATAATAATAATAATAACTATCATTATTATTGCTTAAGTTTGAGTCATAGCTTGGTTACTTCCTTTCTCTGTGACCGTGGGCAAGTCATTTAACTTTTCTAGGCCTCCATTTTCTGCATTGTATAACAGGGATCAACCTCATACAATTGATGTGGGGATCCAATAAAATATGTATTTGTGGAAAACAGTTCATGGGGCCATAGTTTTAGAACTGAAAGGAATCTACTAAATTCAACCTCCGATCCTCGAGATGAGCAACCTCAAGTCCAGATAATCTTGATCAAAACTAGAACATGATTAATATGGAGGCTGCCATATTAATAGTTCTGGAATTCCCTCTGAGAATTCAGTCTAGGTTCGGATAGGTCTAATTTATACCATCTAGAATGTTATTTGTAGGACTGTGTGAGGCTGGGAGAGGCTAAGAAGATAAGGGAGGACAAAGAAACCATTTATTAAGTGTGCTAGGCACTGCTTTAGGCCCCAGAGATAGAAGGAAAACAAGTGAAAGTCTTTTCTCTCTAGGAGCTCACATTGTATTGGAGGGAGTGGGGAATTTGAATTTTGTTTTCTTTTTGAAGAGAAGTAATAAATTCTAGGAGAGCAAAATTCCAAGAACAAAAGGAAAAAAAATTCCTCTTAAGTACTTAACTCCTGAAACATGCATATAGGACTAGGATAGGACCTCTTTAATCTTATAATATTCCCTGACTTCATCATTTTCATCCCCAGTAGCTTCCTTTTACAGTTAAGCAGTACATTAATTCTTGAGTGCAAACTAGTGAACTTTTTTTTTTTTTTTGCTTGAGGCTAGTTTTTCAGGAGCAGGGAAAAGGAGAAAAGACCATCTGTGTTCTCTCTCTCTCCTGTAGGCAGGAGCTCAGAAAGACAGATTTGGGGAGGAGAGCTGCTAGCAGCTAGATACCAGTAGGGGTCACTAGTACCCCAGTCCTGGGACTTGCCAGAAAAAAGCAGGCTCAAAGCAGTGGCAGAAAGCCCAGGGAGCTCCAGAATATATGCATTGTACACTTGGCTGGTCCTCATTCAGGGAACTGAAAAAAGGGGGTGGCACGAGCAGTGGAGTGAATTTGCCCCCAGAAGAGCCTGCTTACCTTGAGAGTTTTGTTGTGTCTCTGAAGCTCACGGCACAGACTTTCTAGCTTACTCCGGGCCAGGATGGCTTTGCTGTGCTCACTCTGCAACTGGTCCTTCTCCTTGATGATCTGGGCCTGTCTCTTCTGCAGGTGTTTCAGCTGCTTTTGCTCTGCCCGATGCTCTTCCAGCTGCATGTGTATGAGGGAGGGAGGAAAGAGCATGGATTTTCTTGCAGGGGAGATAAGCAATGCAGAAGATGAAAGATGAAAAAAAAACCATCCTTTGGAATTGGCTTCTTGGAAATGTTTATGGAGTCAACCCCATCTATGTTTATCTTCAATCTCCTCACCTTTTCAGTAGCCTCAGAAATAATTACAGGAACACACAAGCTTATAAATCCTTCTTTCTTAATTTCTCACCCCTTCCTGCTTTGAGTTGCCATTTGAGTGCTTTATCTTTATTGGTCTTTTGTAGCATGACCCCAGTCTTAAAACAGGGGGACTTTCTTAGCATTTATAGATGGTGCCATATCTCAGAGATCAGAGGGTGACATAATCACCCTCCCAGGAGCATATTTAACTTTTTTTTTAAAGGCAGCATAGTATAGTGACCAGAATGAGGAAGTTGTGGGTTCAGATCCCATCTCAGATACATGTTCAATGTGTGACCCTGGGCTAGTTGAGGTTTCTCTGAGCCCCAGTTTCCTCATTACCTTATGAGGTAGTTGATTCTCATTTGTGATGATCAAATGAGGCAATGTATGTAAAGTTCTTGGTGAACCTTACAGTGATATATAAATAAAAGCTGTTACTTTTAATGTTTAACTTAAATATTAATAGTGAACTTCAATACAACCAATAAAACTTGATTGGTATCTCTCTAAACAACATTTCAATGTATAACATAACAATTTTTCAGTAATTCCTGTTAAGTCCTTATCAGGATTTTTCTGTTCGTTTGAATTCATTTTTCTTTTCATATATATGTAGTTTATATGTACTCCATTCTTCTGGTTTTCCTTTCTTTTTTGTTTTGCTTTTGAGTTATTGTTATTATTTTTGTCTTAGTCCTTAAAATGACCCTTTTGTGCAACTGTGGTAAAAAGGAAGAAGGGGGGAGGGGAGTGGAGAGAACCTTATAGCAACTGAAGCATCAGATCTTTCTTGTGCTGCTTTCTTTTTTTCTTGGCTGGAGGCCAGAGGAAGAGATGGTGCAGTACACATGGAATCAATACACCCTAAATCACCTGAACATTGTCAGGTTGTCCCCAAAGCTACCGAGATAACCATTGGGTGGCAGTGTGGTTTTTATTTTGCTGTGCTTTGGCTCAGATCTACGTCTCCAGAGGCAGGGAGGATGGGGACCCAACCTCTTTAGAAACTAAAGCACTAAATGTGCTCAGCTGCCTAGGTTAGCACAGCTGCTAGAAAGGAACAGTCAAGTTAATGTTTTGGGTTTGTTTTGTTTTTGTGGAGCTATTTCTATCCCTCTACTTGAACTAGAGTCCCTTCAGAATAAACTGCAATGCCCTGTAGGCGATCTTCCAGGTGGTAATGTCCCTGGACACCACAGTGGAAGACTAGCTAACAGAGGCACAACTGGGAATTTTTCCACCTGGGGCAAAACAATTAAGGGGGAGCAATTGTAGCAGTCTGATTAGGGGGTAACTCTTCTCACTACCTCTCCTCATTCCAGATCCCAGGATCACACTTCTTCCCCATGGCTTGGACTTCCTTTCACTCTAGGGGCCAGTGCAGTGTAGCAACTGGCTGTCTCATCTCCTGTCTTTGCTGACCTTTTCTAGTCCCTCACTTTTTTTTTCTTTTTGGAGAGTGGAGGGCAGGGCAGTTGGGGTTGCCCAAGGTTATATGGCTAGTAAGTGTTAAGTTTCTGAGGACAGATTTGAACTCAGGCCCTCCGACTCCACGGCCCATGCTTCGTTTACTGTGCCACTTAGCTGCCCCTAATCCCTCACTCTTGAGGTCTGTCTTCCTTCACCCTTCCCCACTGTGTAAGGGTACAAGGCAGTTCAGTCATAACTAATATGAGTAACCCTTACCCTCCACCCCCACATCCAGTAGCCTGTGACTCTCATCCCTTAGCCCTTCCTGGAGTTTGTCTCCCTTCAAGGGGCAGAAGGTTTGGAGGTACACAGATGGTAGTAATTGGTGGAGTGGGGTGGGAAGAAGCAGGCTCTTTCCACCTTTGCACACAGAACAAAGTCCTTGCTGACTTTCCCTAGTTTTGACAGCTAGTAACTCCTCCTTCTATAAGCAGCTTTTATGGACAATCAAAGCCTAGACTGATCCCTTTGGCTTAACATTGTAGTCTGGCAAGTGACATAGTGTTTATCGTAGGAGAAATAGTGGCTTTTGTTTTATTGAACCAAATGTGTCACAGTAACTATTCTGAGGTTCTGAACATTAAAATGACAAAACAAAACAAACAAAAGCAAAGTCACAGTCATCCTTACAGAATAGTCTAGGGAGATACATGCTGTCATATTCTACACTCATACTTTTGAACAATTTCCACTCAAGTCAAATCAGGTGGAGTTAGCCTAGAGAAAAATTAGACACATACACATGATGAATTGCTACTGAAATTAATATCTTAATAGAGGCACAATTAGAAAATGAGTGACATTTTGTTATATGGTTTCTTGTGCAAAATTCTCATTTATGGGGGTAGATGAGGCCCTTTCATTGTGCAATCCAGTTATTAGACAGGTGCAATTTTATTACACTTGAGCTAAGATTTCTTGGGCTTATTCTTAGCTTTTGGTGAATTTTTTTTTAACCTGTGAAAGTTTGTTTTTAACCTTTAGAGAAATGATTTAGACATTTCCTTTAGAGGACTAAAACCTCAGGCACTCTGTGCACTTACTTGAGTGACAATATATAATATCCTTATATGAGCAGGAGGAAAGAGTTCAGAGCTTACCCTCTGACCATGTAATATTTTCTTATATTATAGGATTCCAATTCTACATTGAAATTCACTATGAAGGCTGTCTTGATTGGTCTGAGATTGGAAACTCTTTTCTTTGTTACTGTATAGCTACACTTATTCTTTTAGTTCAAATTGATTAAAAATAATCATCTTTTATTGCTACCTTTTGTTTCTATATCACCCTTATTTTTGAATTTATTTCTCTCTTCTATACCTAGGAAGTTGTACCTTGCAGGAAAGAATTTAAAAGAGGGAAAATAAAGCAACTAAGCTATCAACCATGTCTAACACTATATGAAGTATTCCACATACATAGTCTTCCATCTCAGTAATGGAAGGAGGGAGGTAAAAACTACTTTGTTTTTTTTATCTTCCAAACCTGTGCTTAGAGTCCTTAATGATGGCAAATATTTTTGATTAAATTAGATAAGTGTTTTAGAATAGTCATGGGCTTTTAGAAATGTTTCCAATTTCCTTGGGTCTAGCACTCTAGAATGCAGGATGTCCTAAAAGTCTTAATGCAGTTTATTGCCTGGACTGAGCTTATGCTTCCAGAATATACAATAGATCAAATACTATCAAATACCAAAATCTATTTAAACATGAACACAATCTTATTGTTAAAATCAAGTAAACTGCACTAAGACTTTTGGGATGTTATATATATATACACGATCAAGATAGATATATTGATTTTTTTCATCTGTAAAACCTTTTTTCTTTTTCTTTTCCTTTTGAGAAAGAAACCAACTGTTTTAAAATAAAATCATATAATGATAGAATATTAATACTGGAAAGGACATTGAGAACTCCAATCTCTGATTATATTGATGAGGAAGCAATGCCCTAGGGTCTAAGCTTAATAGATGTAATGAGACAGAGCAGGAGTGGAGCTGTCATCACCTGACAAATGATTGCAGATGCCCCAGCCCCAATCCCACTCAGGTACTAGGTCTGGCCTCCTGCTTGCCTTGGAATCTGCAGCCCCTCAGGGCCTGATACCCACTATGTTGTTTGTCACCACCACAGTATTGCTGCAGCCCTCTCAGAGATTTGGAAACCTCCTCTCGGATACTACTGCCAATTGTGGAGGGAATATTTGCTTGGCATTGTGTCACTTAAGCATTTGAAGCAAGCGTCTAAAAGTGACATTTTTTCAGTACTCCATTACCATTGAGTACTCTGGGAATTAGGACCAGATGGGTGGAGCCAGCTGCCACATTGGGAGCAGGAATCTAGTCTGCCCACCACTACTGGGAAAACAATAGTATTTCAGCTTTGTGTGGCCACTGAGCACTCAGGTAAAAGGAGGCCACCATAGATCCTTAAGTCCCTGTTCTAGCACTTCCTCATTCCTTCTTCATCACTGAACCAGTGAGAGAAAGGGCCTCTAATTCCAAACTCTCTCAGGATCTGGATTTGGAACCCCCTCATTCAAGTATCTATTGCATCATGTGGAAGCGTGGTCAATTTTCCCCTTCTTCACAAACTATAGGAGAAAAACAACAGTGTTTAAATCCATAACCATCAAATCCTCAGACCCTTTGGCCATTAGGACCCTGTCTAGGACCAGTGTCTCAGGCACTCCTACTAGGAGACAAATATCCTTCCTTGTGTAGGGTATCTTCTGGGTGTGCATGATCTCCCTGCCAATTTAAAGGAGGAAAATGAATTGTAGTATGCTAATGAATCTTTTGGTCTTACAGACCGATGAAATATGGGGTTTAAAAAAATTTTAATGAACTTATCAAACACCAATAAACATGAACAATTAAATATACAAAGAACAGAAAAAAATGAAAAAAAATCATAAACTTGTTACGTGTAGTTTGTTTTTATAAAGATATATTAAATTTAATGTGATAGTAACACTACCTTGATAGTTTATCTCCTTTCAAATTCCCCCCTGCCCCATTCTTTTCTATGTTTTTTTTATTTTAAAATGTCTTTAATGTTTTTTTAAAAATTACATCATTATCTCTATCCATCAACTCTCTTATGTCATAACTTCTTTTTCCACTCCTCCCGCCCCCACAGAAATATTCCTTTATAAAAAATAAGTATAGTGAAGAAACACAAATGTACCCATTAGCATTATTCGATAAGGTGAATCTCATTTTGCACCTCAAATCTATCACCTCTTTGACAAGAAGTAGGAAACATGTTTCATTAGTCATTTGAAGGCACATTGATTAATATTCACAAGTCTTTTAAAGATCTCTTTCTTTACATTACTATAGTCACTGTAAAAGTGTTTCCCTGGTTTTGCAAGTCCTCCAGGGTTTTTCTGAATTTATTCCTTTCATCATTTCTAATAGTACAATAATATTCCAACATATTCCTGTAGCATAATTTATACAGCCACTCCCCAGTCAATGGACACCCACTTTATTTCTTATACATTGCTACCATAAAGAGTGCTTCTCTGAATACCTATGGGTCCTTTCCTTCTGTCTTTGAGTTTTTTGGGGGGTATATGCCAATTTAATGGTGCTGTGGTTAAGTTAAGGAATATACACAGTTTAATGACTCTTTAAGTATAGCTCCAAATTGCTTTCTAGAATTGTTGGACCAATTCACTGCTCCCCAAAAAGTGCATTAGTGTGCCTATCTTACCTCAGCCTCTCTAACAATTGTTTTTTTTCTCTTTTTGTCATCTTTGCCCATCTGATGGTTGCGAGGCAGAATTTCAGAGTAAACAGATGGTGTTTTAACCTCATTCAAATTCAAGAAATTTGAAATTGTCTCCTGAATAATTTCTTAATTCAGCTGTGTGCTGTATGTTATTTATCTCTAATTATGAATGAACAAAACCAGAAATGTTAAAGGATTCAAATTGTGCAAAAGGGAACAACACTCCTGAGCGATATGATTCATAACTCTGAATTGGGGAAATTTGTCTATGTTTTGTTAGATTCATGATTCATTGGTATGGATGCTTCCTCAAACAAGGTAGATTACAACTCGTTTATATTTTCTCATTTTAGCTTCTTCTTGTCCATGACTCCCTGTCAAACATCCATAAGATCAAAACAATGCTTGTGTTTCTTTAGTATCTCAAGGATATCAGCATACTGCCTATGCTGTTCCTCATTAATGCTGTGTGACTGACCTACTTCCTTGTCTGGTCATAAATTTCTTCAATAATGTCTTTTACTTGGCTTCCCTATAAGCCCTTGATGGTAACATGTTATAGCTTTCTTATACATACTACATATTTTTAATTGCCCTTTGATTCATATGTGATTTAAATTCTTCTGAGTTCATGGTGTTCTATGACTCACAGATATAGAACATCATCGGGAGAATATTAGTGTTAAAGAGATAAACTTTTGCTGCAATGGGCAGTTTGAGATTGAAAGCACCACACAATTTACCATTCCATCAGGATTTTTATCTATTATTCTAGCCAAGCTCATTGTCCATCTACAGTCTCTGTCTCAGATACACATATTAACTGACTGATTCATCTGAATGACTAGGTAGCTGTTTGTCATAATGAAAGAAAAGTGTATTTAAAAAAAACTAAATTGTTTTTTCTATGCATTTGATTAGACCAATCTCTTTGATATCATAGCATGTTTCTCTGATGAAGCTTTGTAGTATTCCAGAACCTGATTAAATTAGTATGACATCATCTAGGAATAGGAATATTCAGAGTACCTCATTATAAATAGGAATTCACTGGCTTATTTGGCTCTTATGCAAAGCATCTGCTATGACACTGGTGAACACCTTTTAACATTCCACTTGTCAAAATTTAGCATATTGCTGAACTAAGTTATCTATGTCATCATGTCTGCCATTAATTTGTATATGATTTTGATCAAACAACTTGCATGAGGGAAGCCTTCAAGGCTACATTTTGCTTTCTTGAGTCAAATGCTTTTCTGAAACCAACAAACACTAAACATATCAGGATATATTCTTTACATCTGTCAGTAATATAAATATGGCATCTGTTATAGAAAATTGTTCTCCTTTTGCATTTTCAATAAGAATTTCTTCAGTGTATACTATATGTAGGCAATTATCATGAAGAAGCTAATAGATATCTTAAAATAAGCATACAAGTCAGGAGTTTCTGATGCCTTCTCAGTTGATTTTCTTGCTAAGAACATTATTCATGGCCTTTTCATCTTTTTATTCTTTTGATATCTTCCCCTCCTTGAGAAATCTTAAGCACTGCCACCAAGGGTCTTTAAAATTGTGTTACTTCCAGCATAGATTTCTTCTGTAAGATTTCTTCAATAAGGTCACAGTGCAAGGTCAAATCCAACCACTCTCTTTGATTTTAGCTTCCTAAGTCATATCTGCTTCATACTACAGAATGGGAATAGGTAGAGTCCGACTACAGTGGTCCTACTTTTGCTTCTGACGAAAATATGTCATTTTGGCAAGTGTCAGCAAATCTTACATTTTGTATCTCTTTTGTATTCTCACTGATTTTTCTAGAAATATTGCTTGGATAATTTGGCAGTAATGGAACAAATGCCAATTTCTTTGCAGGCTCATTTTCTCTTGGACTTTCCTCCCCATCTTTTGAAATGGTACAGTTCATAATATTCCACCACTTTTTTGGTAGCTTTTTGCATGTCAGCATGTACTCCAAATTTTTGTTTCTCTTGGCTGCTACATTTCTTTGATTGATTAAAAAAAAGTGTTTTCTGGCTCATATGGTCCCTGGATTCTTTAGTCTTCCTCATTGTGTTGATTGTTTTGCATTTGTTAAATTTCTCTTAGAAATGACAATAAAGTCAACATTTTACTTTTGTGTATCTCCTGTCCCTTCCTCATCTCTTTTTTCCCCTTCAGAAACAGCACCTTATTTAAACAGGTCAGATTGGAACTACTCTAATTATCTGTAGAAACTTTTTATCTTTATCATAATTTGTGATCATTATGGAACCAACCTTAAAGTTGGTTCTAACCAACTAGTGGTCTAACTGCACACAAGTAGCTAATTCTGAGATAATTGCTAGGTCTGCAAACAGTTGCTTCTCACCTATTAAGATGTCAGTTTCGTTTCTAGTGATGTTGTCTTATATATACAATGTTTAGTATGTTCTTCCAATTCTATTCTTTTTGTTTACAAAAATGTATTCACAATTAATGGATGTGAAGCTTTTGAACAGTCTATAAGCACTTAGCCTCTTTAGTAATTTTATATTGAACCATATTCTTCCTGTTCCCACTTTTTATTTGAAGTCACTAAATATTAAAATATATATTAAGGTAGACTAGAGAATCTCGTCAAGTCCATCATAGAACTTCTCTACTTTATCCTCTGCAATAGATGTTTGTGTAAGATATAATTATCTTTATTGTGATTGCTTTGTTTTTATATGGAGACATAACTCTTGTCAGGTGACTAGAGCTTTGTCTCCAGGGCACTAATTGTAGCTGGTATCTAGACAGCATTCTTGCTTCCCTGCAGTGGTCCTCTTGTCCACTGTCCTTGACAGGCCCATACCATTTGGCAATACCACTTCCACTGCCTTTCCTGGTCTAAGGTTAGGAGGCCCAATAGTTCTATTGCTATAGGGCCTGGTCCTGCTTCCATATTCCCTGCCCGTTGCCACCACCTGTGGATTAAGAGCATCAAGGGACTATGCCAAGATAGTTTGGGGCAGGCTGTCTGTGGGTGCACTTGATTAGGCAGGACTCTTCTGCCCACCCCAACAAATGGATTTTCCTTAGAGACCAGAATTCCAATTTATGGCTTTCTTATGTACACCATAATCTTAAGAAGACAAAACTGTGAAATTCAACTAAACATGTTTTTTGTTGCCTTTGAACCTATGAGGAAATTGATTCTCTGCCTATTCTTTATTTATATCTCCAAGGAGAACATGCAGGCCAAATTTCTTTATACCCATAATTTTTTATGTCTTCTGCTTTTGTTGATAATAAGAATGTCAATATGGCTATGATTCAGTTCCTCTAGTAGGAGATCAAGTTTTTCATTGGGCAGAGATTAAAATAAAAGGTACTAACAGCTGAATTAGTGTTTGTTGTGGATTTAAAAACTGAGATTTTTAGCACCCTCTGCTTGATTTCTTCCTGGTCAGCCACCATCGCTAAAGGTGTAAAAGGGGCTGCAAAAGATTTAAAGTTCTTTTCTATTTCTTCCTGTTTCATTTGTTATTTGGGGAAAAAGTCAGCTAGTGGCCAGCCTTCTAGTGATGAGTTGATAACTTAGCCCAACATGTCCATCCTCAGACAAGTCTTCAAGATCTCAAAATTATCTTTGCATCCAGAGTAAGACTTTAGTGAAAATGTTTTATGTTAACCTCATAAATTCTGATATTTGTTATGTTGTTGTTTGGTCATTTTTTAAGTCATGACTCTTTGTGACTCCGTTTGGGGTTTTCTTGACAAAGATACTATAGTGGTTTGCTATTTCTTTCTCCAGCTCATTTTACAGATGAGGAAACTGAGGCAAACATCGTTAAGTGGTTTATCCTGGGTCAAACAGCTAGTAGGTGTCTGAGGTCAGATTTGAACACAGGAATTTGTGTCTTCTTGATTCCAGGCCTGGCACTCTGTTCACTGTGCCAGGGATCACAGAGATTTAGGCATGAACAGAATGAATGGACATTTATTATATTGTCATCTAAATTAGGGAGCAGAGGAATGGCTATGAGTAATTATGACAGTGAGATAGTACAGTTTTTCAGTTCCAGATCCTCCATTTAGCCAGTTTTCTAATGTGCTTTTTTGTAGTAGTGAATGAAATACCTGCAGTCTGTGATCAAAGCTTCATTTGGATGACATCTTGTTAAAAATGTCAACTAAAGAACAATATTTTTTCTGAGCCTCCCTTTTGCTTTGAAATCACTGAGTATCAAAAGATATATTGAGGTAATTTGCAAAATCTTGTCAAGGTCTGAATGCTTGCAGGTTATTGCACAAATACAAAGGACTCTGGGAGGTTTTGGCCTCATGGGCAAGATTTTAGGTAAGCTGGACAAGTGCTTCAGTGGTCAGTACAGCACAATAGAAAGGGCACTGGTTTTAGAATCATAAGAACTAGCTTTGAATCTTGACTTGCCTGTATGACCCTGGGCAGGTCACTTTTCCTCTATGGGTCTCAGTTTCCTTATCAGTAAAATGCTAGCATGACTTCTAGGTGACCTCTGAAATACCTTTTAGCTCTTATATCTTAGCCTTCTTAAAGAGCTTCTTGTATTAAATTCAAAAGGTTACACATCTTTAGCTGTGTGGGAGATTTAGACCAGAAACTGAACCATAGATCTTCTATATTCCTTCAACTAATGATAAAATTTCAGGGGATGGGTGGATATTAATTAGTAGATTTTTGCTAGATGTAAAGAACTTCCTAACAATTAGAGCTGCTTAAAAAAAACTTCCTTGTGAGGAATTGAGTTCCCTATCATTGGAGATAAATAAATAGAGTTTGGATGGACACTTTTCAGTGATTTTGTAGAGGGCATTTATTAATCTGTTAGAGGCAATGTAACATGGTAGATAGAAACCCAAATTTGAAGTCAGGAAAACTGGCCGTTAAATCCTGCTTCTGATGAAAACTGGTTATGAGATCCTTGGCAAATCACTTAACTTTTTAGTCACCAAGTTCTCTCTAAGAACATAGTTTGCAGAGCAAACTATGCATTGGTACTATGCAGAACTGCATTGGTAGAGGAAGTTTCTTTACTATAAGTTCCTTTTCCATCTTCCCTACTTCCCCATTAATTTATTCATACATAAAAAAGGCAGCTGCACTAGATCAAAGGTTTTTTTTTTTTAACCCTTTTTGTGTGTCATGGATCCCTTTGGCAGTCTGGTGAAGCCCAAGGCCTCTTCCCCAGAACAATGTTTTCAAGTGTATAATGACATTAGAGCAAAACATCGAGAACAATGGCAATGGCTGCAGCCAGCAAATGGTGGCAGGTTGTTAGCCTGCCTGGCCACTGAAGGCAGTTTTGGTATTGTGCAGACGTGTAGGCCTTACTCTCATGTCTTTGCCTCTCCAACACAAATGAGTAGGAAGAATTAAACAAACAAAAAACCACAGACGGAAATGAAACTGAAAATGAATTGTCTATAGTAGAGTGATAGCTGTTTTGGTATTGCAGCTGTGATCTGAGTCATAAATTTGAGAAAATAAATGTGGCCTCTGCCTATAGGTGGCTGATTTCAGCTGACCGACTGAAGGGGTACAGGTTATTTAAAACAAAGGTTAAAAGGTTTGAGAGTTGGAATAGTCCTTAAAGTGTATGGAGGAAATGGATAAAACCTGTTTGCTATGAGTTAGGGGGAAATAGCTTTTTCCCAGAAAAAGTAAGTGTAGAGGTTAAAGAAAGGGAGCTACAAGAGTGTATAATCAGATAGACCCTCAGTCAGTATTTTATTCAATAAGTCTATAGGTTTCTTTCTTGAAGGAGGCTTCCATACCTTGGAGACCTCTTACCCCACCTGGATATTCTGATGAGATTGACTTCTTATACCCTCTGCCCCACCAAGATGGGTTGTAAAGATTAATTACAGGGAAACATCCCCAAAGGAATAGCCACATCTTTGGCAACAGCAGAGACAACAAAGGTAGGAATCAATCAAATTAAAGTTATGAATACAATCCCAAGGTTAAGACTGTTCTCCCCCTCCCAAATCACCTGATATTCTATCCCTGTTTTTCAACTTCCCAAATAAGGAAAGTGGCTAAGCAGTCTCTTGATGGGGTCCTTTTGACTCCTATAATATTGCCCTAGCTATGTAAAATCACATGCATTATCCATCTGTCTATCTATCTATCTATCTATCTATCTATCTATCTATCTATCTATCTATCTATCTATCTATCTATCTAACTATCCTTTCTATATTTTATCTTTGCCTCTTGATTTATTGACCTCCAGCCTAATGAACCGAGGTGGGAGAAATAACTCTCCAGGAGTCTCTTAGGACCTCTGGATTGAGGAATTCCCCCAAGATTACCTAGTCCATTTTACTGATGAGAAAACTGAGGCCCAGAGAAATGATGTGACTTGCCCAAGATCACACAGGTAGCAAGTGGAAGAGCTAAAATTTGAATGCTGGTCCTCTAAACCTAAAACCACAGTGCTCTTTCCACCAGGCACTTAAGGCCCTTATATTGCCCTGGCTCACCTTTTCCCAACTATAACAATTAAAGAGAGAAGGAATGCAGAGTAATACATAGAAAGAAGACTTGGATTTAAGTCTTGACTCTGACACTTAACATAGTGTGTACATGGGCCAGTCTCTTAACGCCTTAGTGACCTAAGCAACTAAGACCTTACGTTTCCATACCAAGAGCTCTCCAACAGATGAAATTACAGGCACATATAAAAACAAACAAAAGCAAAATTAAATGGATTATTAAATCAAATCATTATCATATTCATAATTATTAAACCAATTTTAAAATATTAAATTGATTAATAATTATTATATTAAATAATCTTTGTTCCACAAAAAGACTAGCAAAGGGCATACTGACCAATTCAGCATACTTTTTGAATAAAACTTCAAGTTTTTCCTCAGCTGTTGGCAGTCTGTTCAGACTTTGCATCAGCAGGGTAGCTTCTTTGCCTTAGAAAGGGAAAAAAAGATATGTTTTAGAAAGGAAACTGTAATAAATCAGCACTAAGCACTGGGTTCTCTATATTCAGGAGAGTCTTAATGCATTTTCCCCCTTTAATGAATGAATGAATAAGGACTAGTGAACGAGAGACCCTATGGAAGTATGAACTTTTCATATTCAATTTCTTTAACTATAGTGCAATGAGAGTAGTAGATGTTTATTACATATTTGTTAACTGATTTATTTAATGGCCAGAATCAGGCTCACAGTTAAATTGTTCACTTCCAATTTAAAGTTTAATCCTAGCCTCCAGTCACCTCTGGAATCATCACTGATCTAGAGTCAGAAGGAACTTCAGAGGCCATCTAGTCAAATCCTATCATTTTATAGTTGAGGAAACTGAGGCCAATGGAGTTAAATGACTTGACCAAGGTCACGTAGTCTCAGAGACAGAATATAAATCCATGTTCTTTAACTCTGTAGCCAATACTCTTTCATCTGCCACATGTATTCTAGCAATCATCTTTTGTGTTATCCTCAGAGGAATTTGGTAGAATTCTGTTCTACTTTCAATGGAGATGGATTGAATTGGTCTGAATACACAGTGCTTCTAAATATAAATTGAGCCCCTAAAAAAGAAAAGAAATCATACAAATATTTCATTTTTTAAAGAAGTGGCATTAAGGATACAATGGATTATTTCTAGATAACTTGTTTCCATCTTGTCTCTCCCAATAAACTGTGTGCTTCTTGACAGCAGGGACTGTCTATTTGCCTTTCTTTAAACCCCCAGTGCTGTTGTTTGTCCTTTCTTCTTAAAGAGGACCATTACATCAGGAAGGTGATGCTATGACATACAAGTAAATCGGATTTAAGTGTGGGAGGGCTGTGCAAAGTCACCAGCCTCATATTCTCCTTGAGAGTCATCTGAGTCCAGTGGCAACATATAGGTCAGGATGACTGGGGATTCCCCTTATCCCTTCCTTCTCCCCTTCACAGTGCTACGCATAATGCCTGGCACAGAGTTCTTAATGAATGCTTGTTCACTTGACTTGATTAATGTATACAAAAAATGAATTGAAAATTGCCGAATCAGGGTCTAAGATCTCAACAAGATGTAACCTATAATTAAATGGAATTTATGACTAAATTCAGTAAAGTATATTAATTTGGGTAAAAAAAATCAAATCACAAGGAAAACTCAAAGCTTTTTGCAAGCTATATATACAATAAAAGAAGGAACATGAAACAAAGTATTGAGGGCAGAGTTACTAAGAATTTTTGTACTTTGTTTCTCCCAGTTCCTATTTGTTTTCATGGGAGACAAAAAAATGATCTCAGAGTTGAAAATGGTGAAAGTTGAAACCTAGACAGCCCTTGACCATTTGTTGAAAGCGTAATCCTAGAAAATTATTTTGAATGGGATTAGTTGGGCAATCAAAAATCAAAACAGATTGAAAAGGGCTTTCTAATCCTAAATCAGACAGAAGCATGTGTGTGTGTGTGTGAGACAGACAGACAGACAGACAGAAAGACAGACAGAGAGGCAGAGACAGACAGAGACAGAGACAGAGATGGACAGAGACAGACAGAGACTTTGACCTTGTTGGGAAGGAAGTAGATTCTAACTCACTAATCACTACTGGCAGGCCTTTCAGTATCCTGGACTATGGTTCATATGGGTCTAGTGATGTGAACTTGAAAATGGGAACTACGTGCTCTGTAATAGGATTTTGCTTGTGTTTTTAGTTCTGCCCTCTGGAGTCCAACATATTTAGGTTTCTCTACTTATCTTAGATTTTGGCTTCCTAATAGTCATATTTAAAATGTCGTTTAGACATTCTAATAGACAGCTAATAGAGTACAGTCCCTGGAGTCCGGAGTACCTGAGTTCAAATTCAGCCTCAGACACTTGGTACTTCCTAGCTCTATGACCTTGGGCAAGTCACTTAAGCCCAATTGCCTTGTTTTCCCCCATACAAACACCCCCCCCAAACTGAAGTCCTTTAAAATTGAAAAACTATTCTCCTTGAAAGAGAATTTAAAATAATAAAAAAATTGGGGAGTTGTATCTTCTCTTTTTCTGTCTATTATCTTCTATTTCAAGTGGTTCTATAATTCTGTGAGCTTCATTTTTGATTCCCTGATCTCTTTTTGTTGCCCTTAGTATATCCCATCTTTGAGTTATCCTGCATTTTAGTGTTCTTAGTGGTATTCTTACAGGATGGCATTCTTATAGGACCCTTACAGGCTTCTGCATTCACCTCCAGCTATGAGCTCTCTTATAGCCATTTTTAGTGTATTATCTTTGAAAAATCAAAGTTGGTCTATGAGTTCCTTGTGTATTCACACCACTCTTTTGAGATGTTTCATTATATGTGCTAATAGAATATGATTTATTATACTATGCACAATTAAAATAATTTTGAAATATTAAAAACTCTAGGTTGTAGTATCTAGAAGCAGTTACTTTTAGTGTCTTGGGTGCACAATAGGTATGGGGCTGACTGGCACAGCAGCATTGCCAGGTATGGAATCTAGTTTAATAAATATTTGTTGATTGGTTGATTTTGTTAGGAAGGTACCTAACTTAACCAGGGCAAGGTTCTGGGTCTATGAAATTAGTTCCTGAAATTTAACTATTGGAATTCTTCATCCTCTGTACCCTGATAAACCTATCTTATTTCTGAAACACAAAGCAAAGGAAATGAGGTAATAACATAGATTAAATTCTTTAGGTCCCTATGACCCTTACTGTACTAGTGGATTGGACTGGACAATCATTCCAGAAGGAAAACTCATTCCACAGAGGCTAGATACCTTGAGTAAGCTCCCAGATTTCTCTTTTCTGGGTCTTAAACTGGTCCCTCTAGTTTTGCATATTATAAACCCAGGGATGCACTGGAGCCAGCTTTTATTACTGGCAAGAACAATTGTTAAATTAGGGCTTAATTTATTCTTTAGTTGTCTTAAGAAAGGGATGGAGAGAAAGTTAACAATGCAGATTAGGCTCAAAAGTGTGTCCTGCATTTTGGAGAGTCAGTTGAATTTAACAATACATTGTTGTAGAAATACATTAATACCAGTCCTCTGCCTCCCTGTACTCTTTCTGGGCTCAGTTTATGACTTCTCTAAGGCCATAGTTGACAGTGCTTTTTCTCTTGTTAAATGTTCCATTTCTCTTCCGTTCAGTGATCCCTGACCTGTTTCTTGTTCCATGGTAGAATATCAGTGGAATATATTGTCTGCTGAGTCTCAGAGGGCAGAACTAAAAACATGGAGTAGATAATGCAGAGAGCAAGGTTGAGTTAGCTTTCTGCATGGAAAACCTTTCTAACAAGTAAACTGGCACAAGAATAAAGTGGGCTTTCTGGGGAGATGGTGGGATTCAGAGACTAGATGTTGACTTGCCAGTAGATAAGTCAGCTGATCAGCTGTTTGTCCATTACTGTGCTAAGCCATGAGGCTATAAAGACAAAAGACTGCCCTTAAGGAGTTCCCCTTCTAACAGTGAGACTACATGTGAAAAAATTATATGTATAAGATATATACAATGTAAATAGAAGGTAATCTCAGAGAAAAGGCTCTTGTTGTGGGCTTGGGGAATGAGGAGACCAGGAAAGGACTCTTAAAAAAGGTAGGATTTGAACTATAGATTGAAGAAAGCTAGAGAAATCAATCAGTAATGTTGTAGCAGGGATTCTTGGTCAGATAAGGCCTGAACTACAAAGCCTCTGAGGTTTATTCCAACTCTTTCATTCTACAATTCTAATTTTTTTATTGTGGGTAATAAAAGGAGATTTCTTCTTCCTCTTTTATTCTTAAGACTTCACCTTATGCCCTATTGCCTTTCAGCATTCAACTTTTGTCTTAGATTATCAACTATAACATACAACATTGCTTTTGACTATCTATGGTAATTGTTACCTTATCATTCAGCATACCTCTAGGTAGGGCTCAATGAAACAGAATAGGAAACCTATATATTTCTTTAAAAATCAGGTGATACAACATGACTAATGCAGAAATGTGTTTACTATGATTGTACATGTATGACCTAAGTCAGATTGCTTGCCCTCTTGGGGAGGGAGGATGAGATAAAAAAAAATATTGGAACTCAAAATTTCATAAAAGGGAATGATGAAAACTAAAAAAATTAAAATTAAACAATAATAATTCAATTTTTAAAAAAAATCAGGTGGTAGTTGGTGGTGATATTGGTTCATTAAGAATTTTCCCCCCAGTAGTTGAACAGGGAGGTCCAGATAATAGCCATTGGGTGTCAAGGCATATTCCTTGCTAACCACAAAGTCCGAGCTAGAAGGGAATTTAGATTTAAATGAAAACCTTTCATTTTTACAGATAAGAAAACTAAAGCACAGAGAGGTGACATGTGCCCATGGTCACAAAGCTAGAAGATGTTAAAGGTGGGACTTGAACTCAGTGCTTCTAGCTCCAAAACCTGCATTCTTTCCACTACATCTCTGCCTCCACCTGTACCACATTGTCTCATAGGACATTCTTTCCTTAGGAAAATTTGCTTTAAAACATTAGAGTCTTTGTCATGGCCCTGTTTGTCCTTATCTAAAGCCTCTCCATTTTGCTTTCCTGCAAAGACAGGTAAGTCACGGAATTATAGAAAGTTACAGATGGTAAGACTTTAGAAATTATCTTCTTCAACCTTCTTCTTTTACAGATAAGGAAATTGAAAAATTTAGTGAACTATTCATATTATTTGACCAAGTGATACCCCCACTAGGCCTATATCCCAAAGAGATAAGAGAAAGAGGAAAAATACCCATATATACAAGAAATATTTATAATAGCCCCTTCTTTTTTTGTAGTGGCACGAAACTGAAAACTATCCAATCAATTGAAGAATTAATGAACAAACTGTGATATATAAATTGTGGAATACTGGTATCAAATCCAGCCTCAGACACTTACTAGCCATGTGACCCTAGGCAAGTCACCTAACCCTGTTTGCCTCAGTTTCCTCAACTGTAAAATGAGCTGGAGAAAGAAATGTCAAACCATTCCACTATTTTTACCAAGATAACACCAAATGGGGTCATGAAGAGTCTGACATGACTGAAAAATGACTGAACAACAACAAACGGCAAGTGTGCTGATAATGAAAAGGACAGTTTCAAAGAAACTTGGGAAGATTCTTATGAACTGCTGCAGAGCAAAGTGACCAGAACCAAAAAATTAATTTATACAATAACAAAAATACTATAAAGACAAACAGTTTTGGAAGACATAGGCACGCTGATCGATTCAGTGACCAACCAGGATTCCAGAGAATTAATGATGAAACATGTTCCCCATGATCTGAGAGATGTGAAGGATTAGAGACACACAATGAGACATACATTTTTGGATGTGGCCAATGCAAGAATTTGTTTTGCTTTACTACACATATTTGTTATAAGGGTTTGGTTTTTCTTAAAGGGAAATATAATACGCTTACTAATTAAAACACAAAACAAAATAAAATGAGTTATTTTTTTTTGAAGAAAGGTCTAATGACTGCTCAAAGGTATGTCATTAATTAGTGGGAGAACCACTAGACTTATCTGAATTTTCCTAGAACATTCTAGTCCCATATTATAAAAGTAAAAAACAAAACAAAACTTTGAATTCCTTAAAAAAAAGGTTGCTTGAATTTTGTCAGTCCATAGAATTATAGAATGCAGAGCTAGAAGGAGCATTAGAAATCATTTAATATAGCCCCCTCATTTTACAAAGGAAGAACCTGAGCCTCCGAGAAGCGGTCATTTGCCCGAGATTACATAGATGTGGAAACCAAGTTTTTTGACCTCTTCCAATACATTATTGGCTCATCATTTGTACACCCTGTACTTGGAGTTTTTTTTCTCTGATAATGAGGGTAAATTTGTTCAATTCATGTACTTTGTTTTAATTTGCTCCCATTTTTAAGCAAAATGCACATTTGCAAGATATCTGACACACTTTGTAAGCCATAAAGGTGTTCTATAAATGCAAACTATTAGTACTTGCTGCTACTGCTACAGCTGCTAAGAACTGCAATGATAATAATCTCATGACCGTAAAAACACAGTTGTAGTAGATAGATATCTGACCTGAGAGGCAAAAAGACCCGGGTTCAAGTCTTGTCTCAGACACTAATTAGCTGTGTGACATTAGGCATGTTACTTAACCTTTGTTTGCCTCGTTTTTCTTCAGTGTAAAATGGGAATAATACAAGAACTTGCCTCCCAGGGTTGCTGTGAAAATCAAGGGAGATGGTATTTGTAAAGTACTTAGCACAGCACCTAATTTAGCATGAGCTTAGTAAATACTTGTTTCCTTCCTTTCTACTTGCCATGTGACCCAGGGCAAGTCACTTCATTTCTCAGTACTCTAGTCAAATCACCAAGAATATAAATTGTAGAACTTCTCAAAGCATTTCCCTTTACCATGATGGCACAGGTCTAGAATGAAAAACAAATGAACAAAAAATTTCCTTTTGAGCATATTGTTGTTGGGTCGTTTAGTTGTGTCTGACTCTTCATGACACCATGGACTATCCATGGGTTTTTCTTGGCAAAGACACTGGAATGTTTTGCCATTTCCTTCTTCAACTCATTTGACAGATGAGGAAACTGAGGGAAACAGGGTTAAGTGACTTGCTCAGGGTCACACAACTAGTAAATGTCTGAGACCACATTTGAATTAAAATCTTCCTGATTCCAGGTGAAGCACTCTATCCACTGAACCACCTACTTGCCTGTAGGACTGTGAGAAACAGGCTAATCAAGAAAGCAACACAGCATAGTGGAAAGCACATAAGATTTCAACTTAGAAGACCTGAATTCAAATTCTACCTTATCAACCCAGGCCAGTTCCCTTGTGTGTAAAATGAAGGGGTTGGACAAGGTAACTCCTGAGGTTCTTTCCTGCTCAAACCTATAACTTAATTAATATACCATTTGAACTCAGTGCTTACCTAATAGCTCCACAGAAAATGTTTACCAGGCTGAAAAACATGCATATTATTTTTTTTTTTGAGGGGGAAGGCAGGGCAATTGGGATTTAGTGACTTGCCCAAGGTCATACTGCTAGTATTAAGAGTTTGAGGTCAAATTTGAACTCAGGTCCTCCTGACTCCAGGACTGGTGCCCTCCATTCACTGCACCACCTAGCTACCCCAGAAACAGGTATATTCTATGCAAAATCATATATTCTTCTTTCTTAAAACCTACAAACAGATCCCTCCTCCTCCTCCATTTCTAGATTTTTACTACTGTTCTCCTGTGTTTTACTACCATACTCCTATATTTTACCAGTCCACACACTGTCATAATCAAATGAGATAAGTGGTCATGGTAACAAACTGGCTCTTAACCTCCCTAGTGGTGGCTAGGTGGCTCAATGGATGGAGTGCTGGCCTTGGGGTCAGGAAAAAATGAGTTCAAAAGTAGCCTCAAACACTTAATAACTGTGTAACCTTGAGTAAGTCACTTAACTTCTGCTGATTCAGTCTTCTCAACTATCAAATGGGAATAATAATTGTACCTACCTTGCAGGGTAACTGTGAAGACCAAATGAGATGACACAAAGTGTTTGCAGGTGCTTCATAAATGCTTGTTTCCTTACTTCCCAGCTTTCTAAGCTTAGTACACAACTGTCCCATTTTTGTTCCCTAAAATCAGTGTGTCAATTCTTGCCCCCTTGACAATGCACAGGCTCTCCCCTGTATGCAAAGTATTCCTTCACGTCTCTATCTCTTAGAACCTCTAGCATCTATCAAGGCTCAGCTTTTGTGTTTTCTCCTACAAGAAGCCTTCTCTGATTCTCTTAGTTGTTAAGTATTCTCTCCCTCTTTCCCACCAATGATGATTTATATGCTGATTTATTTACATTCACATCCTCTTGGTAAAATATATGGTCCTTGAGAACAGAAACTAAACTGTTTTCCTCCTCTCTCCAGTGACTTGCTTGGCACTTAATATATATATAAATTATCACTTGTTAGAATGCATTGGATTGAATTGAATTGGATGATAGCATAACCTCCCAGGAGGTGACAGTTATCAAAAATCAGTAATTTCTCTCTTGGTGCATTGGAAAAGCTAAAGTGATTGCAATATTTTTTCTTTCCTATATATCATCCACATTCTTTTCTTAGTTTTGAAGCCCAATATTTAGATGCACCTATCCACCCTTTAAAAATAAAGTCTTTGGGGCTGATTTTTCTGAGCAGCAACAACAAAAAGAACTATGAAGGCTCAGCCAGACAGAGGGTGGGTGTAGAGGATATGACTTTGCTAAGGGAAAGAGTTTGTGTTGTTTCTGCTGCTTCAGGTTTCCCTGGCACTGGGATGTTATGTGGGATTATTGTGGCCTAGGGTGATCAGACAAAGGGACTTGTCTGTCTTTCCAGAAAGGCTATAATTACAGCAAAGGGGAAGTGAGGGTAGTTTAGGAAACAGAGGAATGGACACAAAAGGGAAAACCTACTTTTATGCAGGGAATTGCTTAAAAGGAGAGCACTAACTGAATTCTCCCCAAAGTGTCATTCAAAAGAAATCTGCGTCTCTTTTGTGTTCAGTCTTGGTAAGGCATGTGGTGGGCATATGGTCCCCATACTGTGAAATGTTCAGTTTATGTAGTGAGTATAAAAGGGAGCACAACCACCTGCGCGGCAAGAATAACAACGGCCCACATATGGCTGTGGGGACTGCGCAGATGTAGTCTGAGGGAGCTGTGGAATATTAAGAGATTATTTTTACATCAAAGAAAAAAAATCTTAAATTAAGATGAGCAAACCAGCTGTACACAAGTGGTCTGGGAGCTGTTTAAACTTCTAGCCTGAGAATGATTATTCATAACAAGTTCAGGGATCCTTTACCAAATCTTATAAATTTGCTTTTCTCTTCTTTCCTTTACCAAATCTTATAAATTTGCTTTTCTTTCCTCCCCTTCTCATCTCACTGCCCCACCTCAATCCCCACCTCTTTGGGAATTAGTTTTCTCACCTGTAAAGTTAGGGGATTGAATAAGATTGGTCTAAGATTCTTGTAACTTTTTATGGTTCTTACTGTGAATACTTTTAACCCCCTTAAGAATAGTTGAAAAAAAACTTTAGAGGATATTTTTCACTTTTAAGCTTTTTTGGTCTTGATCTTTACTTGATTTTAAAAAGTTACTTATTTTGTGTTTAGATTTATTTATTTCATTAGATTTGTATAGATTATGATTTATTTATTTTATAGGATTTTATGTTTAGAGTTAACTTAAATTTTTTCTACCAAACTTGAACTTACAAACTTATGCTTTTAGCCTTTGCTAATTAGAGTCTACATTTGAACAACTTTGTGTCTCCCATAATTTAATGTTCATTTTTTAAATAAGTTTTTTTATTGCTTTGATGATCTTTATTGCTGTTGAACCATGCTTGTGATTTTCCTGGAGTAGGAAAATCTCACCATGTAAACTCTATCAATGAAGATTATTAATCCTTTCTCTGCAATTAATAATCTCGGAGCAGCAGTTCTCATTGTTTTTTGTCTTGGACTCCTTTGCCAATATTGTGAAGCCTGTGGATCTCTTCTTGGAATGTTTTTAAATGAATAAAATAAAACACACTGGATTTTAAAGGTTATCAATTATATTGAAAGTTGCCAAAATATTTTTGAAAAAGTTCATGTCACAGGTTAAAAAATCCAGTAAGTGGGGCACTAAGAAAATAAATGAGGGGGGGTCATACCCCAATAGATGTTAGAGGAAAACCCAGGTTTTTTGAGTCTGAAGTCAAATCTCTATCCACTATCCCACAATATCTGTATAATATTCTTTATTCTACTATCCAATTAATTTTTTGAGAAGATTTTGGAGACAATTTTCTCTAACTGCCCTCATCTTATATATGAGGAAACTAAGGTCCAGAAAGAAGTGATTTGTCCAAGATGACACAGCTAAATAGTTATAGAGCCAGGACTAAAATCTAGGTCTTCTTACTTTTCATTTTGGATTCTTCTAGTTTCACTACACTTTAGGCTTTGGCACTCAATTTAGCTAAAGAAGCAACTTCAGGATTCCTTGCTAGGTCAGCTGCTTAGGAAAAAGAGTGATTGTGGAGATGTTCCTTGTATTTAAGTTCTTGGTAACAAAGTGTTTGTAACTGCAAAGAAAAAGCTAAAAATCTTGAAGTCTAGCTTTGAGAAAGGAGAGAGGGGAGAGAAGAGACAAACAAAAATGCCCCTTTTATAAAAAAAAAAAAGAAAAGGAATAAAAGAAGCATCATGCTATTTGAGACCAAGACACTACAGTATTGACCACTCTGTTGCCAAAAGAGAGGGGAGAATAAATATAATTTGTTGAGGGGGTGGGGAGAAACATCAAGACTTTTCCAGATGGCTCAAGACCTGACTCCCTCATTTCTTGACTAGTGCAGCCCAGGCTTCGTTGATATTTCTCTCTCTCTCTCTCTCTCTCTCTCCTCTCTCTCTCTCTCTCTCTCTCTCTCCTCTCTCTCTCTCTCTCTCTCTCTCTCTCTCTCTCTCTCTCTCTCTCTCTCTCTCTCTCTCTCTCTCTCT
>CM053593.1:298076427-298106653 GCA_028646575.1 Pseudocheirus occidentalis
TTTCCAGCAAAACTCAAAGCTTCTTGAGGGCAGGGACTTTTGTCTTAGGCTGAGCATCAAAAGAGACCAAGGTTCTAATATTGGCTCAGGCATTTCCTTGTGTGACCTCAGGCTAGTCTTTTTCCTGCTCCAAGCCTCAGTTTCCCTGTCTTTCAAATGGAGATAAAGACACCCGGCATAGTCAGCCTCCTGGGGTAGTTGTGAGGAAAGTGCTTTGTAAACCTTAACAGCTCTTTGTAAATGTGAACTTTTATTTGTATTATCATGCTTCTTGGTCCCCCACAGTGTTGTCTGCCACAGCTAGGAATAAGAAAGGTAGTAGATAAATCACTAAATACTTATTTGCAAGTCTAAAGAGAGGAAGAAGTGTACTTATACTATTTGTTTTAAAACTTACAAAGTACTTTACATATACTAATGGTGTTGAGTCACAACTACTAGTGATGCTGAAGGTGAAACTGAGATTTAGCACTTTTAGTAACTTGCTTGCTGTGATCCCAAATACTAGGTATCAGGAGCTGAATTTGAACCCAGGTTTTCCCCATTCACAACACCTTTCTTAAAAGATCACATATAACTAAATTCTTGTGACTTGTGGCAAAATAATGCTAGATGGCTTTTCCTCTTATAAATCAGTCTGACAGTTTGGAAATGGGAAGGTTTTGGTAAAGATGAACAATGAAAATGAACAGAAAGAAGAAATACCAGGCTAAGAATCAATCATTGTTCTTTCCCTTTCAGTTCCTCCTCCCTTTTCCCCTCTCCCACCATATATTTTTCTAACTTCCCTATGCAAAAGTAAACATAATCAAATTTGAAGACCTAAATTTTGGAGATCTAACACCAAAATTCTAGTCTCCGAAGTCAGGGATTGCTGAAGTTATTCCTCTAGGCTAAGGTTTTGTTAGTGGTCTGTAGTACTGCTATGTCCTTTTAAAAATGCCAGGCACAAATAGGAAAGCCCTTACTATTCTGGTTTGCAAAGAGAGTGGGGGAAAGAGGAGAAAGCAGCTGTGAAGTCTTTCTTTGGGATGACCAAATGCTAGAGTGATTTTTGAATCTTTGCCAGTTACACCAATAGGATCTTGAATTTAACCTTGAACTTTTGAACCTGTTGGATTTTTTTTTTAGGTTTTATCTCAGTTATTTTAATCCTAATCTCTTACATGGGATGGATCAACTGTGCTGAGGCAGTTACTTTAATAAGCTATTTAGCTGTTCTTAAATTGTCGACTGGTTGTTTAGTGCCTCATGGTGATGTTCCATGACAGCGTAGAATTACTTTTCAACTCATCTGTTCTGCTCTTGGATCCCAACGCATCAATAAACAAAGTGAAACTATCAGATTTAAGGGGTTTACCTGGGGTGTTACTATTGTTTGGTTGAAAAGTTAATAGATTCTGGGCATCCCAATCTCCTGTTTCTTCTTTGTGCCATCCTTTCTGATCCTAAAGTTTTCTTTCTCCTTGGTTTGCCTACATGGTAATATGCGTACATACATACATACATACATATACATAAATAATATTCTAATTGATGGAAAGCTAACATTTAGTGTGATTTGGGGCTGATGTTGAATGACAGGATTAGTTACCTCATAAAATAAAATTATATTCTGTCACCCAATTGTGTTCTGCTATATCTGTTTCATTTTTTAAAATGCCAAAATCAATTACAAAATAATTGTGTTAGAAATGCATATGTTAAAAATGAATAGTTGTATAATTAAGCTCTCTTTCTCCATCAGCATTATTATAAATGAATGAATGGGAAAAATAATTTTTCCTACAAATACTCAGTTTTGCTTTTCTTCCCTATATTTACCACATGTCTAAATTATTGCAGTAGTCTACAAACCGATTTTATAGAAGGAACCTCATGGTCAAGTGAAGGCTTATTTTATGTGTTGGAGAGAACTGGGGACCTTTATATGTGGCATTTCTCCCTTAGCATTTCTATTATAATTATTTTGTTAGATAGTCATTCATTCATTCAACAATCTTTCATTAAGCAAGACACTGCAATCAGTTCCTGACCTCAAGGAACTTATAGACTACTTATATAGCCAAATCAATCTTCTTAAAACATTATTATTATCAGGTTATTTCCGTGTTCAGAAACTCTGAACATGAACCATTGCCTAGGAAATTCGAATTCCTTTGCGAGGTCCTCCATGTGGATAGACATTTATCACCTCTATCCTCATTATGAACCTTTTAAGGTAGCCAGACTGTTTCCTCACTGTTCCTGAAATATACCAGGTAAGTTCTTGCCTCTGGGCCTTTACTGAATCTTGCCTGGAGTGCCACCCTTCCCCTGCCCCATCCTAGTCACCTAATTCAGCCCTGTTCCCTTGTTAGGACCTAGTTAAAGTCTTAACTCCATCTAGAAATCTTCTCCAAACTGGGTCATGGGGCTTAGAGCTGAAAGAATATTTCAGAGACCACATAGTTCAACTCATTTATTTGACTGATGAGAAAAATGAGACCTAGAGAGGACAAATAAATTGTCTAAGTTTATGTAAGTTATAGTAAGCAGTAGAACCAAGATTTGAACTCACATTCTAACTCCAAATATAGTACTCTTTCCACCAGAACACACTGACTCCTCACATTGATCTTTCTTTGTTTATGTTGAGAGCATTGCCCTACTTCCGAATCACTCAGGTTTCAGAATTCAGGGTTATCCTTGACTTTTCCCTTATTCCACATATCTAATTCTGTCTCTATGACATGTCTTGTATCCACCCTCTGTTCTCTGCTTACATAGTCACTCCTTTCTGTAGTTCAGGCCTTTATCACTTCCCACCTGAACTGCTGCAATGGTCTTGTTATTTCTATCTCCAAACTCTTCTCTATCCAATATATTCCCCAGTATCTGTCAAATTGGTATTCCTAAAACACAGGCTTAACCATGCCACTATCCTCCATACTCAAAAACCCTTACTGGCTCTTGATTGTCTCTTGAATAAAATACAAACTCCTTAGCTTGACACTCAAAGTCCTTTATATTATGTTGCCTTTCTACCTTTTCAGTCCTGTTTCATATCACTTTCCTTTCCTCAATATCTCTTCTGGTCAGACTTTTACTTGTCTCCACATACCATTCCTGCCCTCTGAATACTAACCTCCAAGGCATATCTTGAATGTCTTGAATAAAATCCCTCTACTTTTTTCTTATAGGATAGCCCATGGTCTCCTTTGTGAAGACTTTTCTGATATCTCTACTCATCAGCACTCTCTATTTCCTAAAATTACTTTACATAATTAAAATTTCTACACTTTGTATTTACTTATTTCTTTTCATATTGTATCTTCTCTGTCCCCTCCCTCCCAGTAGTATATAAACTCCTTGAGGGCGGCAACTATCTTGCTTTTGCCTTTCTATCTCCAGGACCCAACATAAAGCATTGCCCGTTCATGGTAGACGCTAATGTTTGTTGAAATGGATTGAATTTTTGGTGTAGAAACAAATTTTCACACAGTGGCAGTACCTAGAGTGAGTCATGTTTATGACTGATCGTGAAGACCCAAAGAAGAAGTGGTATAGTGGAAAGAGCACTGGACTTGGAGTCAATAAAAGCTGACTTAGGTTTCGATCTTGAACATTGACCAGCTGTGTGACCCTGGGCAAGTCACTTAACCTTTCTTGGACTTATGTTCTCCATTGTGATAGTAGTAATACCTACCTCTCAAGATTGCTACGTGGATCCAATTGGATAATATATGTAAAGTACTTTGCAAAGCCTTAAAGTGCTAAGTAGATGTTAGTTGTTGCTACTCATGATCAGAGATCAAATAAGACAGGTCCCATGTTAGTTGTATCGGTACTTGCCTAGTCCTTTCAGGATTTTCTTCTCCAGTTTTTGTTCCTTGCTGTTGAAAGGCTCCCTGACTGCAGATGTGGGGGCTTCTCCAGCAGCTATTGGTTCTTTTTCGTTGTCATCATTTGCATCTTCATATTCCCCTTCCTCATGGTTGAAAGGTTCTGCCTTCTCAGATTTCTCCTTCTCTCTCACACTGCTCTCTTTCCCCACTAGGCTGGAAGCAGACCCATAGGTCTTGATAATGTCCTCCAGCTGCCGATTGAGCTCTTCAGAAATATCACTCCCTATGCTTTCAGGGATAGCATTTGCTTCTTCCTCAGGTACCTGAGATGCGGACTCTGGATTCTGCTCCATTTGTTCATCTAGGCCATTCTGATGAGATAACAATGGAGTGTTGCTCTCTGCAGAAGGAGGTAGCTGTTGTTCAGCAGACAGATCTGTGTGCTGGTTACTCTCCATGCTTGGTCTAGTATCTGGTGTCAAACATAATGAGGTTTAATGTCATTCTCCCAATTGTACATGAATGGGATATAGCAATGCTGATTTTGAATGGATTTATTACACATATCCAAAACAGATGGCTATTACAGGCCTATTGTCTAAACAGGCCTCACATTCATAAACTTCTGTTACTAGAATTGGAATGGGAAGAATGTTTTTCAAAGTCATTTTTCATTTTAAACGCACTCTACCAACACAGCATTTCCACCCTCCCTTCTCTTTCCCCATCCTCCCTTAATTTCTTACTCCCCACACTTTGGAGGGGATATGGAGGGGTGTGAAGAAAGGTAAGTACTATTCTCTGTTATGGAGACTGAAAGCATAATTACAAAGTATTTTTTTCCTATGTTCTCACTGACATTTGACCCAGGGTAGATAAGTCTGAGCAGTTTTACTTTAGAGTTCCCATTTTCTTACCTAGTACAGCCTAGGGTCATAACTTGGGAGGAGAATAGCTCTGTAAATATCCTCCCCAATTATATGTTTTTTCATATAATACAAATTTGATTAATATCACAATTATAAGTGGGGAAAATTTCTCAATTGTAATATTAAACATAACTTATGTTTAATTATGTTTAAAATCATAATTTATATGAGGCAGCCTTCTGCTTGCCTACAATCTGAAAATGTTCACTATTTGGAAAGTATAATACTTAGAAATAGAATCATAAAATCTCAGAGTTGGGCAGAAGTACCAACCAAAATAGCCATCTATAGCGTAGCTGAAAGAGCTCTAGGTGGGGCAGAGAATCCAAGTCCTAGTCCCTGCTCTAATATAATACCTCATATGACCTTGGGCAAGGCAGTAATCATTCCTCTCTCAGCCTCAATTTCCATATAGAAATTGAAGGGGTTGAAGTAGACAATAAAAGTAGCTTACATAAAGAGTATTTTATCTGTAGTAAACCCTTTCACAGACAGTACTTCCTTTGCCTAAGATTCCTTCTGACTCCAAAATTCTTTGATTTAAATGTTCTAACTACCATGAAAATCAATAATAACAATAATGATAGACTTTGACATATTTATTCCAACACAAAAGCTGAAAGAAGAGATGAAGGAAAAAATTTTATATGAAAATACTGCAGCTTTGGTCACTCAAAGGTATGTTGGAGCCAATTTGTACAGTTTGCCAGAGCCAATTGTTAAATTTTCAGTGTGAACTTTTACATCTTGGAAACATATAAATGCTACAATCAGGGATTCATTTGTTGTTTGTCGCTTATTGTTTTCTATACTTAAGAAATTGATGGGGAACATGTTGATAATACAGATTAAACTGAGAAAATTGTTCATACTTTTTTTCCCTGAGCCAATTGTTAAGCATTTACCAGCAAATGTGCAAATGTGAATACTATAGTGTGATCATTTTCAAATAGTAGCATTGTTCTAAAATGTAAAAACAAATGTTGCAAGGAAAATTGTTTTTGTTTTAAATGTGTCAAATAGGTATTAGTCCCAAGTTTGGAGTTCTTTTTATTTTGGAGATGGGGCAGCAGTTCCGTTTTCTCCCTTCTTTCTCCTCCATATACACCATCTGGGTAGCAGTCTTAGAGTAGGGAGGCTTTAAGGGGAATATGAAATGAGGGCAAGGATGAAAGTTAAGGATCAAAATTACACTATATAGTAAAATCCAAAGGTCATAAAAATATAGGAGGATGTTTAATATGAAGTAGTCTTTTGGAGGAAAGGTGTGATATACATTAGTGGAAGTATGGCAACATGCTTTGAACACACTTGTCCCCAAAGCAGACAGTAAATTTAGGATCGATCAATTTATTTAAGTATCTAATGTGAGCCAGACAGCATGTTAAGAGCTGGAATACAAAAAGTCAAAAGACTTCTGCCTTCACGGAGCTCTGGGGAGACAACACGCAAACAAACATATATAAACAAGCTGTATACAAAGCAAATAAATAATTAATGTAGAGAAGGATTAGAATTAAGAGGCATTGGGAAGAGCTTCCTACAAAAGATGACATTTTAGTTGATCCTTAAAGGAATCCAGGGAAACCAGCAGGAAGACTGGAGGAAGGGGAGCATTCTAGGTACGGGGGATAGTCAGAGAAAATGTCCAGAGCTAAGAGGTGGAGTGTCTTGTTCACGTACAGCCAGGAGGTCAGTATTACTGGGTCAAAGATTATGTGTTGGGGAGTAAAGTGTTAGAAGACTGGAAAGGTGAGAGAGGGCTAGATTTCGAAGGACTTTGAATGCCAAACAGAGGATTTTGTATTTTATCGTGGCCACTGAAGTTTCTGACTTGAACTTTAGGAAAATCACTTTACTGACAGAAGGGAGGTTGACTTGGAGTGAAGAGACTTCTAGCAGGCAGCCCCACAGAGCAGTGGTAGTATTAGGGGAGAGAAAGGGGTTTATTCAGGAGATGCTGCAAAAGTGAAATCAGGGGGTTTTGGCAACGGATTGGATGGGGGTGGTGGTGGTGGAGTCAGAGATAGTAAGGAGTGGAGAATGGCTTTTAGTGGTTGGCCTGAGAGACTGGGAAGATAGTGTTGCTCTCTATAGGGAAAGTAGGAATGAGGTAGGGTTTAGTGGGAAAGGTAATGGGTTCAGTTTTAGATATGTTTCAGATGTCTACTGAGCATCCAGTTTGAGATATCTGAAAGGCATTTGAAGATGTGAGATTGAAGTTCAGCTGAGGGTTGGGGCAAAATTGGCATCATTAGCATAGAGGCAGTAATTTGTGGGAACTGATGAGATTGTCAAATGAGGTAATATAGATAGAGAAGAGGACCCAGGACAGAACCCTGAGGGATACCTATGGTTTGAGGGCATGATCTGAATGAGGAGCCAGCAAAAGAGACTGAGAAGTAATTCTCTGTCTTCAGTTTAAGAGTAATTCTCTTGCATAAGACAATCTTCATGTGTTAAAATTAAAATGTAGACCCTTATATACTTTCAAAGTTATTACCAAACTTAGTAGGGGAAGAAAACTTTTATTGAGCTGGGTGGAAGGTCATGTGGTATGATGAATACACTAGACATAGAGTCAGAAGTCCTGGGTTCAAGATCCACATTTGTCAATCAGTAATAGCATAACTTTGACCAAGTGGCTTTAATCTCTGTGAGTTCCAGTTTCCTCATCTATAAAATGAGGGATTTGAATCTAAAAGGTTCCTTACAATTCTTTCAGTCTCTAAATTTATGAATGAGTAATAGGAAAGGATAGAGTTATAATTCTAGAAAATAAAGGGCAGCTAAATGTTTTTGGACATTCTCCTTGAATGCCTCATTAGTTCATGGAAGTACTCTCCCTGGGTACTTGAAGGGAATGTTAATGAAGTGAAAGCTCTGGCAGTTCCTGTGAACTTCGAAGGGCTTTGATTTCATAATAAACTTTATATATAAAGTAATAAAATTTGTGTCATCTAAGGAGAGGCTTATTAACAGGATGGACAAAGGATGTTGACTTTTTCAGTCACAGGAACTCAAAAAGGCTATCTCCTGAGGTACAGACTTCTCTTGTAGATTGATTACCCTATAATCAGATTTTCACTTTTGATAAATGTAGTGGAGGAGCAGAGTGGGAAGTGGTTGTGGCAGATTGGGATGCAGAGGATAGAGTCCTAGTATAGGTGCAGTCACAGTAAGAGAGGGAGATCTCTAACCTTAATGCTTAAGGGTTTTGTTTTTGCCTTTTGTTTTTGTATTTAGGGAAATGGGGAGGGGATTGTGGGATTCCTGTGAGTGGTTCTGTGGAGATGGATCCTAGATCTCTACTTTGTGTCTGATGATTATTGCTGGGGGAAAGAAGTAGGACTCAAAAGATGAGGAGGATTCTCCCCATGTCAGTGCCATGGGACAAAACCTTATTTTTCTGTTAGTTATGATTATATAACCAATGATATAATTGATCCTTGCATAATGAAGAAAGGCAGAAATAACTCCCTCCCTTCACTGAAAACGTTGGGGGTTAGATATAGGCAAATTGCATATACTATCAAACTTTGATGAGGTGTGATTAATTTGTCTGACCTGCTTCCCTTCTCTTTTCTTAATACCTGTTAGTAAGAGGTATGAGTGGGAGACAGGGAGGAGGGATATATTCAGGGGCCAGTTTTCTCCTGTTTCAACAGCCTGATCCCCCACATGCCTCTTCCCCTTCCACATACTCCCAAGGGTCACCATGTGGGTTCCAGACAAAGTGTAGACATCCGATGTGCTTTTAGCCCATTGTAGTGAAGAATTCCTAAACTCAAGTGATCCATTGGCCTCTCTCTCCTTGGTATCAGGGATTATTAACACATGTTAACACAACTAATTTAGATTTTAAAAGACATGCACTTTGGGTAGGCAACAGAGGATTAATTAAGAAGCCCATGGTATGTTACTGTAAATATAGTGTCTGGAATACTAAGACTACCAATGAATTCAGGCCTACAAAAAAAGACTTCTTTCAGTAGTATTAGGGGAAAATGGATGGTCAAAGAACGGATAGGACCAGCAGTAGATAGGGTACTAATAACTAGCAACAGAGAGAGAGCAGAGAAGCCTTACTTCTATTTTCTTTGCCAAGAAGAAGGACCTTTGGAATGGAAAGGACAGAATAAAGATGACTAATAGAGAGTTGATAGCTAAGATCAACAAGGAATTAATAAGAGAACACCTAGCTACCCTCAGTGAACTCAAAGTCAATTGTCCCAAGTAAACATTGAATAATAAAACAACTAATGATAATAATAATAATAAGTTGAATAGTAAAAGAGCTAATGTCCCCCACCATAAATATTTGACAGACTGAGGAGAATGGGAATGGTAGTACAGGATTAGAGAAGATTAAATATTGGCTCCATTTTCAAAAAAGGGAAAAGAATAGATTTCTGCCCGCTATAGGCCAATGAGCTTGATGTTGATGCCTAGAAAATCACAGAAAAGATCATTAAAGAAATAGTTGGTAAAGAACTATACAGGAAAGAGTAATTACACAGAAACAACAATTCATACTTCTCCAAAGGATTGCAAACTATTAACAACCATATGAAAGAGTTTTCTAATTCATTAATAATAAGAGAAATAAAAATTAAAATAACCCTAAGGTTTAACTTCATTGACAAAGATGACTATGAACCAGTGAAAACCAGTTTGACTAGCAATACTTTAGCCCCCAGGATGCAAGTATGGTAGAGATAATAAATCTTGAGACTGGCCTTTACCCTGCTCATTACCTCTCACTGGTCTTAGAGTAGGGAGGGAATAGGGAGTTTTCACAATTAGAGTTGTTACTCGTCCTTTTTTCTCACTCCTCACTCCTTATTAGGCAATTTAGAAATACCTTCATTTCACTGGTCCCAATTAGACTGTTATCTTCCTTTATGGATAACTTGTCAGTCTTCTCTTGGTGTCAGCTAACTCTCTAAAAAAGTCTATATAAGTTTGAGCCCAGTGGGGCTATGTGCTTTTGACATGAGTATGAAAACCAATGCAAGGCCCTATGTCAGGAAGCCATTCCACTGTGTGTTACCTTGGCAGAAGGCAATGGGAGCCATAGGCTTAGGTTGTTTTCTATTCACATTTAGTCTTTTCCTCCTCTTTGGAGTAATAATTTTATAAACTGCTATCCTTGTTTGGTTCTGCTATTCTTTTTCTGAACTGTCATGTACTATAATGACAAAAGATAGAGTCAATGTTGGAGAAGTTTTGGAAAGGCAAGCAAATTAATGACTTGGTGGATCAGTGAATTAGTACAATTGTTTTGGAAAGCAATTTGGAATTATACAAATAAAGTAATGAATGACCCAGATATTCCATTGCTAGATATATACCCCAAGGAATTCACTTGCAAGAAGAAAAGTTTCATATCCACTAAAATATTTATAGTGGTACTTTTTGTGGGAGAGACATAGTCTGAGGGTATTTAAAAATATTTGGGGTTTCACTGCACTACAAAGCCAATAAGAGTCAACATGTGATATGGTAACCAAAAAACCAAAATTTACTCTAGGACTAATTTAAGAAAAATTTAAATTCCAAGAATAAGCAATTAAAGTCTCACTGTATTTTGCCTTGGCCATCTGAAATTTGTGTTTGCTTCTAGGCTCTAGGATACTGAAGGGTTTAAAACCTATTCCATGAAAGAATTAGTTGAAGCAACTAGGAGATGCCCATCAGTCATGGAATAACTGAATAAGTTGTCCTACATAATAATAAAATGTTATTATGCTATAAGAAATGGATAATATGATGAATAGAAAAAAGTAAGAAAAGACTCAGATGAGCTGATGGAAAGTGAAGTAGGCAGAACCAAGGAAACAATATACACACACATTTATTATGATGGTAAATGGAAAGAGAAACAAAATAGTTGAAAATGAATGCTATAAGGGGCAGCTAGGTGGTGCAGTGAATAGAGCACTGGCCCTGGAGTCAGGAGGACCTGAGTTCAAATTGGGCCTCAGACACTTGACACAAAAAAAACTAGCTGTGTGACTTTGGGCAAGCCACTTAACCCCAATTGCCTTCCAAAAAGCAAAAATAAAATAAAATAAAATAAAATGAATGCTATAAGAAGAGATCCTAGGGGCTTATCCCCTATTCCTTTACAGATGTACATGGGGGAGCAGTCTATAGGTATGAACTATTGTATATAATGTCAAATTTTAAATTTTTTTCTTTTTGTCTTATTTTTTATTCTGTTATTAAGGGATTATTTTTTGGGGGGAGGGAGAGCTACAGGGGGAAATCTTGGCAAAATGAAAACAAAAGATATAAATTATATATGTGTTTATGTATATATACATAATATACATAATATTATAAATACATAATAATATAAATTATGTGTATGTGTGTATATATGCATATACATATACATATGCATATACATATACATATATATACACATATACATATACATATACATACATGCTAGATGTACCTTATTTTCTCTTGTTAAAACATGGTTACTAAACTGGTAGATGAGAATAATGTTATTAAGGTAGTTCATCTAGCTTTTAGCAAAGCATTTTATGATAATATACTATTAATAATATTTAGTATAGCATTGATGTTAATAGAGTACTATTCTTGTAGAGAGCATGGAGAGGTGTAGGCTATGCAACAATAAAAAATATGGATTCAGAACTGGTTGAATGACCAGACTCAAAGTGTGGTCATTAATGGGTCAATATCAAAATTGCAAGTCTCTAGCAATGTATCTGGGGATCTGTTTTTCATCCTGTGTTATTTGACATTTTTACTAATTGCTTGGATAAAGGTATAGATGGCATGTTTATCAAATTTGCACATGACATAAATCTGGGAAGAATGGTTAACATATTGGTTGACAGAGTCAAAAGATTATGACAGGCTAGAATACTTGTATGAGTCCATTAAGATAAAATGTAATGAGGATAAATGTAAAGTCTTATGTTTGGAATCAGAAAAGCAGTTTCACAAGTATAAAATGGGAGTGGCATGGTCATAGGCCAATGCTGAACAATGGTTTAATGTTTAACAACTGCCTCTCTGTGGAAAAAGTACACATGACACATTTTAAATTTAATCTGCATTAATAACATTTTTCTATGACTTCCTTAATTCTAGACAATCAGCAAATTTTATAAATCAAGTCCTGATTTGTAGTGTTTGCCAATTTCTAAGATGTAATGCTCCCACTGAAAATGTAACAATTAACTCATAAGAACTGGTTCAAATTGACTCCTACCTGTCCTTGCATGGAAAACTATCAGTCTGAAAAATATTTGGATAAAAACGATAAGTTGTTTTAGTGTTTTACACACTCAATATGAACCAATATTTGATATGGCAACTAAAAAAAAGCCTTAAAAAAGCATAACTTCCAATGATAGTCTCGTTGTCCTCTGCCTTGGTCATCTGAAATATTGCATTTAATTCTGGGCTACAGGATAGTGAAAGGATTGTAGAAACTGGGGATATTTTGCCCAAATGAGAGCAGACTGAAGAAGGACATGACCAGACAGTCTTCATATATCTGAAAAGCTGCCATAAGAGAAATTATACCTGTACTGTGTGGATCCGGAATCAAGAACAACGGATGGAAGTTGTAAAGACAGAAGTTTAGGCTTGATCTCAGGGAAAAAATTCTAACAATTCAAGCTATCCCAAAGAGAAATGGATTGCCTTCAGAAATGGTGGGTTCCCCCACAATTGGGACCCTTCAAGGACAGGCTAGATAGAAGCTTTTTCAGGTATCTTGTAATAAGGATTCTTTTTTCAGATATAGATTGGACTAGAGAGCTGGTGAAGTTCCTTTGAACTCTGAGCTCTTTCTAAGGTTCCTGATTTCTTTATTGCAAGGAGAATGGAAGAAAGAAGGCACTAGATGATTGAGGGCATTAAACCCCATGGCATAACTAGGCAATATTCATTCAATCTTTTAGTATAAAACCTAAGTTTTTGTATGTTGAGACTACAATCAATCTTGATTTTTAGAGGTTTTTAAAATTTTTATGACTGTTTATAATCATAGGATCACATATTTAAAACTGGAAGGAGCTTTAAAACTTATCAAGTCCACTGTATCATTTTACAATAAAGAAACTGAGGCTCAGAGAAATTAATGGGGCTCAGGATTTGTTGACTCCAAGTCTATCACTGTAGTATTGTTGGATTATATAGCGATATTTTAAAACATAATCAGACTTGAACTAGCTGCACCACATAACATGATCCCAAAATTATTGAATTGAAAGGGACTTGTTCTGGGCTCAATATGCCATTTCACTTAGGCATCTCATCAGTTATCATGGAATTAATTATCTTTATGCTGATGACTCAATGATGTACTTATCTGGTCCTAACCTGTCTCCTGTTTTCCAGTCTTGTATATCACCAACTTCATACTGAACATCTTGAACTGGATACTCCATAGATATATTAAATACAATATGTATAAAACCAAACTAATCATCTTTTCCCCTCAGTCCTCCCTCCCTCCCTCTCTAGTTTTCCTATTACTATGGAAGTCACCATCATCTTTCCAGTCTCCCAGGCTCAAAACCAAGCTGTCATTCTCAACTTTCATATCATTCTCTTTCTTTTTCCATCTCGTTCCTTCCTTCCCCATGTCCATTCTATTTTGAAGTCATTTCAATTCTACCTTTGTAACATTGCTTTCTCCTCTAATACTGCCACTACTCTAGGATTTCATCACCTTAGTCCTGGATTACTGAGTAACCTGTACTCAATTCAGTTCATTCTCCACTCAGCTGCCAAACTGATCATCTTAAAGTTCTGGACTGACCACATCAGCTGCCTATTTAATAAACTACAATGGCTCCTTACCACCTCCAAGTGATCCTCTGTTTGGCCTTTGGAGTCCTGTCTCCCCACCCCTTTCCAATCTTCTTATACCTTCTGCCCCATCATACATTCTGCTATCCAGTGACATCATCCTCCTTGTTGTTTCTTGAACAAAACACTCCATCTCCTGACTGCATTTTCACTGGCAAAATTCTCTCCATCTTAGTTTTAAACTCCTTGCTTTCTCCAAGTCTCAATGAAAGTATAATTTTCTTCAAGAAACCTTTCCAGATCCTTATTAATGCTAGTGCATTTCCTCTGTTGCTCTCCAATTTGTCCTATGTATAACTTGTTGTACATAGCTATTTGTATGTTATCTCCTCCATGATACATGAGCATCTTGAGAGGAGGAACTGCTCTTTTGCTTTTCTATGGGCTCCCAACGATTAGCAGAGTACCTGGAATTTAATAGAGCCTTAATAAATGCTTGTTGACTGATTGACTTCAAAGATCAACCAGATTAACTTCTATCTGAACAAGGATCACCTCTATAAAATACCCCGTGGTTAAGACTTTTCTTGAAGATTTCAAGTGACAAGGATTTCACTCCCTCCCAAGGAAGTTCAATTGATCCTGAACTCCTATAGCCTACATATTTTATCAGGTCACAGCTTATCTTGGGGTCTAGAGACAGAATCATCAAGAGCATCTGGTGCAACTCCTTCATTCTGTAGGTGGAGAAAATGATTTCCATAGGGATGAAGTGACCTTAACGTAGGATCCCATAGATAAATTAACAACAGAATTGCAGCTTTATCACAAGTTCTCTGACTATATCTAGGTCTCTTTCAACTATACTATGATTCCTGCGCATCAGATACTATAATAAAGTTACCAGATAGACTCTGAATCTAACAGAAAACACGGAATTTGGGTTACTGCAAGACCATTCATATGTAAAAAAGGCTATTTGCCAAATTACAATATGGATAGCTGTATCAATGATTCTTAGGTAATAAAAATTCATTTCTGCACTGAATAGTCTTCCCAAAATCCTATTGTAATGACTCATTGTGGTGTGGAAATGATCCTGGTTTCTGAAGTCTATGCCAGCAGAACTCATGCTCTAGCAAGTTCATCCAGGCCGGAATGGCTTGAAGTATAATCCTTGCAATGGACAGAGCCTACTTTCAGAGGACTATCCTAGCTAGGTATGGAGAGGTACAGGACCAGTAAGTAGATTTCATTTTCTGACCATGGCAACCCATGAAACAGAGACAAACACAAAATAGCTTCAGGCTTATGTGGTCCCCCATTGTTTTTGCAGAGAGAGTAGTAGAGTGGTGGAAAAGAGAAAAGATGGTACTGAGAATCACTCAGTTTTAGACTATATAAACTTTAACTTAGATGTTGATATGCTAAATGTGAGATCTTTTCCCAATGACCAGGTGAAGATGCATTAATGTCAATCCTGATATTCTTGCTATAAATGAAACTGAAGAAGGGAATTTCGGCCAATAGAAGGATGACTCACAGGGTCTCCTTAGAGAGCCAAATAAAGGACTTAGTTAGTTAAATTGCTTTTATTATGAACTAAGAACAATAAAAAATAATCTGAGGAAACATTTGTTCAGCTTATATTTAAGAATTTTTTTTACCAAAAGACCATCAAGAAACTATTTTCAGCTTGTGTACTAACATTTGTTGCCAAGGATGAAGTGATAGAGAAACTCTATGAACAATTTGATGAGGATCCTCTGACTTAAATCTACATATATCTCGATGGAGACATGTGACTTTTAGTCTACATAGCTGATCTCTGAGACTAGAAGATTTGCCTTTGATATATACTAGATCTGTGATTCTGGGAAAGTCACTTATACTTTTACTAGTAACCCTCTAAGACTCTAAGTTGCAAATGGAGCACTACTGATCTGCACTGATAGGAGTTTCCTCTTTGGAAGTTCTCTACACCAATATAATCACAGGTCCAGTCAAACAAACAAATAAACAAACTTTAATGGTCAGTGACTTCAACGCAAAGGTGAGAACAGGTGAGGAGAATGAGAAACATGTCAGGATAAGTAGCAGGAATGAATATGAGAAGTCAGAAATTTTTATCCTACACAGAAGTCTAATGCCTATTATTATGAATACTTTAAGAAATTTTTTGGAATGTCCTAGACATGGTAAATACTGAATAACTTCACAAAAATGATATTTACTATTTTGAAACAGAAAAAAATGACTAATTATTGTTGCAACGTTCATTTTTTTAAGTCTAGCTATCCCTCTCTCAGGCTGAAAATGCAGTACCTAAGAAGCTTTAACCTGTTATGTTATTGTAATCTGGGCCCATTTGCTCTTCCTTAGAAAGTAGGGGCCCACTCTTCCTTGGTACTCACCATATTGTTGCCAGAGCTACTGATGATACTTGACTCCCTTTAGCCCTAACTCAAGCAATCCACCAGCCTCAGCCTCCCAAGCAGCAGAGACCAATGGCACACACATTGTGTTTGGTTGTGGGATTAATTTTTTAAGAAACTGGCTATATATGTGAGAATACTTTGTTAGAGTAAATATTAAAATTAACACAAAGGCAGAAGAAAGAATAAAAATAAGGAAAAAAAGATGTATGCAATTAAAACAACAAAAACCTCAACCCATTTAATAAAGATATTGATCACTAAAATGGAGTATGATTGGAGGAAATAAGATTATAAGGTCCTTGAGGTCAGGGACCATATTTTGCCTCTTTTTCTATCTCCAAGACATAGCATATAGTAGGTACTTCATAAATGCTTAATTGATTGAAAGGGTATAGATAGGTTACAATGATTCCACACAGAAATTTATGCAAGTCAATTGCTATAACAAGAAGGTTAAAAGTGCCTAAAAAGCATCTTGGAAACATTGACTTACTAAGTAGAGATCAATGGCAGTCATAAATGACACCTTTTTAGAATACAAATTTATTTGTAAGATCTTCTATATCAGGATAATGTAAGATAATGAATAGCATCATCTCATAACACAGAAAGAAGCAGCGGAGGGTAAAAGCAGTTTAAAGAAACTTCATGGGGGACACAATTAAGCAAAATCTTCCCAAGAAAGGAAATTGGATGAAGGACAATTAAAATTTTAAAAATGGAAAAGATCTGCAAGGATTTGTACACTGTGTATAGAACTTTTTTCATCACCAAAGATGAAAGAGCCACTGTCTCTAGACTTTAATGTCACAGTCCTGGATATGCTTATAAAAGAGACAGAAGAGAACAAAGACAGAAAAAGCATGTAGGTTAGACCAAGTGTACAAGTAGAAGATCTGTGTTGGAGGTGGTAAAGTTGTGGGAATGTGATTGAGTCACAAAATATCTGACGGAGGAGAAAGTACTGAAGGAAATGGAGAAAATCCTCTGAAATTATCAATACCCTCACCAAGGTGAGCAAGTAAACATCAACTGTTGCCCTATGTGGTAAATTTCCCATCTACATGAAAACCTTGTGGAAATCATCTGCAAGGGCATTCTTAGTGAGAGAGAACAACTAGGCTATTATAAGATGTATTCTACAGTAGAACGCTTCTACAAGAATAAAAACGAACATCAGTTGAGGCATAAAACAAGGAACTACATGCTTTCCAACCCTCTGATGGCAGAGCCTGGGCACAGAGCTCTGGGAAGAGATTCCTTGTGGATGATGTGGTCTTCCGGATACTCCTTTCTGTAGATGACATTGTGATGATTTCATCAAGTCCCATAACATTGTAGAGACTCCTGGAAGAAATCCTTAATCACTCAAAAGAGTTTGGCCTATTCATCAGTGTAGGAAAGGATAAACGAAGAAAGTTTATTGCAAAGATTTCAACATGCATTTGGATGAATACCATATAGAATTTATCCAACAGTGTATGTGTATGTATCTATATCCATATGTGTGCATATATGTACATATATACTTGTGAGTAAATACATATACGTGTGTATATATACATACATGCATATATATATATATATATTTAGATTTTATATTTATATCTGAGATAGAGAGTGTAAATGGACAAACTCGGTCCAGAATGTCAAAGTGGAGAAGGAGAGAAAGCTGAATTACTTTTGGAAACTATAGAGCTCTTTTACTGACTTCAAGCGTCCCGTGAAAATAAAGCCTAATTTTTTTCAATACTAATATTTTACTGGTTATAGTAGTAAGATATGAAGCACCATTATCTACAAAGAGCTAAAAATGTGACTCACATAGAGAGCAATAGAGAAGCACATGGTAGCTATGAGCCGGCCACAACATATAACCAACAGGAAGCTCTGAAAAAGAACAGGAGTGAAGGAAGTCATGAAGTAATTGTATGATAGGAAAAGAAGGTGGGTTGGCCACTTGGTAAGATTGAGATATGAGATATGGAGAGCCAAAGTATTCCATGGGTACCTTGATATGTTGGGAAGAAGTGAAGAAGGTCTGCAGAATGTTGGATGGATCCCCTGTGGTAAACTTTTGGGAGAATATAGGTAAGAGTCACCCAGGGGTTGGGATGGCATGTTTAGATCAAGATCCATATTACCACAGGGAACTTTAAATTGATGAGACCACTCATCCATTTGAATTTTTGAGTATAAAATAGTTAGATGGAGAAATTATAGTGTCTCTGTATGTCTGTATGTATGTATACATATATATGTATATATGTGTATGTATATTTGGGTGTAGATAACATCTTGGATAACCACAATAAATGAACAAGAAGTTGGGATTAGAGTTAAAAAGGAGAGGGAGTATTAGCTGAGTCTTCTTTAGGAAATTGTGATGTTCCATTAAGTACCCTAAAACTTTTCCCAGAAACTTAGCACTATTTTTCCAATACCAATATTCTACCCAGGTGACGTGGTAGCAAGCCATAGAACACTAGTCTCTGAAAAAATGAGTATCACTAAAAAAAATGCAGACACACATGAGTATGTATTATGTATGTATAAATGCATATGTGAGTGTGTCAAGTTGTAACACACAGGACATAAAGAGCTATAAAGAAAAACTAGAGTAAAGGATGACAAAAATATAGGACAGAAAGAAGAGAGATGTGCTGGTCATGTGGTGAGATCAAGAGATAACTGGCGCCTTGTGTGTTTCCCTGGTATTCTTATGATATGAAGAGAAAGTTAAGGTGGTTTGTTGTTGTTGTTGTTGTTGTTGTTGTTGTTTTTAGCAAACAGTGGGAGCACTCCCCAGGGGAGAACATGGTCAATCAAGCATTACATAAGATGAGCAGGCGTAGGTGACTTGCCATTTGCATCATTGGAAGAAACATCCACACTGATGTTACTATGGATGCATTTGAGTGAATATCAAGTAAGGTGATTCATTCTATAACACTAATAAGTGCATTAAATATTGTTTTAAAGATAAAGAACAAAAAGAATTACCTGTCATGCTCTTTTGGAAACAAGTTGGAAACCTCAATTGAAGTAGATTTAGAAACAAAGATATTTGTTGTTTTACATCCTATCTAAAAGCTAGAAATCTGAGAGCACAGAGGTTTAAAGGGAAAAAAACCTCTGAATTTCCGTCAGAAATGACTCAAGTTCTATTCCTGACAGAAGACCCAAGTCCTGGCTTTCTGCTTTGATATTTATTAACTCTGTGACCATAGGAAAGACATTTAATGTTTCTGAGTCTCAATTTTTGAACCTGCAAAAAGGGATTCATAATAACTTATAATAATCTTTATAATAACAATGATAATTATTAATAAGTTCTGACCTTATAAAGTTGCTATGGGGATCAAATGATATAAAAGAACTTTATAATTCATAAAATTTTATATAAATATTGGCTCTTATTATTTGAATCATTGGGCAAAGATCAATCCTGGTGAGCCTTGGAGTGTATGATTTTCTCGGCCTGTGTCCTGTCAAGTACTGCAGATTAAATAGTGTTGGCACCTGTTACATATACTTCATTAAATTGTAGTAACTTTGACCTAAACCAGAATTTAGGCTCCTGTTGACATCAATTCTATCAATACCTGGTGATCCATTTATTTTTAATGATAAAGTTGGTTACTCTCACAAAAAGAGGCCACATTTTAGACTCTTAGTGTTTTGCTAATGATAATATGTTGAGTGGAATAATATAAATATAGGTTCTGTATGAGATAGATGTAGAATCTCTTACCCTTGTCTCACCAGTGTATTCAATGCCAAGCTCTTAACAAGAAGCAGAAAATTCTTTGGTTTCGACAGGTCGCTCTCTCTTCCTCCCTCCAAGGTAGAGTTTAACAATGCAACCTGCCAGCATGAACTAAATACTAATAAAAAGTAAATTCTCCTTTCTTTACACCATTTCTGTCAAGCCAGGTTTCTCTTAATCAATTTTATAAAGCACCTCTTCACCTTCTTAATCACAGGCATTTTAAATTTGATCCCCAGAGGGTACACACATCAGTCTATATATAGCTTCTGCCTCTCTCCACACCACCAAGCAGAAAGACACATGGCACCCTCTGTCCAGCCAGAAGTTATTTTAGGCTCTTCTAAGAGGAGGTTTGGTATTTAGTTAACACTTCATCCTTGAAAACCTTGGAAGGAGAATATTATTTTTAAAAATTAAATTCCCAATGGGAAGAATTAACAAGTTGAAATACGTACATTAAAAATGATCAGGTAACATACTTGTATACATATCTGTGTACTTTAAAGAGGTCCTCTTTGTTTGAACTCAGACCCAAATTTATTCAGAATCTACAAACAATTAATGCAAATAGTAGCCTGTGCACACAGGTTCTGGGCTTGAGCCAATGGACCTAGTATACAAATTTGCCCTGTACTTTTCAGGTGTAAAGATTGCTCTCATTTCATATAGTAAATTTATTGTAAGCCCTCTGGATTTTCACATTATATTTGCTTTTAAATAGGAATAATGAGTCTTTGAACACTCAGGAATCCTCATTCCCTAAAAGTAGACTAATAACGGCAGGCAGAAGCTTAGTTTGGGAAAATTTGTGTTCCTTTTAAATTGTCCCTTTCTTAGCAAATATTGATCTTCTAATTAATTGCTGGTGGCAAAAAAGGGAGTATTACAAAACTTTCTCTTGTATAAACTCCATTATCTTGACTATTTTTTTTTTCATTCTTCAGACTGAAAATTTTTTACTGCCAACTTTGGCAGAAGATTAAAGGCCCCCTGTGCCTTACTGAGGAGCACATTATTAAACACAAATAAAACAATGGAAAGGGCTTCAGCAGTTCACTGTCAATTTCCAAGCTGAGCTGTTTGGGCAATGCAAACCACCCCTGCCACCTCAACCCCAATCTCACAACTTTTAAGGTTACTTGAAAAAGTGTTTGTTGAACTTACCAGTAGGCGAGGAACAGAGCAAAGAGAGGAAGAGAGAGTCAGAGGAAGGAGGTAGTTAAAAAACAAAACAAAGTAAAAAAACCCCAAACAAACCAACAGCCGGTCAGGGCAGGAACCAGAGCAGGACACTCACCCCTGTTCCTGCTGGAGAGGGAGAGAGAAAGAGACAGACACATGGAAACACACACACTCACACACACACACACACACACACACACACACACGCAGTGAGAAATGAGGAAGGGAAGGGGGTGGGGGGGCGACCAAGGGACTGAAGCCTGGATGACATATATAGCAGGGGATAAATACTATGCAAAATTTAAGTGTGATACCTAAGGGGGTTGGGGGGGGGAAGGAAATGGGTGACTCAGAGATAATTGGCAGCTTCTAGGGCTTAACAGCTTCTTCAACTTTTTTTTCTAAGAAAAATGGAAACAACCAGAGAGACTCTTTCCCCCACTGTATTGAAGGCTAGAAATACTGACAGCTAGAGTAGCTTTATTTTGAGTCAGTCAATTTTTTTTTACCCTGGAGAGCTTTTCATTTGGGTGTTCAGGGTTTCTCAGTTCTTAATGTGTTTCCAGTATGGTTTGTGATTTGTCTTTCTTTTCCTTCTCATGTTACTTTAATTAATTAGTCTTATTTTGTCCATGAGTATTTGGTATCAGATTGCTTATGGAGAAAATGAGTGGGAAGGAGGAGAGATATATATGGCCTGAACACTTTATTTATGATGTAATTGAGATTTACTTGTAAGGCTTGAAACAACCAAAACAAAGCAAACAATGTACATGCATTTACTTAGATGACTTCTAGTGTTAAAATGTTCATAATTGCTGATATAGCTAGTCTTGGATTACATAGCTCTCTAATCCATTCTCTACACCATTGCATGATTGATATTCCTAGAGTGCAGGTCTGACCATGTCACTTCTTTGTTCAAGAAGCTTTAGTGACTCCATATGTCTCTAGGATAAAATACAAATCCCTGTCTCTGGCATTTAAAGTTCTTTCTCAGTCTGACTTCAGCCTGTCTTTTGTGACTTCTTATCACTTCTCCTCATGTGCTCTACAATCCAGTCAAACCAATACTATATATTAAAGTCTATCTCCCATTTCTGTGTCTTTGCAAAAGCTCTCCCCATGCCTGAAATGGGATCCCTTCCCACCTCTATCTCTCAGAATCTCTTTGTTGTTATTCATTCACTTCTGACTCTTCATGACCCCATTTGGGGTTTTCTTGGCCAGGACAGCTGGAGTGGTTTGCCATTTCCTTCTCCAACTCATTTTACAGATGAGGAAACTGAGGCAAACAGGACCCAGGCTCAAGCAGTTACTAAGTGCCTGTGACTATATTTGAACTCAGGTCTTCCTGATTCTAAGCCCAGCACTCCATTCAACGTGTCATCTAGTTGCCTCCTGAATCCCTAACTTCCTCCAAAGCAGAAATTGAATACCACCTAGTACAAGAGGGCTTTCCATATCTCCCCAGTTATTAGAGTTGAGTGGGATACACCTTCTGTGCCCTCTGTGAAGACTTCTCAGAGTGAGGAAAGAGGGAGAGATTATCTTGGACTCAGAGACAGACCTTTTTTGTAAGACCAGACAGACCCGAGTCCTAGGTTTCCTAAGAAATTGTACAACTCAGGATCCTTCCCCCTCCCTTGCTTCCACATTAGCATTAAGACCCTCTAGAAGCTTTCAGAACCCTTCTCCGTTCCTTGCTTTAGCACTTACCAAATAGGGACACATACATTTGGACTGGCTATACTCTGCTTCCCTGTTCTTTGTCTTTTTCACACCTAGACTGTAAACTTGCCTCCCAGCCAATGGGAGCAAGGGATGGTGGGAGGTGGCTTGACTGCATTGGGATATAAAGCCTTGCTCTGTCTTCTGTAATATGCCTCATTCCACTGGTTTGTTCTGGTGGGGGTGATGACCTCTTCTCTCGATAACTGAATAAAAGCTTCCTGTTCTTATCTTGAGACACCTCTGACTTTTCAGTTTTGAATAGGGGATTTTTTTGGTCCCTGTACCCCACACAGTTTTCCCCTCACCAGCAATACTTTGCATTTAATCCGTATATCTTTTCTATATACTTACTTGCATTCATGTTGCTTTCCCCAATAGAATGTAAAGTCCTTAAGGAGATATTTTTTGTCTTTTCATCTCCAGCACCTAGCACAGTATCTAGCAAAAGTATGTGCTTAATAAATGATTGCCAAATGGATACTTTGACTTAGTTTTCATCACACTTAACACTGGATGTTGCGTATATGTCTCTTGTGGCAAATATGTGAACATTCACTGTTACAGTAGAAAGATTCTAAAACAGGGTCACAGAACTTAAGAGGTAAAAAAATGACTTTTGATACCATCTTGCCCAATCTACCACTTTCCTGAGGATTGGGGAGGGGCTTGCCCAAAGACACTTGGGTAGTAAATAAGAGAGGGGATTTGAATCCATGTAGTCTGATCCCCAATTCAATCATCTTTCCACTATTTCATACTGACTACTTTTTCTAAACCTTTCTCTATTTCTTCTGTGGCAAGAACTGGTCGTATTTACTGAGCCTAGGGAGAAGTGAAGTATACGAACATAGATGCAATTCATGGATTTCCATAGAATATATTTCTGAAAGTCTGAAATTATTTTTGCAATCTTTGTTATCATTGTGGCTATCATTAAATTAGTTAGCAATCCAGATCATGTTAGGAGATTGCTAAAATGCGATCACCTTTATGATATTATAACCTTGTAAGTGTATCAGCCCAGCTAATAAATGTTCTTATTTTTCAAATTCTTTTAAACAGATAAAGTTTACTTCCCAATAAAGTTCAACAACCTAGAAACTCTGAGTAATAAACCCTAAATACTTAATCATTTTTTGCGGGGAGAGCCGTACACCTCTTGGAGAGCTTTTCTGAGTTTGTTTTCTTTTGAAGTTAACAATTTTCTTAGTGAGGAAAGTAACTCAGGAGATCTTGGTGTGCCTTATGCTGGAAGGGGCATCTGGAGATTTTCTTTTTCTGAACTTCCAGTAGAATGTTTTTTGAGTTTCAGGAATCCTTGAAGAAAAATATGAATACTCTGTATTGTTGCAGGGGTCCAGAAGAATTTGACAGCATTAAACCCACTCTGTGAGTTTAGACCTACAGAATAGGGGGAGGGAAGCTTAGTTTAATAGAGAAAGCAAAGTGCCACAACTTCTCCCTTAACTGGTTTGCTGGCAAGAAGCCAAATTAATTTGGTGTCTCACCTGAAGTTTAGAGGTTGACTATTGATTGACCTCAGTCTCCTTAGGATAATCTGAGAAACTCTGTAGGGACCAGGTTTCCTTCTGAGGTATGAAGCTAATTTTCTGACTGAAAAGGGTGGATGGTGAGCAGACACAGTGTACTCAGCTGATACTATCCACCCATGGAAGAGGCTGCAAGTATGCTTATGGAAAAGTATGACAGTTTGTAATAGAGGGGCCCTGCTTAATGATTTGGAGAATCCCCAGACATTCTATAATTGGCTCAGGTCTGCTTACTCTGTGGTGAAGAGTATTCAACATTAGACTGATGATATTAGATGACCACAGCAGGTGGTCTCATTCCTGCCTGGGTGTAAACTAGGAGATCTGATTCATTTAGAAGTGGACTGGGAGGGGGGGAGATGAGGTTAGGGAATGAATTTTTTTACAGCAAACCTTAAATCTGAGACCACTATCTCCATGGACTGGGGTGGCATAGAGGAGAGTGTATCCTTAGTTCTGGTGGAATGGTTTAGATCTCTGTTCATATGTCTTCTCAGTAAATATCTCTTTGAAAAAACTAATTGACTTTAGTTGACTAGATGAATATAAGGTTCTAATCATCAGTGATTAATACTTGGAGCATATACCACAATGAAGTCTCAAGCTGATAGTGTTGAAGACAAAATTTCCTAATCCCTCAAGGATATCTATGGAACTTAAGAGGGGGAGATACTGTCCTGAGGCTTGCTCTGGAGATCTGATTCATCAGCGAAAATGGGAGGGCAAGTAAGGACTCCTAGAATTTTAAGGGCTACACAAATCTTTGAGGTAATATTTCAAAGCACTGTCTAACAATTGGAAGAATCCAATAATGAAACAAGGTACCTTACAATGGATAAATGAGAATGTATACATTAAGTTGAGTCATTAGCACCGTGCTAAGCTCTAAGGATACAAATACAAGACTGTGCCTGCCCTAAAGGAACTTACGTTTGAACAGGGGCAGACACAAAACACATAGCAGAACAGATATCCAGGGAAGGGAACTTTGGTTAGGTTGATTATAGAAATGGTCAGTAGGCCATGGGAGAGTAGAGTATCCTTATGAGGAACAATAGCAGAGTTGTTTTTATCATGGCTTCAGAACCTGGGATGTGCTAAGTATATCTGCCTGACATAGTGGGTCAGATGAAAGAGTTGGAAACAAGGATAGACATACCCTAGGGCAGAAATTGTACAGATGAAAGCATCAAGGTAAAACCTTTGGCAATGTAGTAAGATCCCTATCGCTGAAATTCTTCAAGCCAAATCTGGGTGATTTTGTGTTAGACATACCATAGAAAAAGGTTTCTATTTATTTTGAAAGGAATATTGGACTTGACCTATGAGGTTGCTTCCAGCTTGAGGATTCTATGGTTAAATCTAAGTGAAGGATTTATAGCTCACCTTAATTAACACCAAGCAGTTAATGTTGTTAAGTATGAAAAGCTAGACAGAAAAAGGGAATGAATGGGATTTGTAGTAAACAGATTTTGAAACTGTGCTCTCTTGGAATTTAGTTTCTAGAATCAAAGCCAAGTGTTTGTGCTATTACAAGTTTATTGGAAAACTCCAGAGTAGGAGGAAGAGGAGAAGCATGATTAGAACAGGTTGAACTTGAGTCAATATTGTCTTCATGTTCAACAAGGATTGTAGCTTTATTTTATTCCTCTGTACACGGTAGGGTTGTTATCAAATTGCCTTTGTTTTCCATTAATCTAGGCATCTGGAAAATACAGCAAAACCTCATTCATTTGAGCTCACAGGGACGGTCAGTCCAGATTAGGGAAAGTTAAGTCACATTTAGCTCAATGAAAACTTATTTAATGCCTACTATGTGCAAAGCTGAGAGATATAATGGTAAATGAAATACTTTTCTTTAATCAAAATGTGAATTTTTGAATATTCAAAAAGGATAAAAGTATAGAAATATACCTAGGATTAGGTTGCCTAGTAAAAATTCTTAATAGACTTGTTATTAAAGTAGCAAGAATAAATAATGCAAGTCCTTGAAAGTACTTTGTTTTCCACAAAGTACTTTCCCCTTCTTAATGATTACAAATTCCAAATTAATGGAGTTTGAATTGATCGGGTTTTATTATCATGAATTCCTGAGAGTTCATTTTAGTAATGAGAGAGACTTCAAGGATAAAATCTGTTTCAATGACAGTGTGATGGATTTTCCATTATTATGAAAGGTTTTTGAATAACTGTTACAGTATAATACAGAGACGCAGTATAACTTTGTGATGTGTTGGCAGGGCTGAGGGGTTTTTTTTGGTGGGGTGGAGGGAAGCAGGGCTTCCAGCTGGCCTATAGATGGAAAATTACTGTTTCCATCTACCACTGTCCCTAGCTACTCCATTTCTGTGGCAGGTGACATCCCCTGCTGGGAAAATTTATTGTATATAAGTATGGAAGCTAACAACTGTTTTTACATTTATTTGAATTCCCCATGGCTAAGGTATGAAGATATTTCTATTCTCAAAGCATCAGTTGTTAGCCACTTGCCCAAGGGAATTTCAGACTGACTGTTAAAACCAATGATTTTCTAGTTGCTGTATAGACCAGCATCCCCTAATTTCTACTTCCAAAACTGTAACATAGTTTTTTGTATTCTTTAAGGCCATGCGAGTGAAATGCAGGTTTTGTCGTATCCTAACAAGCTCAAAATGCTTTGAGTGCATGTTCAGAGATTGATATTCATTGCCCAATGACCAGTGAAAGTTTGTCATCACTATACTTTAGAAATTCCTTTGGAATGGTTCCACCATGCTGAAGCTTCTCAGTACAGATGGGATGAGGTACTGGGAGGGGAGGAGGAGCCACAATGGTGGAATAAAGGCAGGGACTCACCTGCGCTCTTTCCCAAAACCCTCCGAATACTTTAAAAATGACTCTAAACAAATTCTAGAGCGGTAGAACACACACAGAAATGAAGTGAAACAAATTTCCAGCTAGGATGATTGCACAAATACTTACAGACAGTATTGTACTTAACCCAAGTATTTTATCATTTAAGTTGAAATGGACATAGGAAGGGAGCCGGGGTATTTTTAAGAGATTAGTTACATTGTCTGTGTGTGTCAGATAGTTTGGAGATGAGGAGAGAGTGAAGGAAAAACCAGCTCAAGTCAGAAACACTGGGTGTGTGTCCTTTATATGCAGCATTTATATACGTGGCCCAATTTGTCCTCCCTTTAGTGGTGAAGGTGCTTCATCAGTGAAACATACAGGAATTTGAAAATGTAAAGATCTTGAAGGCAAAAATTGTTCCATTTCTGTCTTTGTTTCTTTAGTGCTTGAGAGAGTGCCTTTGTCAGAGGAGACACTTTTGTGCTTATTGATTTGAATTGAATTGTGTTGATTATGCCCTTGAAGTGCTACTTGCTGCCTTGGACCTGGTATATTTATGCCAAGTGGAAGGCTGTGATAACTAGAAGGGTTGAAGTCAGGGTGCTGCCTTCCTGAAAATACTCACTGAAAATACTGTGAGCCATTCCCTTGCCCTAGGAATCTATGAATGTCAGGGGTCCCGGGATCCTGCTGCCAGAAATCAAGTAAGATAGGATTATACCTGATTGTTGCAAAGGTGGGAATGTCCTTCCTCAATGCACTGTTGTGATAGAAATACATTTTAGTTAGGGAAAATTCCCAAAGTATGATCTGTGCTGCTCTCTCTGGAATCTATAAATGAACTATTATAAATTCCCCCTTCATTTTCAAATTTAAAGCTCTCTTGATAATATTTGCAAGTCTGTCAGCTAATATATTTTACTGTGTCTCATTATGTGTATTTTACTCTTGGTCAAAAGCCATTCCTTAATTTCAAGATGGAGTCCAAGGATCCCAATTCCATATTTTAATTTCTAGCTCCTATTCATTTCTCAAATCCAATCTTCTCTTTTCTTTGGTTCCAAACAGTGACTCTGTGGTGTGTGTGTGTGTGTGTGTGTGTGTGTGTGTGTGTATGTGTGCGTGTGTGTGTGTGTGTGTGTGTGTGTGTGCGTGCACGCCATTTGTTTGTATAGGGGGAGAGTGAGTTCTGGACTTACCACAGGGGTATTATGAGGCTCAGAGATAATGGATGTAAAAGATTTTGCAAAACTAAAAGCAGTATATAAATGCTAATTATTATTATTAATTGGCCTTCACTAACCAGGCCTTCATTCCAGTGATGACATCATTCCCTGAGCCATCTACTACACTCAGAGTAAGCTCCAGTGCCAGTAAATATTTAACAAGTGGTATGTGTAAGGGGCGGCTAGGTGGCACAGTGAATAGAGCACCGGCCCTGGAGTCAGGAGTACCTGAGTTCAAATCCGGCCTCAGACACTTAACACAAAAATCTAGCCGTGTGACCTTGGGCAAGTCATTTAACCCCAACTGCCCTCCAAAAAGCAAAAAACAAAAACAAAAAACAAGTGGTATGTGTGTGTGGGTGGGTGGGGTGGGAGGGACAGAATGCAAGAACAATTTTAAGTTTAATATGAATTATTAGCACTTTCTTAAGTCTAGACAATTAACAAGTCAATAAATCAAGCCTGGCTTTGTAATGATTACTGATATCTAAGGTGTAAATGCTCACACTGAAAATTTAACAATGAATTCTTTTAGAGCGTGTTCCAGTGGGCTCCAGCACACCCTTGACCTATTAGCTATGATTTTTATATGTCATCTGAGTGGTACTCTTCCTTCTACATTTCCTAGGTAATAGAGGATTAACATACATTACCTCAACCAGTGTATTTAATTTGATTTGATTTGGAAAAGCAGTCTCTAGATGCACCTGACTCTATTCATGCTCACTGACTACCCTAACCTCAGCTGACCCCCCAAATGCAGAGTGACTGATTAGTCGAGGGGGAACTCAGCCAGTGCTGTGACCCATACTTCCTGAATGAAAACAGTGATTTAAGATAAACCACTTAAGAAAAGTTATAACTTGCATGTTGGAAATCTTTCCTTTCATACAACTGAGGAACAGATCAATAAACTGTGGCAAAATTTGTGACCTATTCACTGTCAACCTGAATAAAGTAAAGAAAATAGGTATGTGGGTGCTGTTATGCTGAATGCTATTCCAGAGTTAGTGCTGAAATGTCATTTGGTATATTGGTGGAACTTGCCTGGATGGTTGAATCATCTGTACAGACTGGGATGCAAATCAGAAGAAGGCACTATATATTGATGTGGACGTTCTGGAGACCAAGAATGAGATGAGTATTGATAAAATGATGACATTATGAGAGGATGCCATGGAAGCTGAGTACAAAAACAATGAGTGATGAAAGCCCATCATCTAAATAACAGACAATTCTGGCATGTTAATTGATCTTGTAATTAAAAAAACAACAACAAGAAAACAGATAAACAGGGAACTAATTTGATTTTTTAAAAGAGAAGAAAACCAAATTATTCGTATCAAATAAGAAGATGGATAATTAAAAAATAAGGAGATAAAGTAAATTATCAGACTATTTTATCCAGTTATATGCTAACAAAAATAATGAAGGGAAAATGTAATGAATACTTACAAAAGTATAAAATAGCCAGATTAATAAAAAAAATTAACTCATTATCAGGAAAAAAATTTGAATAAGCAATAAATGAAATCCCAGAGAAAAAACTCCAGAAAGTAAATTCTATCAAACATTCAAAGAACCAACATTTATTGAGACTCTTACAACTCCTTTCTATGATACAAACGTATTCTTGATCCCTAAACTAAGGAGAGACAAAGCAGATAAAAAATACTGTAGATCAATATCCCTAATGAACATTGGTGCAATCTTTTGAAATATTAGCAAAATTGCTTTCACCAATGTTCTTATAGTATAAAAACTGAGAACCTAGGTTCAAATCTTCTTAGGTGTGTGTATCAATAATGAGATATCCACAACACCCATGATGGTTATGAATATGCTGGTATAGTTTTGGATCACAAAATGTAGCAAACTCTCCACATGGAAGGCAGAACCAAGATCTTTATTCAGAAACCATAACACTG
>CM053593.1:298107153-298192940 GCA_028646575.1 Pseudocheirus occidentalis
CCTTCCTGTTAAGGTGTGAACTACTCCCAAGGAGTTAACTGGAAGTAAGGAGCTAAGCCTTTGAGGTGCTAAGTGCCTTTACTAGGTGCCAATAGAAAGGGGCATGGAAGATCTTCTGATTTCATTAACATTACAGTGTGCCACTTACTATCTTTGCACCTTGAGCAGGTCATTTCATCTTTCTGGGCCTCAGTTTGCTCTGCTGTAAAATGGGGGACTTGATTAGATGTTCTTTGAAGACTTTTCAAACTCTCAATTTTGTCATTCTAAGAATTTACATTCTCTTTCATACCATCATAAAGCACTGAGGAGAGCTTTCAAAAATAATAATGCTAGTTTATTTAACTCCGATTTTCCCCAAATACTTCAAAGTGTCTTTTATATGTTTTCATCCCTATAAGATTCCTATGAGAAAGCCAGACTGACTTTCAGATTGGGGAGCTAAAATAAAAATGATTCAAGTCACTTGTCTGACATCAAACCAGTTAATTACAGAGTGAAGGCAAGAATACAGGTTTTCTAACAACCAGAATAGCAAGCTTGTCACTTAACTGAATGGTTGGTTTGGAATCAGTTCATAAGTTCTTTTCAGAAAATGAAATCCCAAATTGGAGGTTAACTTATACTTGGAATAACACATGGTTTTTCTTTTGGGGGACTGCAAATTTGTTATTCTGAAGAAAATGTTATTGTTCTCTATATCTGTGAATGCTAGAAGAGAAAGTAAATTACCTCATAAAATTCACTATCTTTGCATTCTCGGGATGAAGCCTGCATTGTGTATAATTATTTGTTATTCATATTTTTCCCACAGAGCAAGACTCAAATGAATGAAATAATGGAGAAGTGAATATTTGGATACAAAGCTCATACAAACAGAATGTTTGTCATATCCCCAGAGAAAAGTGGGAGCTTGAGATTCTGTTTAAATAGCTTGTGTTACTAAAAATGTGAAGGGCAAAAGATGGATATTCCAGACAAGGGAATTTGAGACTCTGCAAGAGAACAAAATAACTGAGAGAGGAAAAAGAATTTGTATTGAGAGGAATAAAATTTATATGGACTCTCTTTCTATTCCATATAACTCCTTGTAGCACTGAAGGCAAGCCTTCTGTCTATATCTAGAGACCAGCAACAGGGGAAAAAATTATAGAAAGAGAAAATTTATTAAGAGAGTTCAGGCTACAAGAAATTAGGTTTTAATAAATAAGAAACATCTTAGAAAGTGACTGGGAATAATGAATGACACATGCAATTATATTCAAAGAAAAAAATCCTAAAATTAAATGTTTAATAGAACAACTATAGTAAGACTTCATTAAACTGGCATTAAATCACTATAAAAGATATATAATTTGGAGCTACTAATATCTCAGTACCAACTAGATACCCTATTGTAAGTTAATCATATATTATTTTTTAAAAAATATTAATTTAATCCCTATCAAGAGTTCTTTATACCAATAAGATCATATGTCTGGATATACACCTATATATATATATATGTATGTGTATATCTTGATATATACACACATACATATACAATACATATATATAAATAATATATATTTATATGTTGTGTGTATTTGTGTGTGTGTATTCTGTTTGTCTATCCACACATACAGGGCAGCTAGGTGGTGCAGTGGATAGAGCACTGGATTTGGAGTCAGAAAGAAATGAGTTCAGATAGTCTCAGACACTTACTGGCTGTGTGACCCTGGGCAAGTCACTTAACCTTGTTTGCCTGAGTTGTAAAATGAACTGGAGAATGAAATGGCAAACCATTCTTGTATTTTTGCCCAAAAATCCGTATAAAGAACTAGACATGACTGAATAACACGCATTTATTCATAGGTATATATGCACATATACAGTTATATGGATACCACTGCATATTAGCAGAGAGATTTCATTATTATTAAGAGTTCCCTATAGCCATAAAATTACAGCTCCATATCCATATCTATGTATTTGTGTTTATATATAACACATCATACATTACATATACATTATATAGAATATATATGTGAGTGTGACTATATATCTAGATCTAGATTTAGAAAAAAAATCCTTTAGAATTCAAGCTTTGCACGTTTTCAGAAGTGGTGGAAAGAAGGCTTACTTGGCATTCAGTGCGTATGTAAAGGGTGGAGTTAGTGTCAGACCTTGAAAGAAGAGAGATTTTTTTCCTTTTCTGTCTTCCTCTCTCTTAGAGAGGATACTTGTGGCCCCAGGCTTTCTTCAGAAAGAGGCCCTGTAGAGAGAGAAAGACTTTGGGAAGAAACAGACATGTAGAGAAGCTGATGTCTTAAACACATTCTTTGTTTTCCAGATGACTTACTAGAGACTTCAGGGAACTTCTCCTTGGGTGATTTCAGGAACTTTTCTTTTTGGTCAAGTTGAACTACTTTACTTCCAGTGATAGAACTCCTTCATTTTGTATTATCTAATATCTATAACTTTTCTGATTTCTGTTTGCTATCAGTTTAGAGTTTGTTCTTTATTTACCGTAATGATGGTCTTTGTTCCACTAGCATAGTAGGAAGTATATAGCATATTGAATAAACCAATACACACACACACACACACACACACACACACATATATAATTCTTTTGATAAAATTTTGGTTGCTCCTTCCTCAGTAAAGGATAACATCAAAGAATGTGACTTGAATCTAAAATAATTTCTCTTAGACTAGTAATATTTATGGGGGAGAAATATGTATTTTTACTTTCTTATCCCTTCTCTGAAGAGAGCAGAGTGGGACAGCCTCATGACCTCCATTTCTTGCTGCCCTTCAGATAATAATCAAAGTCTTCCTTGGAGACTGGTGACTGAGATTCCATAGATAATCTATTCACACTTCCCTTTGAGCTGTATGTTGACACACACATGTGTGCATATATCCTTGTGGAGTGGTGGATAGAGTGCAGGACTTGGATTCAGAAAGACTCCTCTTCCTGAGTTAAAAATCTGGCCTCAGATACTAGCTGAGTGACCTTGAGCAAGTCACTATTTGCCCTATTTCCTCATTTGTAAAATGAGCTGGAGAAGGAAATGGCAAACTACTGAAATCTCTGTACCAAGAAAATCCCAAAGGGGATCTTGAAGAGTCTGAAAAATCATGAAAAATGACTAAACAGCAATGTGCACATACACACAAGCCATATTGGCAATACACATACTCTACATACAGACCCACACAAACATATTTCATATTTCACTAGGAGCTCCCAACAAATTGTAGAAATTCTCTCTGCTGATATGCATTGGTGAAGAAAATTTCTTCATTGGAATGTCCCTATGCCAAATAGTTCAGTTTGGTCGTAAGACAGATTTTCAACTTTAAAGGTACTTTAGTTGGATTACCAATGTGGGAGTTACTGCTAAAGATGTACAGTAAGATCAGTTCCTTATTAAAGAAAATGTTAAAGTCAATACCACATTAGAAGTTATAAAGATAAAACATAACATGCTATTAACATAACCATAATCTGATCTATTTGAGTTCCTGATGTTGAAGGATATGGAATACATAAAGGAGAAGATATCAACAGAGAAGCTTGCTTCTTCTTACAGAGTTTAACTGAGGTAAAGCAATCAGCACAAAAAGAACAGAAAAGCCTAGGAACTCCCTCAGATGTGAAATACTTTATCTCTCAAGCACGTGGACATGATTGCCAAGTGCAACATTGGGTTAAAATATAGATCCATTTTCAAGACTTTACAGAAAAGGATGATGGAAGATTATGAGGAGAGATGTTTCATTTTTTTAAAAGTGAGAAGCAGAGGAAGGAAAGAAAAGATAATTTACGGAAAGCAAGGCATGAAACCCAATTAGATCATTTGAAGATAAACAATAAAACAGAAAGTAGGACAATAAACAGGAAAAATGGAAATGCTTTCCCAAAATTTCTGTAGCAAATTATTTTTTTCATCAGTGGCAGTGTGGTGCCTACATTTGGACTCTAGCTTTTGAGTATCTAATATACTGCATGAAGTAGTGGAAATGACACTAAAGAAAATGAAGGTGTGAAGAACAGCTTATATTCATCTTTTTTTTCTGTTTTTGCAGTCAAATAGACCTAGACTGTTTGCTCTATTATGAGAGCAATATGCCCTGCAACTTCATAGAATAAGTTTTGCTTACCCAAATATTTGCCAATGCCCAAGTATTTGACTTTCTTTGCTATTTTTCTAACAGTTTACTTGTCGTGTCAAGTGAGTTTGCAGTTCCACTTGGATTGCCCTTGCTGTAGTAGGAATACATTAGGGGAATTTCAGGTACCCTTTGGAATAAGGGAGGAACTTTGCCTGGACCTCTAAAGGTCTCTTGTCTATGATATATATGTATATACATATATGTTTTTGTGTGTGTATGTAATATATATATGTATGTGTCTGTCTGTCTGTCTATCTATCTATCTATCTATCTATCTATCACCTATGATGAAGGCTAGAGAAATTTTGTAATGCTGGGTTTAGACTTAGAAAAATTTGTCCAAATACCATTTTGATGGCCTTAGGAACTGAGGGAATCATGAAAGCATTTTCACCCAGGACATTTTGGCTTCTCATCTAAGAATGAAGGGGTAATGCTTAGTCAAGACCAGGTCTGAAATCTCTGTTGGGAGAGCTCCATGTGGTCTGGGATGCTCTGTATGGATCAGATTTCCAATTGAGACAAAGGAGTCCACTTTCTTTGCTTTCTTCTTTTCTTTTTGATCGTGGGCTGAAGAAGGCCATTCTAACACTGAGTTAGGCCCTCATTGAGTACTAAGCAAGCAGTAATCTTTAGTAGGTTTTGTGAAATGTTTGTTAGATCTCAAAAAATTTTGCATTTGGGGGTAATTGTGATTTTTACCTGTGCATGTGGGACTGCATAAAATCATGCCACACTAATTTGAAAATCATTTTTAAACACCAACATAAATGTTTTATATCATAATCATTCTTCTACATGTCCTCCCACTTTCCTATAATCATCCTGTACAATAAAAAAAGCTTAAGCAACACTGACAAGTGTAGCAACTGTGTCTGTTTATATCTGTTATCTTTAGCATCTTTAATCATCTGAACTGGGTGATCAGTATTACTCTTATTTTGAATTGTTGCCTTTCTGCATTGTTTTTATTTACATTATTGTAAGTACCATTTGTATTGTTTTGCTCTGTATTTATTTAAAAAACATCTTCCCACATTTCTTAGAATTCTTCATATTCATAGTCTGTTAGGGTGTAATACCATTTCCTTATATCTGTCTTATTCCAAGTATGCCCTGGCCCTAAATATAAGATTATCTGGATTATCTGGAGAGATTGAGTCAGTGAAGCAAAAAAAAATTAGGGAAAAATTGTTTTTCCTAAACATACACACCTAGTCAGAATAAATAAGTAAGCATAGCATTCAAGTCATTGCCTGTGAATAGCAGCAACAGCTTGTGTGGGAACAAACAGTTCATCAAACCTACAACAGTATTCTTCTTTCTTGATACTAATTGATACAACATTTGTCCCAAAGCAGGCTTTATTGTATTTAGCCCATTACCTTTCCAGATCTTGTAGTCACAGAACCATGCACTTCAGGTCACTGAATGCCACGCAATCCCTTCACACTCAGGATCTGGACAAAACAAATAATGCCTAAGATGTTCCACCCCTTGGCCTCCTACCTTCCATGGCCACATCAGGACCAAAACTATACTTTATGCCTAAAAGTAAATAACATAGCACTTAATCCCAAGTACTAACAAACAAAATGTTTAAGGGAGTAGAACATAAACTGTACTTTCAAGAAAGTTTTAAACAAGCAATAAAAACTAAAACCTCAACTATAACCCAAGTTAGAACATTCATTTTGTTGCCAAATCATAAACTAACCAAAAGGTTTCATTTAAGCTAGAGGTCAATAAAATATAGCTCCAAGACGCTAGTAGCTAGTAACAAAATTCAGCCACAAGATTAAGAAGAATCAGAGGACATTTTGTTACAGAATATCTGGAGGGGGGGGAAGCAAAACTGGAATAAGAAGTTGAAAGTTTATAATCTTCTTTCCTTGCAATGTGTCTTTTGACTGGAGATAATATCTCCCCTCTCCTGCTCAGGTACTCATCCTATGTGCCCTAGTACCTTAGCTGTCACCTTTTACTCACAGAGGTGAGTGAAACTACACCTTCTGATCCAGAGTAATAATCCCCAAATTTCCCAAGGGTCCTATTGTCTATATGACTTTCAAGCCTATGAATTTGACAAAAGGATTAATTGGTTGACCTACTTTCCTCAAGTATTGTTACCACCCCTCACATTGACTAGGGGGCCACCCTAACTCTCCACTGCCAAACCCTCCTTGGCTTTCAGGGAGATTATTGGCTCAAACCATTCTAGGAAATAGATTAGCATGAGATTAGTGGTGACATCCTTCATTGTAGAGGAGGCAGAGTTCCTTAGTCAAAGAAAATGACAGATGGGTGGTCAAAAGCAAAGAATCAATTCACAAAATTATTCCGTCTAGTTGAGAGAATATATGTTTATTAGTTGTACTGATATGGTCTACTCTAGTATGCTTTGGAGTGCTGGTATGGTTTACTGATCCTGCCCCCACAAGTTATCCCTCTTGATGATCCAAATGTTGAGCCTCCAGGCTCTTTACTACTCAATGAGGCCCATAACAAAGGTGTCCTAAGAGAGCTCTCTAGGCTCCTGATCCCTTGGGTTCCCAGAAGAGATGGAGTTGAGCCCCATGGAGTACCAGCAAGGGATACTATACCCATAATGGGTTGAGCTGATTGCAAATCAAGCATTATAGTGGTAGGGGAGAAGACTCATTGGGAATATCACCTTTAAGGATATCATTAAAATTTTCATGGTGGGTGCTGGCATCAGTGAACCCAGACTTAACACACTCTTGGCCCCTGTTTATTCTATCAAAATTCATGCTTACTAATGGAAACAATAACCTGAACTGGAAGCAACCTCCACAAAGCCAACAAATTTATCTCCACTATATGTTAAGGCTGATTTGTAACTGTAAAAGAATTATAGTCTTAGAAGATCATATATTTAGAGCTAAAAGGGACCTTAAAGGCCATTGTGTCACCAACATATACGCTGGTTGGAACAGTGAAGTTCAGTGATTTGTCTGTAGTCATATATCTAATAAGTGACTTCAATTCCAGTGACCTATCCACTAGGCCAGGCTGCCTCTCATATACATAATACCGTTATTGTATTATCTCACCTTTATTGAGTCAGTGGTTTTTGTTCCCCATATTGCAATTCCTCCTAAACCTCCTGCCTCTAGAGGCATTCCATGTCCAACTAAGTAAGAACTCTAGGGGTAATGGTCACCTGATTTCTGATACCCAGCAGATCCCTAAAGATCTGAACCTTACCATCCATCTAATAAAGTGTTACCCTGGCGTAGAATTACTTTTGTTCTGATATAAACACTGTGCAACTTTGGAGAGCTTGGCCTTTCCCCTGATAATCTGTACATTATATAAGGTTATGGTATAAAGGAATTCATGGAGATGATTGAAGACCATTTACCTATCCCTTCCTTTTCCATTGTTATTTTATAACTTAAAATTTTTATATGATCTTTTCCCAATTATATGTAAAGACAATTTTTAGCATTCATTTTAACAAAATTTTGAGCTCCAAATTTTTCTCCCTTCCTTCCTCCCCTCCCATCTTTCTAAAATAATAAGCAATTTGATACAGGTTATATATGTGCAATCATTTAAAGCATATTTCTGTATTGACCATACTTGTGAAAGGAGAAATAGATCAAAAGGGGAAAAACCCCAAAAATAAAGTAAGTGAAAGAAGTATGCTTCAATCTGCATTCATAGCCTATCAGTCCTTTATTTGGATGATCTTCCATTATTATTAATCCTAATACTAATGCAATCAGGATGCTAAAAAGTCTCATCAACCCCATGTTGTGATAACTGTATTCATGGCCTCTTCTTACCTAGACAAAGTTTCCAGTCTTCCCATCTTTTTAGAGTGACTCACCAAAGAGGGCAGCACGACTGGCATCTGCTTAATATTAAGGAGGTCCGATCTTTGTTCAAACTTCAAAAGCATAACCTGAATTGCAACAAACAGAGGAAGTCTCATAGTAAGCAATTACTTCCAGGTAGGAGGAGCACCTTCCAAGCAATTTCAGTTCTAATGGCCTTTGAAATAGGCTGTTTCATAAGGGGACTGGAATTTGTATAGTATCAACTATTCAGTGTCATATGGCCAATCAAGAATTCCCAGCTCTTTTACATAATGAGTATTTATTATAGGCTGCTTGAATAGATCAGGAAGGGAATTTATCCTTAGAGAGTTAGACCTGCCTGATTCCCACTTGAACCTGCTGAAACAGAAACAGATCACCTGTCCCAGCTATGCAGGGTGTCAGAATGGCCTTGCAACAGGAGTTCCAGTTAATTTCCTAAAGTTATGAAATTTATCATTGGAAAATAAATCAGCTCTGGCTTCTTTTTCCCATAGATGAACTAACCAATCCCTTAAAGCCTCCATTTCCTTCTGGTAACACTTAGCCATTAAGCACCTTATTTCCTACCCTGAATACTTCCTAATCTCTTCCAATCCACTAACCCCTAAGAGAATACTGCCTTGTAATGGTGACTGAATATACCCTCCAGTTCACAGTGCATGGGGAAGGCCAAGACTGGGACCAAGATGGAGGGGAAAATACCAATAGAAGGAGAGTCTTCCTTACTCTAGCCCTCTCCTTTTCCCCAAATTTAATCTCTAATAATAGCAAATTTTTTAGCAAAATAGCTAAAATAAATAGCAAAATTTTCCTGGAACAACAAGGTTAGGTTAGAGTCATTATCAGATGTCCCCTGTAGTGCTACCAGTGGGAGAATGTTGGCCCTGTCTCCTTCAGCTGGCCTATCATAAAGTCTATCAATTGGCCCTCTGCTTTTTGTGCATGTGCAATTATCTTGTTCTCACTTAATTTCACCTTTGTTAACACAAAGTCTGGTTTTTCAATAATTAGCAACAGCCAGAGAATAGTAAAGTGGAAAGCATATTTACACCTCCTTACCTCCCCTGCCAAATTCAGCAGGTCAATCCCTCTGTGTCTACAGGGGTTTCAGACATCCCATGAATGGAATCAGTCTATCTCATAAAACTTTTCATTCCTGTGCTATCAGATAATAAGGAACTATAGCACCCTAGCACTGTCCTTCCTTCACAACCGCCATTTCCTCTCTTAGCAAAAAACTTCACCAGATGCTGCCAGTTACACCACATATACCTGTCCAAGTATACATCTGCCCTAAATGCAAGCTTATAATAGAGACATAGAATCGATGTGGCAGATGATTTTTTTTATGGGGTTGGGGTGGGGAGAACAACAACAAATCTCTAAGCTAAATATAAACACTAAGAATGGATATACGATGCAGGTGCATTTCTCTGGTACCCATTTACGGGGACAGCACTAGGTAAACAACAGTAGTAGCCTATGTAGCAATAAACAGTCCATTGAATTCAAAGAACTCTCCCTTCTTGATACATAAGATTTACATAAGATTCCCTTTAAAGTCGACCAAAGTGTATTTAGCCTGTTCTCTTTCTAGGTCTTGATTAAGGGTTAAATCATAAACATAATGCAACTTAATCCATATGTTAGGGCCCAAGTTGGTAAAACAAAAAACACCTAAAACAACATTCATATTCCACCATTCAACCATCCTCCTAATAAAATGGACACCTTTGGCTTACATACACAGTAGGAGAATTGCCAGATCAATAAATGGTTTAGTTTGCTTCATCATGGGCTCTCTGGAATTGTACTCAATCATTCTATCTAATGTAGCTTTTTGGTGCTCTCATATAAATTGTTATCCAGGTTCAATGCAATTCACTTGGTATCACTTCATACAAATCTTTCCAGGTTTCTCTGAATCTGTCCTTTCATAATTTTTTTTTTATGGAACCATAATGTTTTGTGACATTCATATAGAACTTGCCCAGCCATTCTGTAATTAATTGGTAACTTAGTTTCTGGTTCTTGACTATAATAAAAAGAGTTTCTACGAACATTCTTATGGATGGATTCTATGAACATACATATGGATCCTTTTTTCTCTTCTAGATCTCTTTGAAATATACATTCATTCAATATATACTCATGGTTGTACATATTTCTCCTGAGAGAATATAAGCTCCTTGAGAACAGGAGTTGTTTACTGTTTTATATTTATGTCCTTGGTGCCTAGCATACTGTCTGGCAAATAGAAGTGCTTAATAAATGCTTGGTGACTGTGGGACTAAATAGACCAGAGCATAACATTTCCACTGGCAAGTTACAAGTAAGAAATGGCATAAAAGACATAATTAAGGAAATGTATGCCAGAAAAGGAATGGGGCTGGTTATGTAGTGAAGGTGAAGGTTAAAACACAGTTCATAGGATCATAAATTTAAAGCTACAAAAGACCCTAGAGTACTAGATATACTACTAGATGTCCTATCAGTGAGGTTCCTTTGTTTTCTGTTGGTATCTGTGAAATTTTAAGAAACACAGAAAACTCCCATCAACACTGGGTGAGCCACATAAGAAAGGTTTATGGAAGGACTTGAGCAGGAGCCACATAGGAAGAGAATGCATGAATAGATTTTGACTTGCATCAATAGACAGTGTTATTACTGGATTACAAATCCATTGAGGAGAAGGAAGAGGATGGGAAGGAAGAAGAGGAAAAAGATGATGCTAATGATGATGACAAGGATGATAAAAGATGAGAAGAAGATGATAATTCTAATAATTTAAGACCAGCCTCTTGCCACTAGAAATTACAGAAAGATTATCTTTGAGTATTCTGGACTTAGTGATTTATGCAGATTGTACAATGAAGTGGTAGAAACAATGTAACCTGTTAAATCATGTTACACAAATTTAGCATCTACTGGATACCTAGATGGACAAGATCAGATTAATAGAATTATGTACCAAAAGCTCACTATCCTTTCTAAACTAGAAACTGATGACAATTCCCCATCCTAAAAATACAAACCCTGAAATATCCTAGAAAAATCCAGTGAATTGTATGTCTTTTAAGGATGAATTTGGAACCAAATATCATTTCAGAAAGAATCACCAGTAGATAATACTAATCCATAACAATTTCTAAATGGTTCTGCTAGATGTTGCAATAGCAGATACCCATCATCTCTGAGCTGCATGGAATGAAAAGCTTTTCAAAATGTAGAAACCTAGAAGACATTAAAATAATGTGAGAACAGGATAAGATAGATATCATCACTGCTGTGCTGCCTGCTATGGGAATTGTCCTGAAGACATTTTCAGCTAAGTCCACAGAAGATGTGTTTACATTCCAATGCACTTCTTCAATTATTAAACAAAAATCAATTTATTTCTCCACACAATAGTGTGCAGAACATTAAATTTAAAAAATACACAGCAAAGTAATTTGTCTTTGGATTGCTTCTATCTAAGTCCCATCAAAAAGATGAATACAAAAACAGTAAGAATACGAACAATAGTTATTATTATTATTATTAATGGGGATAAAAGTCCTTAAATCTGATGTCTGAATATAACATGATCTAAGAGTTAGAAAGGACTTCAGACTTCATTTAGTTCAATTTGTACTTGACCAATAATCACTTTTCCACTCTTCATAAGTGGTCATCTGACCCCTTCTGGAAGACCTCCAAATTTAGGGATTCCACTAATTTTCAAAACTAATCATGCCACTATAAAACAGATCTAATTGTTAGGAAGCTTTCCCTTATATTAAGCCCAAATCTGCCACTGGATCTTCCATTCTTTGGCCCTAATTCTGCCCTGTTATGTATTAGATGTAACAAAACATCTAACTTTTTCCCACTATCCAGCTGTCTTGTTTCTTTTGCTGTCCTGCTATTTCACATACAAGCATTGCAGTTTAAAGCTATTAAAGCATTAATTATTTGTCAAGTTGTAATAGTTTACACAGCACAAAGATTTGGGGGATACTATTTATGTGTATAAGCACACACATATACAAATATGTGTATACATACATGCATATATACACATGATGTTCTGCATATTATAACATAGGTTGTGGCTCTTTTTCTTGCCAAAGAAAACCCCTCTATATGTGCCCTGGATCCTCCCTCACCTTCAAAACATTGTCCCCACTATCGTCTCTTCCTCCTTCAGTTTTCAGTCTCTGCCTCTCTACTGTGTCTTTCCTTGCTGCTTTCAAATGTGCCCATCTCTTCATCCTTTAAAAAGCAAAATATGTTCAGTAGATCATACCGTCCTCTCAAGTTGTCATCCTAAATATTTCTTCTCTTTATCAACCAACTCCAGGGGATGAGAAACTATTTCTACTCTTCTCTACTTTGTTTTCTTTCAGTCCTTTGCAATGGGTTTCTGACTGCATTACTCAGCTCTCTCCAAAGTTACCAATGATCTCTCAATTGCCAAATTGAACGTTTATTTTTGTTGTTGTTTTAAATAATTTTTATTGTGAATTTAAATGAAATGAACATGTCAATATACAAAGAAAAAACAAAAAAGGGATTCTGAATGAAACTATAGACTGTAACCTAATTTTTTTCTTTAGGTACAGCTTGAATTTTTTGTATTATTGAAATCTAATATCATAGTTTCAACTCTGCTGAATTTGTGTCTCTTTCTGAACTTCCTTCTACTCTCTTCTGTTTATTTTTTTTAATGATTCATTGAGTTTTTCTTAATTTTGTTCCTTTTTATTTCACAACTCTTCCTATTTCCCATTGAAAAGTCAACTCTTCCTTATTTATAGATTTTCTGAATATGAAAAAAATTTGTCTTATTCTGCACCTCTAGTTTATTACTTATATGCCAAGAGATAGGAAGTATGAATAATTATTAATCTTCTATAGTTATGTATAATCTGTCATTGCATTGAAGTATTAAGTATTTCACCTTCTCCCCCCGCCCCCCTTTACAATGGTGTAGTCATCATATAAATTGTTCTCCTCGTTCTTTAGTTCTATATCAGTTCATACAAGTTGTTCCAGCTTTCTTTGAACCCATCCCTTTTGTAATTTCTTATGATGCAATAAAGTTTTTCATATACCATAATTTGTTCAGCCATTCTGCAGCTGATATTCAATTTGTTTCCACTTTTCTACAACATGAAATGCTGCTATAAATATTTTTGTACATATGATGTATGTACACCCCACCCCCTTCTCATCCTTATAGTGGCCAATATACATTGTTTATTGATTGTTTTGGTATAGTACACAGCTGCTTTCCAGAATGGTTGGACAAATTCATAGCTCCACTGATAGTGAATTAACATTCCTATCTTTTCACAGCTCTTCCAACAATTGCCATTTTCTTTCTTGTCTTCTTTCATAATCTAAAGGATATGCAGTAGCACCTCAAGTTGTTTTTAAGTTGCAATTTACTTATTTTTAGTGCTTTGAAACATTTTAATGTGGTTGTTGATAGCTCTCTTTTAGGGACCGACTGTTGGTGTCCTTTGACCTGTTGGTGAATGGCTCTTATTCTTTTTGTATTTGTATCAAATCTAGCGCACCTTCAATATCAGCCCTCTGTCAGGGAAATTTTCTATGAAGATGTATTCTCAGTTAAATTTCCCTTCCAATTTTAACTACATTGATTTTTTTGGTATAGAACTTTTCAGTTTTATGTGAGCAAAATCACACATTTTACTTCTTTGTCAAGAACTCTTTCCTTATCCATAGTTGTGAAAGGTATATCCTTCCCTACTGCTCTAATTTGTTTATGATATTTTATTGACCTAAGTCTTTTCTCTTTTCATTTTTCCAGAACTCTCCAGTGCATTTGACATTGCTGATTTCTCTACCTTCTAAATGCTTTCTTTTCTCTGTTTGGTTTTTTTTTTTCTGGCATTTCTCAATCCTGGCTTACTTCTTACTTGCCTGACCACTTCTTAGTCCTTCTTGCTAGATCTTTATCTACATCATGCCATCTGATTGTGGGTATACACTAAGGCTCTCCCCTGGCCCCTTTCTCTCCCTTTATTCTCTCTTGGTGAGCTCATCAGCTCTTCATGAATTTATTTAATATCTTTATGCAGATGACTGATGGACATGTATATCCAGCCAGTCTTTTTCTCTCTGGTTTCTCATTGCCAGATGCCTGTTGGATGTTTTAAACTGCATAACCCAGAGAAATCTCAGACTCAACTGTATTGAAGCTCTGTCCCTTTTCTTCAATTATACACCTCATTCAAACTTCCCTATTACTACTGAAAATGTTACCATTTCCCCAATATTCCAGGTTTTATAATCTTATCATTATGATTCTTCACTCTCACTCATTCCACAATCCAATTAGTTGCCACATTTTCCCATTTCTATCTTCATGACATCTCTCATATCTCACCCCTTCTCTCTCTGTTCACACAGACATTCACACAGATATCACCTTAGTTCAAGTCCTTATCACTTCTCACCTTTACTACTGTAATAATGACTTCCTGATTGAGCTCCCTGTCTCAAGTCTCTCTCCAATTCAATACATCTTTCACATAGGTGCCAAAGTGATTTTCTTAAAGAGAAAATCTAACCATGCCACCCCATTATTCAATAAATACCAGGGGTCCCCTATTACCTCTAGGATAAAATATAAACTGCTCTATTAGCCTTTTAAAGCCCTTTACAACCTGGCTCCAATCTGTTTTCCCACTATTTCCTACAGTCTACACAAATTAGTTTACTCTGTTCCTCACCTGTGATGCTCCATCTTGTCTCTTTAACCTCAACCCATGCCTACAATGCACATCTTCCTCAAATCTCCATTATAGAATCTTTCTCTTCCTTTGAGATTAAACGAAACCATTACCTTTTACACAAAGCTTTTCCTTATTCCTCAAAATGCTAATGTTCCCCCTCCCTCTCTATTTTTGTTTTGTATATGTATATGCATACCCCAACTGTACACTCACGCACGCACACACACACACACACACACACGCACATGCACACACACACCCATACCCATACCCATACCTAGGTGATGTAGTGATTAGAGCACTGGGCCTGGAATCAGAAGGCCTGAGTTCATATTCAGCCTCAAACACTTAGTATGTGACACTGGGCAAGTCACCTAACCTTTGTCTCAGTTTCTTCAACTGTAAAATGGGGATAATGATAGCTTCTGCTTCCCAGGTTATTATGAGCATCACATGAGATATTTCTAAAGTGTTTAGCACTGTGCCTGGTGCACAGTAGGTGCCATATAAATTCTAGTTACCATTATTATTATATCATATGCATGTAGTTTCCTTCTACAAAATATAAGCTCCCTTGGAATAGGGATTCTTTTTCTTTCTTTTTTTGTTTTGTTGTTTATTTTACATACCTAGTGCTTAGCAAAATGCCTGGTACATATCAGGTGTCAAAACATGCCCAGCATGTGTAGAACAGAGGTGTCAAACTCATAGCCAACTCCTGAGTGTAGCCCAAGCCAAGATTCAAATGTAATTGGGAAATGTTTTGGAAAATAAATAAAATTCAATAAGCCATAGATAATATTGATATATGGATTTCTAAGTTAACATGCAGCATGCGGGGATCTGTTTCTATATGACTTTAATACAACTCATTTGGAACATAGAACTAGTTGCTTTTCTCCTTAAATTTCTTAGGACTCCATCTGATTTTTCATCATTTCAGAAATGCTAATTTGTCTTCTGTGAAGTATGAAGTCAAATGTGGCCTAACAAAACTGCAGGAAAGGCATTTCGTTTACCAATCAAATGCACTGCAATTTTATTGGTTCTGTGGCTAGTAATACTGCTACAATATACTAAGTGGCATGGCTACTTTCTCATTCGTAATGGGGTGTTAACTTTAAGGCATCATTGTGGCCATGTTTATACTCTATTGAAAGAGCCACAGAGGAAAATAATTGGGCATTTAATTGTCAACTATTTTACATTGTGGGCATAAAAGAGAAATTGGTTTTGGAAAAGAAACAACTCTAAACTTCAATTTACCTTTCCCCACCTAGATGGTAGATCCTCTGTTTTATGAGACTCCCTAAATCAGCCATCCTTGGGTACTCAAGAACTCAGATAAAATCAAACTCTTTATTGCCAGAGAGGTGGGGTTGATAACAACTCAGTGATAGAGCTTTTGACTGTGTACAAAGCTCTTTGTACATGTTTGCTTATTTGAACCTCATAACAATTTTGTACTAGGTTATGCGAATAGCATTATTCCTCTTTCACAGGTAAGGAAAATGTGGTGCAGAGATGTTGGGCAACATGTCAAAATGTGGACTCAAACCCAGGTCCTTCAACTAGAGATCATTTGGGATTCCACCAAAGAAAATTTCGGGTAGGAGAGTCACAAGCATACTACTGCTTTGGATAATAATAATGGTAATATATGTCTATAGTATTATTCTCCATTGCATCTACCTGGTTCTTCTGCTCCTACTGCTAAAATTTTTCTCCTTTTTGTGAGGGGAACTGGGTCATCCCTCACATCTCTGGGTGGTTTGTATTCTGTAGTTGTGGTCTCTAAGTATGATCTCTGACTGCTTTCTTCTTCTGCTTCCTGATGCAAAAGAGTTACTCTTGGAAAAAGAGAAGTCAGTCTATTCCCAAGGAGAAGAAATTGAAAAGAATCAACCGCCTGCTGGGGAGAGGGTTCATTTGCTATCAATGCCAAAAACCATTTAGATCTGCTTTCCTTTTTTACTCTAGTCATCACCAAAATTGCAGTATTTCTCTTGGCGACTTGTAATAAATGACTGTGTATAATATGAAATTCAGAAAGATATTATCATCTGTCCTCAAGGCACTTGTATTATTTTTTAAAAGGCAATATTGAAACAGATTAACATAAAATAAAACATTTTATCTGAATTTAAGAGGAGAAGAGAGTGAAAATTTTGCTTTTAATGGAAAATTATTATTTGACTGTTACTCTCTTTTTTTAAGTCTGTCTCTAAGTGGATCCTCAGGTAGGTAGTAATGTAAAAACCACTACAGAGTGATTCAGAAAAATGTGAAAAGATAAGCAATTGGGAGAAGGAAAGGAGGGATGACAGGATCAATCATTGTTGGATTCCCAATTGCCAAGGGATTGCTTCATAAATAACATGACCAAACTTGGCTTCTCACCTTCCTGCAAGAGTGCAGCCTACTGAAAGTGTTTGACAGTAATCACCACCGAGTTATGATGGTGATTGATAGTGTGCCAATTTAATAGGATGCAAGAGAACACCATACTTCAGTGGAAACAGTATGTCTTGTGTAATTAGGACCCTTTTCTGGGCCTTCTTTACTTCTTCCCTGGACTGTTGTAGTAACTACATAATTGGTATCTCTGCTTCCAGTTCCATAATCAGTATCCCTTCTCCAAGTCACACAACTACCAAAATGATTTTCCTAAAGCATATATCTTCCCTTGTCACTCTCCTTCTCAAAAATCTTCAGTGGCTTCCTTTCCCCACCAAAAAGAAATACAATCTCCTGAAACTAATAGTTAGAGTCCTCCCCAATCAATGGTGTAGTTCCTTAGCTTGGCAGGATGTTGTGGCTGGTTCATTCCAACACTGCCATCTTGCCAGCACCCCTGATTTGTTGAAACACCCCAAGACTTCCCAATGGACACCAGAGATTAAGAAGAAGCACATTTAGTGACCATGGGTCTATGAAGAGTTGGCTTACCTCAGCCCCTCTTTTGATAATCTAGATTTATCTAGTATCTAATTTTACTAGATTAATCTAGTAAAAACTGTTTCTTGGTAATACTCACACAGTCAAGATTATTATGAAAATTATCCTGTTATTCTGGGCAACTCCAAGCCCTGGCCTCTAATTACTCAGAAAACTGATTAATGTTGATAAGAATTATACAAGCTGGGAGCAAAACCTGCTCAGAGCTAAAGCTTCACTTGATATAGAGAAGTACCCTCTTTGAGAGGTTATGGTACCCTTTATTGTTCACATTAGATGTACTAATTTAGAAAATTTCTAGAACATTTAGAAGCTCTAGCAGTCTGAATGCCAGGTCTCTTTTTCCCCATTAGGCTTCTGGACATTGTTATCTGTGGGCATGTGGGAAATCATAAAAACCTGAGTTTGGATACCTATAGTCTTCAATTCTTTGACTAGCATTGCAAGTTACAGGTGGACAGGAAGAATACATTATTCAGAGTAAACTAATAGAGATAACAGGCCTGTCTTTTGCTAGGGGAGAGAATGTAGAGACAGCTAGAATCCTATATACACCCTCTAGAATTTGTAGTCACCTTCCAACTATGCCACACTATTTAGTCACAACCTGAAGTTCAGGGAGGTTCTGGGAGTGTGTTTGAATTATAGGACTCATTGAGAGACAAAATCAGGCCGAGGATTATAAGACTTCACTTGTGACCATGCTGACATCTATAGTGGACAGAAAAAACAGAAAACTCAACGAAATACCAAAGCTAAAAAGGAAAAGATTGAGCCAAAAAAACTTTTTTTGTACTTTTGGCTGTAAGAGGACAGAGTGGTATTGGTGGGGAAATCAGGACAATTGTGGGGGAGTTATCTCGGAAGCATTTACAGATATTACTCCACAGAGCATATACATATGAACTCTCCTTGTTTCCAATCCAACAGTGTAGAAACAGTGGGAAGTCTGTTTCTGGCCATAACTGTGTGCTCAAAGTGACTCAGGGTTGAGTACTGTCATGATAAAAAGTCTTCTGTTCGGTTGTAGAGCCAGAAGAACTGGTGACTCAGGAACGGCTGAATCAGAGCTGAATTTTCAGACAAAAGGGAGCTTTCCACGCTTGCTACACTGTATTTTGACTTCCTTAATTTAGTACAAAGAGAGACATAGTATCATAGTGGATAGAAAAGCTGATCTCAGAGCTAGGAAGTCCTGGCTGTAGGATCAACAAGGCACTTAATTTGTTAATGTCCCAGCCAATTTAACAAAGCCATAAATCACAGAACAGTTGCCAATCTTTCAGCAGAAGGAATCTACTTACTAAGAGTTCCTTATACTCATGAAATCACAGGCCAAGACAAAAAAAAGACAGTATCACTTTTCTGGCCATGAATCCATGTTTTGACAAGCAATTTTCTTGCTCATCTCAGCTTCTTCACTCTCAGTGCTCTTCAGACACCCTAGTAACAACCCAATCTGGCTTTTCTGTTTATTTTTTTTTAACTTCACAAATTGAACCCTGCATTATTTGCCCCAGAAAGAGATTGCTAAGTAGCTACGGTAGTATAATGGAAAGAGCACTGGATTTGGACAAGGATGCAGGTTCAAATCCTGAATATACTTCTGTGTGACCTGAGGGAATTTTTTGTAAAATGATTCTGGACCTCAGTTTCCTTCTTCATATTGGGATTAGATGATCTTTTGATATCCTTTCCAACTTTAAATCTGTGTCCTTTCTCCTTCCCCCTTCCACCTCTCATCTCTAAGGAAGTTCACTATATGATATGGCAGAAAAAATAAGATTCTGATAGACCTCTACTCAGAAGGGCAAGGAGCCAAGGAATGAATGATCAGAGAATTGGGTAAGGTGAGGGAAGCTTAGGGACCTAAGCTCAGAAGGAACTAATGCATTAGGTTCAGGGTATGGCAGTGATCTCTGCTTTGTAGATGAGTTGAGAATTGGGAATCTCTGCTCATGCAGAAAACAGGAGCTTAAAAAAAGGCATAGATTTTGAAATAGAAAAAGACTGTTTTGAGCTATTTTGGAGGCAGCCATTGAAGACATGACATAATGATGATGACACATTCCTGAATGTAATGAAATGTTATTATACTAGAAGAAAAGATGGATAAGGAATTTTCAGAGATGCATGGGAAGGTTTATATGGCCTGATGCAGGATGAACTAAGTAGAACCAGAAAATTTATTCACACATACGTGTGTATGTGCATGTACATATATACACATATAATGCATATCAACACTCTAAATGGAAATAAAACAAAACAAAATAATGCTATGTAATTAAAATGACCAATTTTGACCCTAGAGAATAGGCAAGAATATATACTTATTTTCTTCTCTTCATTAGGAGTATAGGGAATGAGAATATTAAATATATTGTCAAATTTGATAGGTTTGTTTTGTTGAAATACTTTCCCCACTCTTTCTTTTTTATTCTTTTTGTTATAAATGATATTTCACATGATAGTGAGATGGGTATGTTATAAGATCTAGAGTTGAAAGAGAACTTAGAGGTCATCTGGTCCAACCCCATGAATTTACAGGTGAAATGAAAGTAATGAAAAAGAAAAGATACCAATAACAATTAAGAATGAAAAAAAAGAAAGATGGTACATGCCATCCTAAAGCCATATGACCTAGTGAGACTAAGTTCAATTACTTACTTAGAATAGCAGCAGGTGAAGAATCTGGGTTTTGCCAAAGGGTAGAAATAGCTTTATTAACTTTCTAATGAAAAATGTTTCGGGAAAACCAAATCAGAGAGAAATGGGTTGGGAACCATAGTTGGACTTCAGAAGCCTCCAAGGAAGGTGGTGTCTGAAAAGTCAAATCAGAACAATCTGCATTCCATTGGAAGATTCTTTGGAACTCAAAAGTGACTTTTTCATTCAGAGAATGAATGTATCTAGATAGGATTTCTGTGTATATGTATATGTGCCTATGTTGAATATGTTTCTCTCTCCATGGGTTCCTTCCCATCTTGCTATAAAACTTTCTCAGATCTCCTCAAACATGAACTAGGATTCTAACAGATCTTCTTGCCTCCACTCTCTCCACTCCAATTATTTCTTCTAGTTTACAGTAGATTTATGTTGGCACTATAGTCAAACCTTGTGGGATCCTAGCCCCTCCTGGAACCTGCTTTCCACTTTTATTCCTGGGATTCCTTCCCTTGGTAATCTTCTCTGGGCCTAGAATGCATGTACTGTACTTATATGCAGAAAACTTTATGTATGTATGGACACTGTTTAATTTACTTCAATAAGCATTGTAAGCACCTATTGTGCATAAGGCATTATATAGGCTCCAGAGATATGACAAAAATGAAATAATTCTTGCCCTCAAGAAGTTTGCATCATGCTAGGGAAATACACCATGCAAGCAGAGAAGTAAACAAGAAGTAATCGTGGTGGAGGTAGATGAGGGGAGAGTACTAACAATTGGAAGGTTCAAAAAAGGCCTAAATTAGCAGGTGGTACCTGAACTGAACCTTGAAGGGAGCTGGCAATTCCAAGAAGTTGATATGAGGCAGGATAGTATTCCAAGCATGGAATTAGTTTATTCAAAAGCATGGAGGACGGAGAAGAACTGGAATGTACAATGAATAGCTAGTAGTCCAGTTTGACTGAAGATTAAGGGAGCAGTGTATAGAGGGAGTGGGAAAGGGAGAGAGTAATGCAAAGTTAATCTCAAAAAAGAAGCTAGAGCCAGATTAGGAAGATTATGGAGAGTTTTAAAGGCCAGAGGAGTTTGTTTTGTCTTTGAGGCAACCAGAGGAATTGTTGAATCTTGAGCTAGAAAGTGATATGGTTAGATCTGTGTTTTAGGGGTTTCAATTTGGTAATTGTGGAGGATAGAATGCAGTGAAGAGAAAGAGAGAGAAGAGAGGGGGAAAGGAGACAGAGAGAGAGAGAAAGAGAGAGAGAAAGGGGGAGGGAGGGAGGGAGGGAGGGAGAGAGGGATGGAGAGAAGGAGAGAGCAGTTAAAAATCTTTTGCAGGTCTAAGTGAGCAATGATGTGAACCTGAACTAGGGTGATTGTAGTTTGTGTTGAGGAGGAAATGAGTTCAAGAAATGTCATGAAGATACAATTGATATGTCTTGGCAACTAATTGGACAAAAGGGATGTCAGTTAAGAGTGATGAGTGAAAGATGACTTGAGGCTTAAAACCTTGTGTGACTGGATGACTGGTATTATGCTTATCAGAAATACAGAAGTTAGCAGAGAGGTAAGTTTACAAGGGGCAGCTAGGTGGTGCAGTGGATAGAGAGTTGTGTCTGGAGTTTCGTCTTTGTAAAGTTCAAATCCCGCCTCAAACATTTACTAGCTCTGTGACTCTGGTCAAGTCACTCGATCCTGTTTCCCTAAGTCTTCTCATCTGTTAAATGAGCTGGAGAAGGAAACGGCAAACTACTCCAGCCAAGAAAACCCCAAATGGAGTCACAAAGAGTCAGACATGACTGACATGACTGAAAACAGATGATTTCTGTTTTGGATATTTTGTATTTGAGAGCTCTTTAAAAATTTTGGTCAATAGGAAGATAGTGGAAAGGACAGATTAATTTTCAAAAAGGAAAAATCAACAAAGGCTATTTATGCTATGTTATATAATATTTATTTTAATATAATTTATTTCTGTGAAGTGGTGCTGTTCTGGATTTAAACTCAGGCACTGAACCAAAATGCCTGTGAAAATACACTACATCATCTTGCTACTGAAAAAGAAAAAATATTTTAGTAAATTGCTTTAGGGCAGGACTTCTATTGATGTTAATGCTATTGAGAATGAATGGAGAGCAATTATTTAAAAAGATGTGTTAAGTGCACAAGATTTAAAGTCGACCTATTTGTATTTTAAAATTATTGTATCACTAAGACATGTATTCTATGCAATAAAAAAAATCGTGTGTTCAAGACACAGTTGAGGGAGTAGACATATTGTAGACAGATGTTACAAAAAGGCAGTCACTCAAGTGAGGGTGCAGCTTTGAGGACTGGGGCCTCTCGAAGCAAAGAACAGAGCCTCCTAGGAACTCAATCTAGAGTTAGCCCTTGCAGTTGGGAGTAACAGTAAAGAGAGGAGACTCTGAAAACCTTGCTAAACTACCTGCCCAGAAGAGATGCTATACCCAGTTTTTTTTAACCCTAGCTATAGGAAAAACTGATCATGGAGCAAGTAGCATTGTCACCATTTCATCTGAAATGTGCACAATGCCAACCAGAAGGTCACAAATTAGAAGTCATTAAAATCTGAAAGAACTACATGATATCTTGGGGGTGTTTCTGCTCAGGAGATGTTGATGCCCCTGCAGAACTGGCCCATATGTGAATGTTCCTGAACCTACTTCATTCAATGTCAGATCCATTTTGCTCATGAGCCTCTGACCACTTTCTATAAATACTTACAATCTACAGTATGAACACTGATGAAAGAACTAGTCCCTGAGCTTGTTCCCACTGGCTGGATTAGTATGTACTAAACGTTTTCTGGTTGCTGTACAAAACCTCCATAAGAGCTCCTAATTCTGAATGTATATTAAGTAACATATGGGTTATGGAAATAAATAGCTGAAATTCTTTTTAAAAAAATTGTGACAACTGTTAGGAGAAAGAACATCAAAGCCCTACATCTCTCTAGTTCCAAATGGCCACTGCCACATGTTTTCACTACACATATGCCTATCATTTTGTCTGTTCTTACCACGGACTGCATATTTGTGGGAGAGTTCCCTTCAAGAGTTTCTGGGGTGCAATGTTTTGTAGCTAGACTAGTTATTAAGCACTTATGTGGCAAAGACATTGTAGGGGGTGGGTGGAGGCCTCAACCCATGCAAGATAAGGCAAAAGCTTGCCTATTAAGAGTTGGGAATTCAGGTGGAATGGGTCCAGGATTGGGGAAGGGAAAGAAGGCATTGAGGAATGAGGGTGGCAGAAAAGCAGACACCATGGTAAGGAGAGGGCAGGGAGCTAGACATGTCTACTGGATGATTGGAGCAACTAGGTGGTACAGGGGATAGAGTGCTGGGCCTGGAGTCAGGAAGACTCATCTTCCTGAGTTCAAAATAGCCTCAGACACTTACTAGCTATGTGACCCTGGGCAAGTCACTTAAGCCTGTTTGCCTTAATTTCCTCTTCTATAAAATGAGCTGGAGAAGGAAATGGCAAACCATCCCAGTATCTTTGCCAAGAAAACCCCAAATGAGGTCATGAAGAGTCAGACACGACTGAAAAAAAAATGACTGAACAAAACTGGGTGATTGGCTGTAAAGGAATCACTCACAGATTAAACTTTAAAACCTGAGAGTAGTTGCCTTACTGAAGACCCAATTTCCACACCTGTGAGTACTGATTTGGGGGATGTTTCAGAGTGTTATGATATCTTGTAGTCAGAGGACCTAGGCTTGAATCCCAGGTCTATCATTTAGTAGCTATGTGGCCTTGAGTAAGTCATCCAACCACTCTGGACCCAAGTTTCCTTATCGGTAAAGATGTAAAATCTCACCTTACATTTAAGATGTGATGGGGGGGGGGGATCATTTTTCTCTAAAATGCAATTAAATTTGCAAAGTAAACTTACAGCACCAAAAAAAGTGCTTATCATTTCATATTTGTATGTGTCATTTTGAGGTTACATTAGGTAACACAAATCACATTATAAAAAGAAGAGGCTTGGACTAGAATGACCTCTCAGGTCCTTACCAGTTTTCAATAGGATAAATTAGTTATCCTATTGTAAGACAAATAAACACAGCACACAGGAGGGCTACTAGCACAGGTTTACTCTTGATCTGGTCAGACAGGAAAGACACTAAGAAGGGGTTAATAATCTTACTTTATTCTAGTCTTGTTTTCTCAGAAGAGGATTGCTGATAATGGGAGCACAAACTCCTACAACATTCCCTAATCACCCTTCTTGCAGGGGCCAGTGAGAAGGGAAGCAACTACCCCTATGTCTCAATGGGGTCAGTTGAGACAGGCATTACTTGTGCATCCCCTAAATCCCCTCAAGCTTCAATGGGGGCTGGTTGAGGCAAACACAGATTTCCCCCAAGCCCCAAGATAAGGGCCGATCAAGGCATGCACAGCATTTGTATATTCAACCCTAAGGTTTCCCCATTCACTGACCAATGACCACCTGTTTTATCAGGGAAACAGACAAAGAAGGTGAATGGCCAGCAATAGCCTTGCAAGTTCACATCACCTCATCCCTGTATCTCACTGTGCAGCAACAGTGGATGCTTATATTATTTATCATTATATAATGCTGCGCAAGCGTGGTGGGAATATTTTGAGCCATAGTTGTGGGAACTCATATCTAATACCTTGGAACAAGAGATTGTTATGGCTATGGATCTTGGGAAATTGAACTCTAAGAAATAATAACAAAAATCCACTTTATGCACACCAAAATTCACCTTACTTATCTAAAATCCACCTTTTTTACACCTATGATCCATCTTGTATTGGCGTGTGTCATTTTAACAGTATAGCCATTTGGCTGTGTTCCCAGATGTCAACTCACTGCTTGACATTTCAGTGATATATCAACAGATTTTCTGCTCAAGCACTTCTCCAAAGGGCTAAAGAGATTTTGAATTGTCTTCCAATAACATTTCATGACCCGAAGCAATTTTTTTTCAGTCAAGACTCCCCCATTTTCCTTCTCTTTAATTCTTCAACTCCAGATACCAATGACAAAGTTAATAACACAACCAAATTAGCTGATTCTGCACAGGCCCAAGGGGAATAGAACTATCTATTTTAGGAAAATAATTTAATTCTCCATCTATTTCTGAAGAAGTGTCACACATAGATTTAGCTGGCAAACTGTTCTAAGAATTTAGAGGTATTCCCCATGGTTCTGGTAGCATTTGTCCCAAGCTGTTTCAATTTAATCTCAGAAAGACTCAGATCTTTTGAAATTTTAACAGCAAGAAAATCAATTATCAGGGTTTCAATTTTCTCTGGGCAATTTTCACCATTTCAGGTCACCCAAGAGAAAACCTGTCTATAATTTTGTTATGCTGGAGAATTTGGCAAGCTGGTTAATGGGTTCACTCAAGGTAAAAAGGAATCCCTTAGGTGGGTTTCTTGCAGGAGGTAGTGTCTGAATTGTCCACAGCCTTTGATGGAGAAGGCTTTGTTCCTGAAAAGGCCCATATGCATCTGATTGGGAAGAAAAAGTGTTCGAATATTCTTGAACTAGATATAGATTTATCAAAACTTACTATTTTATTTAAGCTTTTGCCAAAGGTGACATCTTCTAGCAGATGACCTCTCCCTACACCTCTTTCTCTTAAAAAAAAATCTACATTGAAGGATGATCTTGTGTTTCTCTCACTACAGCTGGAAAAGTCCTGTCTGGAAAGGAAAATATTCTTATTGATTTTACTACTGTAGAGGTTATAATACACAGGTAAAGAGGTTACTTTAGAAAGAGAGGGTCTAGGAAATGAACCAGAAATAGAGATATTGGGAGGGGAGGGGAGGATGGGGCAGGGATGGTAGGGCCTAAAGAGATGAGTCAAAGTGTCTGCAGAGTCAAAGTGAGTCATGAACTGCAATGTGGAACATCAGACACTATTAAAAAAAAAGCAATAGGATCAGACTGCCAGGGGAAAAAAGTCCACAAATGTCCAGAAATGCTTGCGATGGTCAACTCAATGAAGGGGAGGGCTGACAAACATTTAACAACTGACTCTTAGAAAAATAAAAGTATAGGCAAGCACAGTTTTAAGGTTAACCTGCATCATTAATGTTTTCTTCATCAGTTTCTTGCATCTGGACAAACAGCAAAATAATAAATCAAGTTCTGATTTGTTGTGTTTGTTTCCTGTGGTGTAAATGCTCTTTCTGAAAATTTGACCTTAGCACATCCCTGGATCTATGTATTAGCCTTCCCTGCCACCCAACCCTCCAAAAGAGACAGGTAAACTAGTGGTCTGTAGAAAGAGACATCACTTTTGAAGGTTTTTAGAAATGATTTGAAGGAAATTTACAGAATGGGCAGCTAAGTGGCACAGTAGACAGAGCATTTAGGCCTGGAGTCAGGAAGACCTGAGTTCAAATGTGACCTCAGATACTTACTAGCTGTTTGACCTTGGGCAAGTCACTCAACCCTGTTTGCCTCAATTTCCTCATCTATAAAATGAGCTGGAGAAGGAAATGGCAAACTGCTCCAGTATCTTAGCAAAGAAAACCTCAAATAAGGTCACGAAGAGTTAGACATGACTGAAACAATATACAGAGAGGTAGAAAAGAGAAAACGGGATCTAAGTCTTCCTTTGATACTGTTCATTCATAGGAAATAGGACCTAACTCAACCTTTGACACTTTACCTAATACTTCTAACCTCAGTATTCTGATTGATGCCTGTGGTATAAAGGTGTCAAATTAATTTTTGGTTGTGTCACTTTCATTGGTTTGAAGCACTTCTTCTCCCTCAGAAATCCAGAGAAATTTTGTGCAAGTAGATAGAGCACTGGGCCTGTAGTCAGTAAGACCTGAGTTCAAATCAGGTCTTAACACAACTTAGCTGTGTAACTCTGGACAAGTCATTTAGCTTCTCAGCTTCAGTTCCTCATTTGTAAATTGGGGATAATAATAGCATGTACGTTAAAAGGGTTGTTGTAAGAATAAAATGAGATAAAATTTGTAAGTGTTTTACAAGCCTTAAAGCTCTACACAAAAACTAGTTGTTATTATTAAACAGGGAAACATAGAAGAATAACAGAGATAAGGAAGGAGCAGAAGAAACACAACTGAGGTTCAAGTTGCAGGCCAAGTAGAAAATAATGCTCAGCAGGGAGTAGAACCAGAAAGAATAGAGTGAAGAGACTAAAAGAGACAGAAGTCCTGTAGTATCTTCTACATGTTGGTCTTGGCCACATGGAGTTCCTAGTATGTACTCCCATGTATGATTTATGTGTTTGATGATGTATGTATTTGAGTGAGAATGTGTCCCAGATTTTTTTGTGGGGGATTTTCTATGACTTCTTTCCTCAAGATGCTTTTTCATTAAATGGATTTGTATTGTATTAATTGTGTCCTTTGGCTAAACAGTGAAATTATACCTGTTGGTAGGGGATTGTGAACTATGGTTTTGAGTGGGTGCAGACCTACAGATACCTTGAGTCAGGAGGAGCTTTTCTGGGGGCCTCAAATGCCAGAGCAACAGGTGCTACATCTAGCTCTTGCTAGTAAACACGATTTTCCCCCCTCCCAGTAGCTATTAACAAGCCACTCACTACTGGATATTCACTCAGAAATAGAGGGACATAGCCCCTTTCCTATGGAACTTGACTTCTGCTCTTCCTGACAGGTAGGTGGCACAATGGATTGAGCACAGGAATCAGAAAGACCTGAATTCAAATTCTGCCTCATTTACCAGCTGTGTGATCCCAGGCAAATCTCTTAGCTTCTGTCTACTTCAGTTTGCTCATCTGTGAAATGGGGATGATGACAGCACCTGCCTATGAGGGAGTATGGAAGTGGGGGAAAGTGGTCCCCAGAAGAAGAGCTTTATGGCTACAAGATGCTCAGAGGTGGGTGCTGAAGGCTGACTGAGGGAATAGAAATGATTGGTCTGAGTAGTCAGTGGATGTACTAAAAAAGAGGCAGATGGCATGTAGTTGAGGGAAGGAGAAAGAGAAGAGATTAGAAAGGGGGTATAGATAGAACCATGAAGAGCAGCAGTAGAACCTGTTCTAGTGAATGAAAATGTGGCTTCTTGTTACTTGACTTAAGTTTTTTTCAAGCAGGGCATAGAAGAAACATTAATATTCTTCCTTATGGTAGATGAAGACGTAAATCACTATCTGACTTGCTTTAAGGCCCATTTTGGAGCACAGAATTTCAGGGTCTATCACCTATATAGGTGTCCAAAATCAAGGTATCTTAGTTTTAAGTTGAAGATTGTTCAGAGTAATTGAACAATGCAAGATTTTCCTATAAAGTTTTGTTTCCATCTCCTTAAAATGACACTATTTCAAAAGTGTGCACTGAATAGAAACTATTAAGAAAATTGCCTTCAGTTTAAAACACACATTCGTCTGTGCAAATAGAAGAATAAATACTAATGCAAACTGAATTTCCCTGTTTTCTAATCCAGAGATTATTTTTAAATCCTCCATCACTGAGAGGAATGCCCAAAAAGTTTTGCTCAATTAGGGCTGAATGATTTTCACTAGAGCCCACATTAGCTTGGCTAACAGCACTAAAAATACTCATTTCCTCAGTGCCAGGTGAAGCATTACTCTCTGTGGCAGTCTTGCCCATCTGTTGAAGAGACAGAACCTTGTGTAGATAATACCTATAGACGTAACAGCCTAGAGAAATTGGATAAGGTTTGGCATGGAATATGCACTAGATTTTCTGAAAGGTCCTACGTGGGGGAGCTGTTGTTTGTTACAGTCTTGAAAGTTGTGGGGAATTTGAACTAAAAGTCAGATTCAGAATGCAGTAGCTAATTTTTCTTTAAAAGTTATTGAGAGCGCCCTTTTGACTAGATTAACACAGGAAACTAAGTGTTTGGGTGGTTGACATCTTTTCTAGATCACCTGGCAGCTGTGGCTGACAGACCATCATGGGCAACTGAGAGGTTAGGAAGTTTTTCTAAGATGGATCAACTTGTGGTATCCTTCATGCATGTCCTTATTGAATATCTTTCCCCTGCTTTGGCCAAGTAAGCATTTTGTTGTTAACTCTTGAATGGCCTACAAGTAACTATTTTCATTTCAATATTGAATCTAAACTATCAGAGGACTGATCTGAGTCATGCTTAGCTCTGAACAACTCCTCAATTATAGCTTTGTACCAGATCAATCCATTAGAGGTCCTTCATTGTCAAGGCCAGAGACTAAGTATTGAAACAGAAACATAAAGTCAGGAGTTTATCTTTGATGCGGAGTTAGATGAAAACACCGTAATACCTCCTTTACCTGTTCATATATTTGTTTCAAGGGTCTGTACTGGAAAGTTGCTTGGAAAAGAATCCCATGGGTTAAAAGCATAAGTAGAGACTTATGTCTCATTATTAACACTCAAATTTCCTGGGCTACTGCCACTAAAAAACCAAAAACTCAGCTTCCATCAATTTTGCAAAAAAAGCATTGGACTGAAAAATTCTACGTGCCATCCTTGGCAAATATCATACAATGATCAGGGGCCTAGCACTGTGCTACACATAGTGGATTAGGTGAAGATATTATTTTTCATTCAAGACATACCCTCAAAGAACTTAAAATCTCACTGGGAAAACTGCTTACATGAAATAGTTATCAAGTACTGCAAGGCAGCTTATGAGTAAGTGCCAAATGAACAGTACAGACAATGAGTGTTATAAGATGTCAGAATCAGGGAGATCAATGTTGCCTGGAGTAGCCCTGTGAGGAAATCATTCTTTGTCAGTTCAAGCATTACAATAGATACTGCTGCTGCTGCTGCTTTTTTTTAAAGCAGAATTCACTCTCAGAATTTGCTGAGACTCTCTAGTCCTGTAATATTGATGACTTCTAATTTTAAATAATATTATATGCATAGTAGGAAAATATCTTGTGTTTCATAGGAATGAAGGGAAAAAACCTTGGAACAACCCAATGCAACCAATGTTTGGTGCCTTAGTAGGCCCTGGGGAAACAGAGGCAAAGGAAAAACAGCTTCCCTCTTGAAGAGCTTTCATTTACTAAGCTGTACATATTGAAAAAAGGGGACTCTTCTTGGGCAGAGGCAGAATACCAAATAACACTGAGATCTGGAACCCCAGGCAAGAGAGGAAACTGGACAGAATCAAATCTCCCTACTAGGAATTTTGATACCTTCCTTCTGCTGACTTTAGAGGCAAATGTGGCAACCTGGAACTAAATATGGTCTCAGTCACTTATAAGTTATATGACCTTAAGTAATCTTCCTTTTTCTGAGACTCAGTTTCTTTATTTGTAAAATATGAATACACACACACAACAGCTACATGGTACAGTGGAAGGATGCTGGATGTGGAATCAGGAAGACTCGAGTTAAAATCCTGCCTTAAGATGCTTACTAACTGTGCAACTTTTGGCAAGTTACTTAATATCTCTCTGCCTCAGTAACATATAGATAAAGCACTTTGCAAACCGTAAAGCACCACATAAAAGCTAGTTATTATTATCTTAGTTATTAAACATTTGTATAGATATAAATACACATATACATTGTACATATTTAAATACATGTGCATGTTTACATATGTACATATGTATATATCTACTCAGTAACTATAATGTACAAATATATAATATACAATAATTAAAATATACAATGTTGTATACAAACACACATATATGTGTATATATGTATGTGTGTGTTTATATACAACATTGTATATTTTAATTATTGCATATTATATATATTATATATATGCTGTTTCCCAAAAATCATAATGAAGTTTTAATAGCTTCATATAGCTATATAATACATATGGATGGGGATTGGGACCACATCTATGGTTTTATTGGTGTGAGGCGACTCCCTCTACCAATACAATTTGATATATTTTCTGTAATTTATAGCCTACTTTTCCCACTATACCCTGCATAGATTTTGAGGCCTCAGGCAAAAGTTTCAGAAAGATTTTCTTTGCCTTTTGATTGTAAAGTAAACAGGTTTCTTGGTACTTTAACCCTCCCCTAGTCCTTGTCTTTCAATGCAAAAACTATCCAAGAAATATAATGCCTATCAACAAAGGAAAACGAAATAGTTGGCAAGGTCTATTGCCCTCCTTCTCTCTTGTAGTTTGCTTGCTCTCCATTGTCATTTATACTTTTCCCATATGGACAAGAACCCAAGAGAATACTTTACCCTGACCCAGCCAAATAACTGATCTTTAGCTAATAAGTATAGTTTATAAATTTAGAGGGTTTTGTGGTTATGGTCCCTACATGCAAATGCCTTTTTAAAAGTGGAGTCCTAGATATCTTTTATTCTGTTAAGTATTCTTTGTCAAATGACTTGAACTATAGAGTGAATAGGGAAATAGGGAAGGTGAGGTTCAATTAAAGAAGAAAAGGGGAGGCTAGGGAAGAGAAGAATTAAACTAGAGGATTTGAATATATTGTGACCATTTAATGAGAACGACATCAGAAGCAAACTAAATGACCAATAATAAGTGATTTGTTAAATAAATTGTGTTATCTTAATGTAATGGACTATTATAATGCAATAAAGACTCAGAATTGTGAATAATATAAAGAAATTAGGAAAGATCTTTATCAAATAATCCAAAGTATATATTGAAAAAATGTAAACCAGAAGAGAGTACTAACTAGGACTGTATAAGAGGAAAAGTGAATGAGAATGAAAAAAAAAAAGAATTCTGATAGAGAATGAAAGGTTGTCATATTTTATGCTTTGAAACTGGTAAGTTAACACTGGTCTAGCTAGGCTGGAAATACACTTGGTAAGAATTCCATGTGACACTTGAGGTGCTTCAGTATCAATGCCCTCTTATTTTGGTTACTTTGTGTACTACTTTCCAAAAGTTTACAAGAGTCTGCAAATTTATTAACCAGAGAGGCAATGTATCAGATGTGCTCCGCCCCTCTCTTTCCATGTCAATACTACATCTCTTTCTAAGAATGCTATTTATACCCTAAAGGGATGAGAAGAATCTCTCTCTTCTATTTCTTGAGCCCCCATTAGTTGTGTTCCTTCAATTTGTTAGGTCAATGAGTTGCAGCCCATTTCCATTTAATGACTTAACATTCATTGACTCTTACAAAGGGATATTTACTTAACAAATATACAAAAATTTTCACCAATACCTCATAGGCACAATCTCTCCAATACCATCTCGATCTCTTGGAGATTAGGCTTACAATTTAGCCAGCATGGGTCTCACCAAGCTTAAAGCCAGAGGCAGCATCCCTGCCTGATGAGTCTTTGACTCACTGATTTGGAATCCCAAATTTCTAATTCCTCAGGGTGCAGATGCTGTGCTGGGTGAAAAGCTGGACTATGGAATGATGGATATTGAAGAACCCCTGGACCTTTCAAATTCACAAGATTATAGGTTTTACTCTCTTCAATGGTCACCTTGCTTTCCCAAGAGCACCGAGGCAAAGAGGAGGTGGCTTAAGCTAATAGACCTTTTTGAATGACTCCGCAACCAATCAAAGTGTCTTGTCTTCATCATATGGTTAGTTGACCAGAACTAGTTATAGATGGTTTATACATACTCCAGTTTCTCCAAAGGACTTTCCTGACATATCATTGTGATTCATTTGGAAACATTTTTCCCAGGTTCTTTTGCTGTCGAGAGTAGTCATCCCAAGAGGTCATGCCCCAGAACCCCATTTATAGTAGTTTAATGTAAAATCTATTTACTGAATACTACACTTTTGAGCCCATCTGCCCTGTGGTTTTCTTAAATACTCTCTAATACCTGCACAAGAAATGTGTTCTAATGTACATGTGCAAACATACCACCCTAAAAAGCTACAGGGTTCATAATGGTTGGACAAAAAAGGAACACTTGCTAACTGGATTTTAAATTATAGCCTAAGGGTAGATATAAAATATCATTCAAAAATATTAAAATTAAAGAAATCTCCATAGCTGTGTTCCTCTTTCTGTGTAGGAAATCTTCTAGATCCTTTATATTTGTACTATATAAACAATCAACTTTCTTAGCCACATTAATTAATATGATAAAATAGTAATGTAATTACAACATTTAATAGAAAATGTAAGGGAAAAATTTCAATAAGCTACCCTGAACCATTTCCTAGAAGTTCCTCCCTTATCTACAGTTTGTGGAAAGGGAAAAAGTGGGCCTGGTGCTGTCCAGGATCTAGTTCCAAGTCCTGGACTAGGACAGAAAAAAGACCCATTATTCTCCAGGTGTATTTTAAAGAAAAAGAGAATAAATATGTAGCATGTAGGTGCATGTGGGCTGTCAGAATGCATAGGTGTAATACTAATTTTAAATATTAAAGTAAATAACGTAAGATGTTTTTGTGCTACAATTACATGAAAGGGAAAGATATTTCCTTAAGGATATAGCTGCTCAGTTGTGTTTTTGGTTGATGGTGATGTTAACATAGCTACTTGGGGAAATAGTGGTCTAGTCAGATCACTTACAGACCTTCACCTCCACCTAGTGGCCAAAGATTGAATAGTGCAAATATTTTACACCATTAATATAGTTCATCACTTCATTAGCTCCTTAACATTTTTTGTCTAGTTAAGGAAAGAATAACCTCTAAATACAATTTTCGTTCCCTTGTTTTTTATTTTTTTAATAGTATTATCCTTAACAAATGCATGGATTTGCATAGTCTATCCTGACACTTTATTCCCTTGGGGGAAGGAATTAAAGGTTTACATTTTATCATTCATCATTCGTGAACATTTATTAAATATCTACTATGCGCAGCAGCATGAGGCTTAGTATATATAATACAGTAGCTGGAAAGCTATCCTTGGAGTTAGACCTAAATTCAAGCCCTGCCTCTGGCTATAGACTATGTGACCCTAGGCAAGGCTCTTAATCTTTCAGGGCTCCAGGCAGTACTCTGAGACCATAAATTATAAAGTAGGTGCTAATTTGTATTGGTAGAGAAAGTTTCTTCAAGAGGAGTTACCTATATCAATTAAATCACAGGTCAGTCCAGAAAAACAAATATGCAGAGCCTTGTGCTAGGCCCTTGGGGCTTACTGTCCATTAAAGGGCTAAGTGAGGAGGATTTGTGGGAAGAAAAAGTTTACTTTTAAAAGTAAACTTTTAATCAAAGACAGTGAGGTGGTACAAAGGATAGAGCTCCAGGTCTGGAGTCAGGAAGACTCATCTCCCTGAGTTCAAATCTGACTTCAGACATTTACTAGCTGTGTGACCTTGGGCAAACCACTTAACACTGTTTGCCTCAGTTTCCTTACCTATAAAATGATCTGGAGAAGGAAATGGCAGACCTTTCCAATATCTTTGCCAAGAAAACCCCAAATGGGGTTACAAAGAGTCGTACATGATTGAAAAAAGACCTGAAAAACAACACCCAACTTCTAAGTTAGAGATGTTAAACATGTGGTTAACAGTCCTGAGTGTGGCTTCAACTAGATTGAAATGGATTGGAAAATATCTAACAAAATTAAGAACAATGCAGTCAAACATAGATAACAGTGCATTTTAAAGTTGTCAGCATGCAGCTGCAAAGATCCTTATGTATGGATTAATACCCTGGTTTCTATTTGAGTTTGACACTGGTGCTCTAGTTAAGGCTCTAAGATTCTTAAATTGCAAAGAAGGTAGTTGTTTATTCATCTCGGAGTTCCCTGTATCAGTGCCATCACAGGTCCAGTCTTTATCCTATAATTCTTATATATTTAATTTTGTATTTCTGAGGACGTTGTGTTGGGACCATTTGTTGGGGGGATGCATTCCAGTAAATTGATATATTCCTCCAGTCAAGTCTTTATTGACCATTTTATTGAAGGACCATATTCATGTAGATAATTGAAATGGCAGGATAAGCTTCCCATCTAGGTTGTAGGAGATTTAAAAGTGGACGGGAGCTTCAGCTGCAGTGTGGCAAGGAAGGTAGAAGTTTTTAGAATCAGGACTGACAAAAGTTCAAATCCCACTTCTGACGTATACTGTGGCATGACCCTGGAGAAACCATATAACCTCTCAGTGTCTTACACAGTTCTCAAAGTCTTACACAGGCTCTTAAATGTTTGGGGCTCTTTATTTTTGTTTTTTTTTTTTCTCTGTCAGGAGCATCTGAGGCATCTGGTGGTCCCGGCGGATAGAATGCTGGGGCTGGGGTCAGGAAGACTCATAGATCAAGTCTGACCGTAGGCACTTAACAGCTGTGTGACCTGGGGCAAGTCACTTAACCTTGGTTTGCCTTAGTTTCTTAGACTATAAGATGCGGTTAATAGTAGCACCTATTTTAAAGGCTGCTATGAGGATCAAATGAGAATATTTGTAAAGAGAGTTACAGTTCCCAGCACTTATCCTCTATAAATGCATATTCCCTTCCCTTCCTTTCTTCATAGATCTCTTTGGCAGTCTAGTGAAGCCTATTGTCCTTGTCTCCTAATGTTTTAAAATACATAAAATAAAATATGTAGGACTACAAAGGAAAAACATTATATTTAAAAGTTACTAAAATAGTTTTCAAAGTTCATCAATCCCTAGGGGCACTGTCCTAGGAGCAATCCTAGGATAAGCACCTTGATCTAAGAGTCTGAGCTGCAGAGAAGGTGCAGATCTGTAGAGGAAGTTCCTTGTGGGAAGCTCCCTACACTGATGACATTGAAGCTGCAGAGAGGTTGGATGACCCCAGGTCACCCAGGGACATGGCAGAGCCATGATCTGACCCAGCATGGTGTAATGGGAAACCCATTGCCTTCAGAGTCAGGAAAACCTAACTTCATATTCTTCCTTTGGGGCAGCTAAGTGGGTATAGTGGATAAGATCAATGGGCCTGCAGTCAGAAAGACCTGAATTCAAATGTGGACTCAGAGTTTTACAGGTGTGACCCTGGGCAAGTCACTTAACCCTGTTTGCCTCAGTTTCCTCATCTGTTAAATTAGCTAGAGAAGGAAATGGCAAACCACTCCAGTATCTCTGCCAAGAAAACCCCAAATGGGGTCATGAAGAGTCAGACATGACTGAACAACAACATTTATTAGCTATAGGCCAATTGTTTACTCTCTCTAAACCTCATTCCCCTCATCTGTAAAATGAGAGGGTTAAACTTGATGGCCTGAAAGGTCCTTCCAATTCTAAGTCTGTGCTCTTAGGACTCCAAATGTAGTGAGCATAAGCATAATACTAAGTTTCAGGGTACCACGTTATCTCCAATTTTGCTCTACAGAGATTGTAGGGATTTGTGTTATAGTGGCCATGCAGCTGGGTTGAAATGAGCTCTCCTATGAGAAATGTAATCTGCCGTGACAGTCAAGCAGCATTTAATAAGCCAGGAACTATGTATGCTAAGTGCTGGCAATATGAAGACAGGAAAAAACAATCCCTGCTCTCAAGGAGTTCACAGTCTAGTGGGGGAGATAGTATGTAAATAGCTAGGTATGTATGAGACATGTACAGGGTAGATGTCTCTCTACTGTGCTAGCCAGATGGATCAGCGCCACAACTCTGCCAGTTGTTGTTCTCACTCCCACAGTGATCCAGGTGGGTAAGGAAACAGTCAGGTGGCTAGAACACTAGAGGTATGTAGATAATGGGGAATTGACTATATATCTAGATACCTACAAATATAGCTCAGCTCTGAAAGCATCAACATATGGACACATATATGCATTTAACTTGGCTAAGAGAAGGCAAAGGGGGAGGAACCTAATTTTAATGAAGGAATATTAACCAATTTTACTCCATCTCCACACATGACAGCAAAAAAGAAGACATGGGCTTACATTTGCACTGATTTCTGATTGCTTATTAGGGAAACTATTATAACTATTTTGTAGATGAGGTGACTAAGTTTCAGAAAAATTCAATGGCATACCCAAGGTCAAACAACTACTCAGAAAAAGAGATGAAATCAGAACCTAGGCCTTCACATTTCTACTCCAGTATTCTTTGGGTTACAATCATACAAAAACCAACCTGTTATTCTCTGTAAAGGACCCAGAGGAAGTGAGTTCCTGTTATGGCAAGAGAGCTTAGATAGAGTGGAACAGAACATCAGGTAAACTTCTACTGTTGAATAACATGGACATAAAAGGATAAAATTTTCTTATAGATGATAGAATTGAAAAGTTTAGGGAACGCTGTGAATCATCTAGTTCAAATTCTTCCTTTTTACATATGGGGAAACTGAGGTCAAGAGAAATTAAGTGACTTGTTCAAAGTTATCCAAGTACTAAGTGACATAGAGTTGGGATTTGAACCCAGAGACATCTGATGTCCAAACAAATGTTCTTCTCACTTTTTTTGAGGGGGGAAAGCAAGGCAATTAGGGTTAAGTGACTTGTTCAAGGTCATACAGCTAGTAAGTGTGTCAAGTGTCTGAGGCTGTATTTAAACTCAGGTCCTCCTGACTCCAGGGTTGGTGCTCTATTCACTGCACTACCTAACTGTCCCCAAACTATTTTACATTTTTTTCGTTTATTTTGCTTACTTCTTTTCACTATCCCTTGAGTGTACCTTGGAAACATTTATTCTCTTTTTATTAAAGATAGATTTAAAGAGCTTGGTGGTCAGTGTGAAAAAAAAATCCTTCAGTGAAATCAGAAATAGAAGGATACTTGTTGAACCTTCTTTTCTATAGGGAAGGAATAAACAAAATAGTATGGTAGGCCACTATTAACTCCCTCATTGGACTATTCAGTTCCACATGCTATATTTTAGGAAGGACATTGACAAACTGGAGGGAACCCTATGGAAGATGATGAGGATGATAGGTCAAAACCCTACCCTGTCTATAAAGGTCACCTAAGGGAACTAGGGATATTTAACTCTGAGAAGAAAAGACTGGAGGAAAGAAGAAGACATGATCCTTGCCTTTAAATATATTAAAGGTTGTCATGTGGAAAAGGGATTCCATTTTTTTTTTCTACTTGGTATCCCATGCTAGTACTAGGATCAATGGAAGATATAGGAAGTGATATTTCTGCTTGACATAAGAAAACACCTGCTAACAATTAGAGTTGTTCCAAACTGGAATGCAGTGGCTCAATAGGAAGTAAATTTCCTTATCCCTGATGTCTTTATTTAGAATTTAGCTTGTCATTTGAAAAGGATGCCATTAAGAGGATTCTTGAAGCAGTATGCTGCAACCTGCTGGGATTGGTGGGATTTTTAATTTTCAGTGTGAGCATTTTTATTTTGAAAATCAGCAATACTATAAATCAGGGCTTGATTTATTGTTGATTTTTTTTTTCATTTTCTAGACTTAAAGAAGTAATACAGAAAATGAGGCTGGATTTGAACTCAGGTCCTCCTGACTCTAGGGACAATGCTCCATCTACCAAGCCACCTAGTTGCTCCTTCCTTCCTTCCTTCCTTCCTTCCTTCCTTCCTTCCTTCCTTCCTTCCTTCCTTCCTTCCTTCCTTCCTTCCTTCTTTCCTTCCTCTCTCCCTCCCTCTCTTCTTTCCTCCCTCCCTCCCTCCTTCCCCCCCTCTCCCCTTCTCCCTCTCCCTCCCCCCTTTTTCTTTCTTCCTTTCTCTTTCATCTCTAATAACCTGTAGAATTCTATGAGATCTAAGACAGAGGTCTTAATAAGCAACCAAGAACACAGAAGGTAAGCCCCAGCAACTCCTTTAAACACTCAAGTTGACTTTAATAGCTCAAATACTCCCATCCAAAAGGCATTTTATTTTCTCCTAGTCTGACCTCTTATCTGTACCATAAAGGTCTCAAGAATTGATTATGGTAACTTTTACTGGGCTCTAGGGCCTTTTCCAAAGCCCCTCCACCTTTCTATTTGGACATGTGTTGTAATGCCCACCTCACTAACCTAGCTTCACCCTATGCAGGCTTAGAGGCTGAGTCCTCAAAAGTTTTGTTCTGAAGTTCAAAATACAATCTTTTAACCACTGTACAAAAGGAGAAAGAAAGAACCAATTTTCAATGGCCAATCACTATGGAGAAATCATGGAAAAATCTCAAGAATTCAGTAAACCTCTGCACTCACCACCACCTTACAGGCCCTGTTTTACTAAATCCTGCCCAACCTAGTTAGGTTCAGCAAATAGGAAGCAAGGTAAGATTTCAGTTGTTCTTTTCTTCCTCTTGATTTAGTTCCTGTAAAGCTTAGCTTATCCATGTGAATTCCAGATTTAAAATAATATAGGGTTTAATTTAATAGCAAAAATGTATTTGTAGCAAATTTCTGTACCTATCTTGGGCGACCAGGTAACTTCTCAGCATTTGATAAATGATATATCTTACTAGTAATTCAACTATAGATATGTGTCTTCAGTCAGAGATTGTCAAAGATACTAGGGTCTTAAAGAAGCTACTGAATGGACAATTCATATTCTAGTCCACCCTCTTTGTTATATAGAAGAGCACTGGGGCTCAGAGATAACTTGCCTAAAGTCCCACAGCAAGTAAGCAACAAAGACAGGATTAGAGTTTTGGACTCTAAAGTACAGTGAAAAGTGCTCTGAATTTAATACCAGGAGATCTGGATTTGAACACCAACTCTTTACCTTTCTGGATTCAGTTTCATCTGTTGAATTGGGATGTGTGTGTGTGTGTGTGTGTGTGTGTGTGTGTGTGTCAAATTACATGATCTCCAAGATCCATTCCAGTTCTAAGTAGATGATTCTGTGAGTTTCAACTCAATGCTTTTTCCACTACACCTAGTTTTACCTCACACCCCTCCCCCTTAACTCTTCACAGTCTGGGTTGCCCAATAGTCTGCTATTTCCTGGGAATACAAGGTAAAATTTCCAAGACAACAGGTTCCTATTTTTCTCAGATTTTAAAAATTGTTTATATCTGTAGATGAATCCTACAATGATTTATAGCAATAGCCCTTAGAATGTTTCCTACAAATAATTTGACATTTAAGTAAGTAAATCTTTCCCCTTTTGTTCCATTCCTTTACCCCCCTGAAACAGTAAACCATATCAAATGGCTAAGAAATGATAAATTATATAGTAGATGAAGCTTGATTACTTTTAAGCAACCTGTGAAGACTTAGAAAGCAGAGTATATTCTTTGCTGGAAAACATTTCTCAATTTTCCCTTCCAAATCAAATATTAGGGAAGGCTCCTGAATACATCTTTCCTTATTTTCTTGGGTAAAAAATAGGTCAAGTAATTTAAACCAGTCCATTGCTATTATAATTCTGACATTGCCATTGTAGTTTCTCTTCTGGGAGGAAAAATAAAAGAAAAACAGAACAGAGGATAATGGTGGTTCGCTGGTTCAGTCATTCGATGTGCTAACTATTGTTCCCAAGGCTGAAGCTTAGCTTTTCCCCAGCATTAGAGCGCTGATTTTGATGATAGTGATATAGTACTGCAATGAATAAATACCATCTCTGAAGCTACATGTAACACCTCTTTTGTGTTAACAAATAATACCCTGGGAGAGTATATGAGAGTCTGAAGCAGTACAAGAAGCAGAAGCAGAAGAAGCAGAAACAGAAGAAGCAGGAAGAAGAAGAAGAAGAAGAAAAAGAAGAAGAAGAAGAAGAAGGAGAAGAAGAAGAAGAAAGACAGAGACAGAGAGATAGAAAAGAAATTGCCGATGGCTTGAGTCCTAAATTCCTTGAATTCTTAATTGTTTTTTTTCTTTCAGGGGAGATTTTCATTCCTTCTTTTCTTCTTTTTGTTTGTGTGTGTGTGTGTGTGGACAATGCTATCTGCCAAGTTTATTTTAAAGTAAATTTTACCGAATCAATTAGACAGCTACACTCCTGCTCATTAAAGATCCCATGACACTTTTCACAGGAGTAGAGCTAGTGGGCTTGGTCAAATTCCAACTTAGGTAATTGCATTCTGCATACCTAAATTCCCCCTCCTGTGTCCCACTGAAGGCATTATTATTCAATCCTGCCCTGAAATGAAGACATTCGGATCTTATTGAGAGGATGCAGAGCAGTTGTCTTAGCTCCACCAGGGTTGGCATTTCAGTTGTCCTTTATTACAAAGCTCCAGCATGGCAGAGAAGTCATGGGAAACACCCTTTCCTGCAGTTGTTCAAAGCATGGCAGCCATCGTGTCTTTTTCAGTAACATGAGACAAGTCAGAGTTTTTTTCCAACAAATCATCTGTAGTGACCTTTGATGAGGAAAAAGAGTCGTCCTTTTCATGAAGGATTTGTGTATTCGAAGCTTCTTAGGCCCCAGTTGAGGGGTTTCCGTTCCAATACTTGGCTTCTGCCTCACAATTGAAATCTGACAGTGTTAAGGAATAGCAAGAATGGATCTGTTCTTTAAGAAAGTGTTTCCTGCCTTTCTGAGCACGTTCCACAAGGGGGCGAAAACACCTAATAGATTTCAGCACTAGGAAGTTTACATTTCAAAGCTGGCCACCCATAATAGATTAGTGGATTAATATTTTGCTCTAAAGGATCTGGCCTTTAATGTTGACATCAATTTATATCTATCCCAGGCTTTTACAGTAGTAAAAGTCATGGAGACCATAAACTTCACAATAGATGTCAGCCTTTTTTCTACTTGTGCCGCAGCGCACCCCATAAACAGCACTGATTAGGTAACTGTTCTTAAAAGACCCATCCATAGCTGTAACATCTTTATCAGCCTCAGCAAAGAGGCTGCCACTGGTGTTTTATCAGCCACAAGACAGTGATACCATTTTTATTAATGAGGCCCTATTTTTCTTACATGTGTTTATTATGCCGGGATGTTATCACTGATCTCTCCTTGCAAATAAAGTGAAGACTGTCTATTTATGGACATGGTGGAAATGAACTAAACATTTCCTATAGCATATTAGAACTTTTTGACAAACAGCCAAAGTCCGGAGGTCAAGTTTCCCCATATGCTATAAGCAACTTAGTAGGAAGCAAGACCACAAAAGGTTTTGCAAATGTCTGCCAGGAGCCTGGTAAACTAGGTCACTGTACAGGTTTCATTAATCAGGTTGTTCAAACAAGGAGTTATTTTTCTCTGCTTAAGAGCACTACAGATATCAAATAGAATCCAGCCAATTGTTGACCAGAGGATAGTTTTAATGGAAAAAAAAAAGATTCATTCAAGAAAGAGGAAAAATTAGCATTTTTTAGCAAAGAGAAAATTTGCTTTTAACCTAGTTCTTATGTTTGATTTGCCTGCTCTGGCAAGAACAGACACAGGGATCTAATAATAGCCCTTTGCCATCTCTGCATCTATATATGCATGGTACCAGCATTCTCAGGAACAGGAGGAATTCAGTGATAGAGCAGGTGTTGTGACAATTCTCTGGCTTAGTAAATGGTGGGATAGGGGGAGGGGGGAAAGACATGGGGGTAGGGAATAGAAAAGGAAATTGTTTTTCTACTTTTCCCCATGCAAAAACAATGCTTCCAAAAGCTTTTTTTTTCCTTCCTGGCACAAGTGAAAAAGAGCTAGACTACAGAAAAGGATTTGGATATTAATATGCATGCAAATATATTTTCCACTTGAGCCTCTGAAACAAACTTACTGTGAAAATGCTTAGCTTGGAAGATTTACTGCTGATTGCAGATGTAGTATTGACATGCTGGAGTGAAGGAAAACTTGAGTTTAACTATTTATTAAAGTAGAAAAATCTGGATCAGCAGATACTGATGACTTGGGGGGGGCAAAATGGGATTTGCACATCACAGAATACTCAAAGAAACGGGAAATGTAGAACTTAGTTTTTAATGAGGAAGCATCAACTGCAAGTAGAAAAAAAAATTCAACGGAATATGCATCTTAACCTTATATACCCAACCTTAGAAATGAAGTTCTTTGGCTTTACCATAGGATGTCATGTAATGAATTATTTCCATACCTAGAATTGTAATTTGTTGGAGTTGATACAAATTTTAAGTTAAATGGGTTTTTGATGCTAGACACATTGTAATATAACACTTCACTAACACCTCCCTACTTCCATCCCCACCCCCAAGCAGTCATAAAAAGTTGACTTGGGGATTGAAGAATCTATCCTGTTAAACAGACTAAATCCTACTTTAAAAATTTTACTAGTATGGTTTTCTGTAGCTGTTACCATTTTCTATAAGGTTAAGTAAAAAGAAAAATCTATAGCCTTTCGTGAATTCAGGTGTGACTTTATAAACACAAGGAAGTCGTGGAAACATTAAAAGGAAAACAAAGCAAAATTATTTTTCCAACCAGCTGGGACAATTTGAGATAGTAACAATATTACCTTTTCCCCAATTTCTTTTTTACAAGATAAAAATCTGTATCCCATGTAATACAATTATATTCTTCTTTCATTATACACCTAAATAAAATTTCAATTACTTCCAACTCAAGGCATAGAAGTTTAGAAGAAATACCAAATAGTGAAGAAAAAAAAGGGGGGGTAGACTCATTTGGGATATATGTGGGACAGTGATAGAATTTATCTACTTTTGAATGGAACCTGGTTAAGAGAAAATTTTAAGTGTCATTAGCAGAACAAGGAAGATGATCCAAAAAGTGGAGGGGTTTTTTGGGGGGGAAAGGAGGAACCAAGGACTACAAACCAGTCTGAAGTCCTTTCTAATATGAGGCTAGAAAATATGTGCTTCTCTAATCTTTATGGAAAAAGCCTAATTTTGTCACTAAAGAGAAATATATTTGTTATGCCTTTTTCTACACATCACAGCAAAGTGTTATTGATCAACACCCAGGTAAAGAGTTTAAAAATAAACATAAAGAGAAATCAAATTTAGGTATAAAGAAATACTGCAAAATTAAAATTTAATAAATTGTGCAGGCTTAATTCTGGGTTACCTTTGAATGTATTGGCAAATGGGAAAAAAAAAGTTGCTCTGACAACTTCGCAGTTTGGGATTAATCCACACTAATGTTCCAATGATAACAATGTGGTTCGATGCCAGGTCTGGTTAAATCCTGCACCCTCCCTCCCCCCTCCCTCTCCCTTAAGCTCACCATGACCTGCATTGGTGCCGAGTAATTTCTCCTTTGGAATGTTTGTTCTCATCAACAGCTTATTGTTAAAGTGGTCCACTGGGGGGGGGGGGGGTGAGGAGTGGGAGTAGGCAGCAGGGGGATTGGGAGAATGAAGGACCGACCAAAAACTCCAAATGAAAAACATCCCCACCCTTTGTAAATGACTTCTAGAAAAACTGAAATATTTCTTAACTTTTTATTGACATTGGCAAATTAAAATAGAATAAATTAACAAGTATTTTTTCAAAAAAATGTTTTGTACAAAAATACTGTCAAAATTTCCTAAAAAGCTTTCAACACAGTAGTATCTTTTTCATGTACTGAATAAACTATTAGCACAGTGTCAAAAATGTTGAAGACAGAAACAAAATAAAAATCTGTGAAATGTTGCCACTGACTACATTCCACACCATATTATTGTCTGTACATATGGGGGAGGGGGATGGGTAGCAGACTTTAAAGTAACAGTATTACTTTTCCTGATCCAGAATGGTTTGGCCCACATCTGTTTAAACTTCCAGTTTAGCATATTTTTAAAATTAGTCTGTACTCCAATGCATAGTTAAAAATGAAGCAAGATGGCAGCGTTTGTGCAGTAATATCTGCCCTTCAAAGTTCATGCAACCAACTAATGCAATTTTTCCTTCCACTCATAATTTGAATGCAGTTCAGTCATTTGAAACCATCTACAAAATCCACAAGATTAAGCAGTTTGCCAAGATTAATATCTAACAGTTGAGCACTGTAGAAATTAAGTGAGGAAATAAGGAGTAAAAACAACAGAAAAGACCGAGTTAGCTAGATATTACTACTACATAAGGGAGGTGAATGTCAAGGCTACAAAAAACAAAACAGAAAAACAAAAAACAAAAAAGTGGCAGCAATTTTCTTTTAAACCAATTTGTACAAGTTTTATAGTTTACTCTGTTTTCCAAGTTCTCAAACCGTTCAAGACCTGAAAAGCGAGATACTGTGTCTAAGGGAATGTTTTTAATTCACACCGAAAAAGTCGGATCTGTTTCTTTTGTTGTTGTGGTTGTTGTTGTTGTGGTTGTTGTTGTTGTTGTGGTGGTGGTGGTGGTTGTCGTTTAAATTAAGTCAGCAGCTCACTCTGCTAGGCTGCTGTTTGCACACGAAGTCTGTCATAAAATCAAACTCGTTTTGTCCCAGCCAGAGTTCAGGCAGCTCCTTGATGCGGTCCAAACCCATTTCTATCACTAAGGACATGAGCACTTCCTCGTCTATGAAGTCAGTGTCTATGACATTGGGAGGCAGCATCGCAGCAGGGACGTGGGGAACCGAGGAAGGCATGTTGCTGCTGCTGCTGTTGCTGCTGCTGCTGCTGCTACCGCCGCTGTTGCCACTGCTATTGCTGTGCTTTGGGTTGCAATCTCTGAAATGCTGGTTCGTCCCGTTCATCTGGTGGCTTGCAGGGTGCAAATCCGGCATATAGTGGTTGTGGGGATAAGGGTGATGGTTGAAATACTGGTTGTTTAGCTTCTGCAGCTGCATGCTGGCCGGTAAGGAGCCTCCCTGGCTGGCGACTGGGGGCCCCATGAACTGGGAGTTGTTAAATCTGGCCGTGGGGGGCATAGTGCTGGGGGGGTGCCCTCCATTCACAGTCCCTGGTCCCATGGCATGTCTGATCCCGCTAGTGGCATTCATATTCCCAGCGCCATAGTGTATATGCTCGCCCATTAAGGCATTGAAGGCGTGTTGTTGTTGTTGCTGGTGGTGGTGATGGGGGCTTGGAAATTGACCCATTCCCATCCGATGAGCAGGGTGGTGATGCAGCCCGTTGGTGCCATCGGGGAAGCGCCCGTGGTTCATGGCCATCATGTGGTCAGCCATTTCCAACCCTGAAAGTTTAAAAAAAAATGCAGAGAAGATATATAAATCCCCACCACACGTGTCTCCAGCTTGCAAACCCTGCTCCCTGGCTTCCCTGCTTCTGCCCCCAAACAGAGCTCGCAGCCGCCCTCCGCACACTGAACCGAAGGGCTGCAAGTCCGCAGGGCAATCGCCTGCTGCTGCCGACGCCTCTTCTGCCCCATCCGCCCCACTTCCTAACTCCCGCAGATCTGCCACCCAGAAAAGTGCCCGACACTGCAGAAACCGTCCCTTTCGCTGCTGGGAAGCAAGCCCAGTGATGCCCCCCAAACATCCCCCCCCCAATGCACCAAACGGGGGATGAGGAAGGCGAATCCCCCACAAAAACAAAACAAAAAGCAAAAACAGGGCAGTGGGGGGACGAAAGCCGACACCCCAGAGGAGGTTAATAAAGGAAGTCTCCTTGAACCCGCCACGAGAACTTTTAAAATGAAATCCACCATACCTATCCTGTTATTTCCCTTGCACAGACTACTACTCTTGCTGAAGGAAAACCCTGCAAGTTGCAAGAGATTTTGCCGGCAACACTTACCTTCTCCGGTCTTTGCTCTTTCTGCTCGGAAGGTTGTTGGTAAAATCACTCAGTTTAAAAACCGCTCAGCTGCATATAGAGTATTTTCCTGGTTTCCTCAGAGGTCGGTTACGTGATATTATTGCTGTCGTCTTGTTGCTGCTGCGGCTGCTGCTTCGCTTGAAGACCCAAGCCCCTTTCTCTTTTATTTTCCCCCTTCGCTTCCCCTTACTCCTCAGCGAGGCTCATCAGCATTTGCCAACAATGAGCTATGTTTCTTACAGCTTTGGCCACAGTTAATATAGGATTTCAGGAAGGGAGGAGCAAAAAGCCTCACAGGCAATCAAAACGAAAACCTGGAGTTCAGGCTGGCCCGGCGCAGACTCAACTGGAAGGGATCCAGGTAGTCCAGTCCCCAACTGCAGGGCGGCACGTGTGGGGGATGCTGCTGACTAGGGGCCCCGCCTGCTGAACGGTGCGCCCCGGCCGCAGAGGAAAGGGGGCTGCCCTTCTGTTCCCCCCTACCCCGCTCGCTTGCATTCCCCTACCTCAAACCTCCTTTTGCGTCCGCCCCTCCTGCACGGAGAATAAAGCACCCAGAGACTCGCAGCACGGGAAACTGAGAGCCTGCCCTGGAGAGATAGCGAAGGGACAGGGGGCACCCAACCCCCCAGAGTATTAGGGGTGGGGATTTTGGGGGCAGGGTTCTACAGCTGTTACCTCCCCAGACTCCACAACCTAGCTCTTGGCCACCTTCCTAGCTCTTCCTCACCTAGTAGCTCGGGAATGCCACCTACAGGATGAGGGGGGGAGGGGTAACTCCGCCGCCTCCACCCTGCCTCCCTCCGGGATGCAGTTCTGCAACCTTGCCCCAGCTCTCTCCTCCTTGGTTCTCTCTGCAGCTTGAAGAATGGCTGCGCTCCTCCGAGTGCCTTTGAAAGCGCCTGGCAGTAGAATTGCCCACACCCCCAAGAAGCCTTTCCCGGGGCTTGCTTTGTGTTACTGGGGAACTGTGTTCTGGCGAGACCTTTTTTTTTTTTTCCTTTTCTTTTCTTTTCCCCCATTTGCTTTCAAGGGCAGGGAGGTGGTGGCGTGGGGGAAGGGAAAGAAGGAAAAGCAGCAGCTGTTGCAGGTGGACCAACTGCGGCTAGGCAGGCATGTAAACGGGGCTCCGCCAGCCGGACTCCCCTCTCGCACACAACCCGGGAGATCCGATCCGCGCTTTCAGTGTCACTCTCAGTTCCTCCCGTGGTACGTGTGCTTTTGCTAAGTTTGCGTTTGCTGCTCTTGGTAGCTTTGGCATCCGAGCTGAGGCGTCTCTGCTCTGTAAACAAACTCAGCGATCCTCGTCCCCAGATCCACCTTTTTGCACATACACAGTTTCTTCTGCTGTTGCCCTTGATCCGGGAGGTGGGGGTGTGTGCAAACTTGCACAGCCTCCCTCCAGGCTTTAGCCTGACGGTTTGGGGCTGATTTAGAAGCGAACGGCTTTGTAATTAAGAAATGCAAGGGCTGACTAACGCTGCAGTTGCTGGAAAAGGAAAACAAATAGATAACATGGTAATCGCTTTGTAAATAAAGTAGTTCTGGAGGTGGGCACGTAGCAGCACGTCCCATATCTCGCAGTGCTTACAGACACTGTGCTAGGACTCTTCCTTTTCAGTGAAATTGTTAAGTGAGGCAATAATGATAATAATAACCTTGTTCCGCAGAACGCTGCACAACTCGCCTCTTTGCCCATTTGGCTCACTGACGTGCAAATAAAACCCCTAATACCAGTAGTACTAGCTGGTCAGATCTTTCTCTCCCTTTTTCTCACCCAAGGAAGCTGAGTGGTTCTCGAGCACAATAATTACCCGCCCCTGTGCCTTATATCTAGTAAAAATCTTAGCACGTTGGATGAGGACTTAGGAGCAGAGTTATTCCTTTAGAGCTCAATAGCCATTGAGGACTTCCTGCTGTGAATGCAGGGGGAGGGTTGGTTTGTTGGTGTTGTTTTGGTCTTTGCTCGAAAGACTTTTTTTTTTCTTTTTTAAGCCCTTATTTCATGAGAACTGGAAATACTGATAAATTTCCCTTTTCAGGAATTTGCAAAAGATAGCTAATTGGAATGTACTTCCACCCATTACCACACGGTCTGCATCCAACAATGTTTTTGAACACTGTTATTGATTCTTTCCATAGCATCTCATCTCTATGTAGGCAAGACTTGAAACACTCGGAAATATTCTTTTTGGATCCTGACCTAGAGAACTGGCGGCATTACTATATGCAACAGTTTCCCCTCTCCTGTCCACCCTCCCCATTAACCTATGGTTAATGGATGTGCAATTATAGAATCAGAGGCCTGGAATAGACCTCAAGGGATTATTTAGTCCATTTCACAGCTTCCAGGCAGTAGTGTATCTAAAATCAGCTCTCCAAAATATTAGTCTCTCCTATTATTAAACATATCCACAAAGATCCTACACGGGCTCTGAATAGTATTTCAGTGTCTTGCTGCACCTTGAAATGTTCCTGAATGTCTAACCTCATTTTTTCCTGTTGCATTTAAGAAATAGGGGTAACCATCATTTAAGTGAGTGCTATACAGGAAAAAGCAGGGAGATTAGGAGGCAGAGTACCTGGGTTTGAGTCCCAGCTCAGCCACTTGTGACCTTGGGCAAGTCTTTGGGCCTACAGTCCCTGACTTTTAAAGTGAAGAGGGTGGATTAGATTCTTCTAACTCTATATTTATGGTCTCAAGCAGTGTTATTATACAGCACTAAGTCCATGAAAAACCCTCAAAATAACATCCTCTACAGTAGATTTTTTTTTTTGGAGGAAGGTCGAGGAGAATTCTAAATTCACAATTAAGTCATGTTAAGATTGGTCCCTAGGATCATAGATTTAGAGCAGGAAGGGACCTTAGAACTGATCAAATTCAAGGTCATTATTCTACAGTGGAGGACCCCGAAGCACGGAGAGGTCGGATGTCTTGCTTAGGGTCACATATTTAGTAAGTGGCGGTAAGGGTTCCAGGGCAAGTGCTTGGACTCTAAATCCTCGCCTGGAACGGCCTCTTTATCTCAGAGAGTTGTTGGAAAGAAAGTACTTTGTGCTATGATTATGGATATTCCCTTGTCCTGTACTTAGTGGAAATGGAGAACAGCTTATACAAGACAGTGTTGTGCCGCTGCCTGTACAATGGCCTATTATTCTCTTATGAAATGTAACCGGTGAAGGTGAAGATGGTTTATGACAGTGGTCAGACACCTTTGATATGAAGGGTAATTCTCTTCTATGCCACTCCAGGGTTAGAGATACTTCACTCTTACCTTATATTTGAATTGGTACCTAAGGGACAGAATTTGGAATGGGCCCCTACCTTGGGGGCTAGTAGAAGAAAAACAAGAGATTCCATCCCCTTCTTTTTCCTCTTATTGTAACCTTGCAACTGGGTCTGTGTTAGCAGGAGGTGAGGGGTGAAAGATGTTACCGTGTTCTTCCTGGGCCACTCGGCCACCTTAACCGAGCAGGATCCCAACATTGGGCAACAGTTCCTGATCTTTGCTTTAGACCAAAAGTTTTTCAGTAATGGACCACATGATCAGAAATCCATATGTGTGCAGGCCACGTGGATTTAATTATAGAATTAATTGCATTTGACTCCAATTACAATTACTAATTGATCCAACCCTGTTAGCATGACACCTGGTGGCAGTCACTTAAACAATGGCTGCAGGAGGCAGGTGGTTAGACCCTACTGGCCTATTAGTTGGTGTGGGCTAGCTAATTAGGTAAAACATTTATTGCTAAAAATTTCGTCTGTGGTCAGGTGGTCCACAACGGGGTCTAAAATACCAAACACTGTAAACTCAGAGATTACTTTATTAGGGATTATTCACAAAGTATAGAGATGCTTAGCTCAGCATAAATCCGGGAGAAATATTCCCCTTGTATTTGCATTTATTTTCTCCTCTTGGAATGAATTCCTTCTTCTCAATCCACTCTCATGTCCACCTGTAGAAATCCGCAGCTAGGTGGCCCAGTGAATAGGGCAACAGCCCTGGAGTCAGGAGAACCTGAGTTCAAATATGACCTCAGACACTTAACACTTACTAGCTGGGTGACCTTGAGCAAGTCAGTTAAGCCCAATTGCCCTGCCCTCTCCCTTCCAGAAAAACAAAACAAAACAAAAAAACCCCAAACAGAAATCTTACTCAGTCTTCAAGCTCAAGCTCAAGTACTCTACTAAGCCTCATCTCAAATACTGGATTTGGGGTCTGAAGCCTTGAGTTTTAATTCCTGCTCTGCACTTTTTACTGCCTGTATGACCTTGGATATATCACTTAATTTCCCATGGCCTGTTTCCTCCGTTTCAAAATTAGCCAGGTCTTTTCCAGTTTTGCCTCCTATGATCCTGTTAACTCCCCAGTCCCTCATCAGAAATAAGCTGCCCCTAAGATGTGCTTCCAGTGCTTTGTTTCTATATATCCTCCAGCTTTTAATGTTGAATCACTTCAAGGTATCATAGCATATTACGGAAAAAGGGGGGCAGAGTTCAAATCCCCACTAAACACTTGTTAACATTTGACCATAGACCAATGTCATTCTTCCTGAGCCTCAGTTTCCTCACCTGTAAAATGGGGAGAGTTAATACCTAGAATGCCTACCTCACAGGGCTGTTGTGAGCCTTAAATAAGGTCATGTAAATAAAATGCTTTGTGGACTCAATTTAGACCTGGAAAGGACCTCAAGGTTTATTTTAGTCCAACAACTCCCTCATTTTACAGATGATGAAGATAGGCCAAGGGAGGTTAAGAGACTTGTCCAGGGTCACACAAGCAGTAAAAACAGATCAGAATACATATCCTCTGGCTACAAGATCTCATCAGCACTTTTTCACCAAACCTCAGCACTATGTCAGTGTCAGCTGTTAGAGTAATTTCTGTTTGTCATTTACCCTCTACTAGACTGCAAACTCCTTGAAGCCCAGATTATTTCTTCCTAACTTTCCTGTCCCACTCTAGCCAAACAGATGATACTGGGACCACACCCTCCCCACTGGAAACTTGAACTTTGCCCCAGGTCCCTAGTTCTGATAGGACAGTTTTTGCCTTAACGGGTAAGGAGCCCAAGTCTGTATACCACTTCCTGCAAAGTTTCTCAGGTCCAGCCTTCCCCCTTCCCTCTCCCCTTTAAGCTCTCCTATGTGTTAGCAGACATTCTTTTGCCCGTCTTTTTATACCCAAGTCCTAGTCCATTGCCTGTCACACAGTTAAGGGCTTAGTAAATGCTTGTTGATTGGTAGATTTAACAAACACCTACTATGTAGAAAGCATTTTTCTCTTAGGCACTGGGCAAATAAAATGCTAATTAAATCATGGTTCCCTCTCTTCCTGAAATTTACAGTTCAAGGGGTGGAAAAAGGGATGAATGTACGAATGAATCTCAGGTTGTATGAATGAATCTCAGGTAGTAACTAGGCATTTTAGGCACAAGGTACTTTTTTTTTTACTATTAGATTATAGATATAATTGAGTATTTGAAAATATTTATATATTTATCAACTTTGATGTAGAAATAGGAAATATTCTCATCAAATTTGTAATTGTTTGGGGAACAGAACAAGAACAGGGACTTCAACTCACTAGAAAAATAGTACATCAAAAATTGGTGAAATTCATTTGGAAAAACTGGAGGGTCCCTTTAAGCACCCAAAACACACTAGACAAGTATTAATTGGGGAGATGCTAGTTAGGTAATACAAATATATCCTTAAAGTAGTTGAGGGTCAAAGTGGACTGCCCATTGACGAGGAGTCAGCAATGGAATGTTGTTATTTAAAAAAGCAAACACTGTAGTTTATTAATAGGAGTACCACATGATAAAGCTGGAAGTAATCCTTTTGCTACACTTGGCACTTATTAGAAAACTGTCCACTCCTGGACTTCACATTTTAATAAGGTTGAGAGAAACTGAAGAGGTTACATTTAAAAAGACTAGAAAATACATTTTAAAGGGGCAGGGGGGAAATAGTGCTTATGAGGGTTGCTTTATCCAGAGAAGAAAAAGCTGAGAGTTGACTTAATAAATGTGCTCAAATATACAAATAATTATAATAAGTTGGACCTTTCCCAGCTGTTTTCTATCACTAGTGAAGCCGTAATAGAAAAGATTTAAACTGCGTTAAGAAATTTATATTAGACATAAAATCAGTCAGAGAACGCTGACTTCTACTTCAATGCCATTCTCATCATTTATTTAACAGATGGGGAAACTGAGGCTTATAGGAAAGAACCCATGAATAAATTCTTAACTATAAGACTATAACTAACTATAAAGTGTCAGGTTGCCACTAGTGTAGTAAAGCATTATTAGTGGCAAAGAAGAGAAGGAAAATTAGATCTAGGTTAATAGTGTGAACTATAGAAAATATTTGAATTGTAGGTTTATTATTTTCAATTATATATATGTATATATGTATGTATGTGTATATACATTTTTTAAGGTTTTGTTTTAATTTTTGGTCAGGACTGTGATTTCATTGGTATTGGGAACTCTGGTGAGACAACTCCCTTCACCAGTGCAAATCAGTAAATGTTCTACAATTTATGGCCTTAGAGAATTGTCTAGGAGATTAATGGGTTAAGTGCCCAGGATCAGATGGCTAGTATGCATCAGGAATAGGACTTCAGGTTACTTGAAAACATTCTATAGCTTTCCTTTTTGTTTGTTTGTTTTTGCTTTTTGGAGGGAAGAAGGCAGGGCAGTTGGAGTTAAGTGACTTGCCCAAGGTCACACAGTTAATAAGTATCAAGTGTCTGAGGCTGAATTTGAACTCAAATCCTCCTGATTCCAGGGCAGGTGCTCTATTCACCGCCCTACCTAACCACCACCACCACCCCCCCATTCTATAAGCTTTCTTACATATTTCAACTTTGTATACTGCTTTATACTACACAAGTGCATTCCAGTTATGGAAAGTACATTGAATCTCCAGGTGGGAACCTGAGTTCAAATCCCTGCCCCTGTGCTTACTAGCTGTTCTGAACTTAGACGACTCATTAAGTAATAACAACAGCAACTGATATTAACTCATTGTTTTTGCCCCCAAGCTCTTCAGCCTTATGAATTTTCCTCTTGTTGAGGACACTACCATCTTCCCAGGCACATAAGCTCCCAACCTGGTTTCATCCTCATCTTCTCTCTTACACTCATCCCACACATCCATTCTTTTGCCAATCTTCTCAATTAATTAATATAATTAATAATTAATTCTATAATTAAATCCATGTGGCCTGCACACATATGGATTTCTGATCATGTGGTCCATTACTGAAAAACTTCTGGTCTAAAGCAAAGATCAGGAACTGTTGCCCCGATGTTGGGATCCTGCCTGGTTAAGGTGGGCAAGTGGCCCAGGAAGAACACAGTAACATCTTGTGTGTGTATGTGTGCATATCTTATATGTTCATTCCACAAATCCAATCTGTTCCCAGTCTTGTCATTTCTCCCTTTACAACATCTCCCATATACTTCTCCTTCTCTTTATTCATATAGCCACCATCTTGAAGCAGGTTCTCAACAACTTATACTTGGACTATTGCTGTCTGGTTGGACTTGCTGATTTGTTTCTCCCCTCTCCAATATATTCTTCACTCAGCTACCAGAATGTTTTTCTAAAGTACAGGTCTGAATATGTCATCCCTCTACTCAATGACTCCCAATAGTTTCCTGTTCTTTAAAGGACCAAATATAAAGTACTCTGGTTGGCATGTAAGGCTCTTCAGAACTTTCTCCCTTCCTAGTTTTCTACCCTTCTGACACTGGATTGCCCTCCTTTATTCCAGTGACATGTGCTTTTTAGCTGTTGCCTAAACATGACACTCCATTTCCAAACTCCTAGCCTTTTTGATGACTGTCCACCCATGACTGGAATGCTTTTCCTCCTTCTCTCCGCCTACTCAATTCCCTGGCTTTCTTGATTCAACTTAAGTCCCACCTTCTGTAGGAGACCTTTCCAGGTCTCCTCACTGCTAGTATCTTCCTTCTAAGCTTACCTTCTCACATACTACCTTTGTACATATCGTGTATCTGTGTAGTTGTTTGTGTGTTGTTTGCCATGTTAGAATGTGAGCTCCTGGAAGGCAGGGACCTTATTTTTATCTTCCTGAGGATTTTTATCCTATCCTGAGGATTTAGCATAGTCTCTAGTATGTAAAAGTATTTAATAAATATTTTGGACTGATTTATATGTAGCGCGTTAAGAGTTGTAAGGCATGACAAATGCATTACCTCATTTGATTCTAATGAAAATATCACAAAAGAGCTACTATTGGTGTTTATGTGTACATTTATATATGTTATATATATATACATACATACACATACGCTTTTTTTTTTTTTAAAGAAGAGCAAAACAATTCCCCTGTGGAGATCCAGAGAGGTAAGTGACTTGTGCAGTGCCCCACACCTAGGAATTGTCAGGCAGGTGTCTAAATTAGGTCTCTCTTTACTCCAAATCCAGTACTCTTTCTACTACATCATGATGCCTTAGTTTCCTTATCCATAAAAGGGAGATCATAACAGTACTTCTATGAGCTACCTTGAAGGATTGTTTCTAGGAAGGCGTTTTATAGACTTGATAGTGCTTAATAATTGTGAGTTACTAATATTAGACTATCACTTTATATTATCTGTATGCAGAGAATTTGAAGTGGAGGCCTAATTAATGATTTAAATGTATTTTGAGGACATAGAGCATTATTTAGTTATCTATCTGCCCCATTCCCTTGAAAAAAAAAAAGTAGGTACTTTAAAATGGTTGAATCAATGAATGCCCTGGTTATCCTGTAAAATTTTTTTTAAGTTTTTTTTTCTCAAATGATAGGAAACTATTTCCTTTTACTTTTCCCATTAAAGTCTATCTCAAAACCTTTTCTTGTTATAAAGAATTGTTTGTCTTTATATTTTTGACCTCAGTTTTGCATACTTAAGTATTCTCTTGGAGCCAGATGGTCTTGGATAGGGACATTTCCTCCATAGATGCAATTTGCAGCCTAGTTTAGACCTGTCTCCTCATCCTGTGGGATTCTTGTCTATGCTCTCCCATAGGTCCTCCACAGAGGTTGTTTGAGATCTTTCTACATTTCCTGGGTAACTGTACAGTACTTGGGCTATCTGTTTTTCCTCTTTTCCACTACACGACCAACTCTTTTTCTGATCATGCATTTTCCGAATGATATCTCTTCTGTCACTGCCTCCTTCCACATATCATATGTTTCTCCATTGTCCTTTGGGGCCTCCAAAATTTAGATACTTTGGGGATTGTGGTGGTGCAAGATTAACAAACCACATAGTATCTCTGGGAGAACATCTGCATTGAAAACACAAAACTTTTTGCAAGGAGCAGCTTGGACTCATTGAAAGGGAACAGAATAAGCATTTATATAGGGCATACTATATGCCAGGTATTGTACTAAGTGCTGTTACAAATAGTATCTTATTTGAAAGCACTGAAAAATATCCCCCAAACAATCTGGCAGACTTCCTGCTCTTCAGGTCTTGGTCCAGCTCATTTTTTATCTGTGCTGCTGTTCCAGAAATATTTACTCAGGTTTTAATTCAGCTGATTGTTCATCTAATTGTATGTCTAAGTCTCAACATAGGGAGTTTTTCATCTATTATTTTTTCCTATGAGATATAGGGTGGCATGGCAGATGGAGGTTGGGCCTCAGAATCAGGAATACCTAGGTTTGAAGTCTGTCTCTGACATGTATTATCTGTGTGACCCTGGAAAAAGCTATATAATTTCTCAGTGTTCCAGACAGTTTTATAAGGCTGTAAGTTATAGAATTGTAGCTGATCTATTTCAGTGGAGGGAGTTTCTATACCGAGAGTTCTCCAGAAAAAATCATGGGGTTTAGACCCCCCCAAAATTGGGGGGCAGAGGGGTTGATTTCTTTTGAACAATTATATATCTCATTTAGGAATACATAATTTTCTAGGGCTAGATACAATCAGAACAATATTATCTGTAAACAGGAGCATCTGGAGGACCTTATGACCATCTATAAGAAATCTCTTTCATCTGGATCTTGAACAGAACATCCTCCATAACAGTGGTGAAAACCTTTGCTGAGCAGATGCTTCCCCGGCTTAAGTTCTACTTGAAGTTAATAATCAGAGGGCCTGTTGAACAGTTATCTCTGTGGTTTCATTTATTAAGGAGTTTTGTATTTCTCTACATGTGCATAAGAGACTCCTTGTTGGAGGAGAGCCATTAAGGCTCTACTGAGTCAAATGCTTTTTTGTAACCAACAAACAATAAACACTGCAGGTTATTGTATTCTCTGAACCCCTCAGTCAACTGAATGTCTGTAAAGATGTGGTCTGCTGTAGGAAATTGTTTGCAAAACTCTTCCTGTTCCCTTTTCTCAATTTCATCAAGGATACAAATATTACATGAGTATATCATTCTCATAATGATTTTTATAAAGATGAGAAAGTAAGCACACAAATCATTATTTTTTTGATTCCTCCTGGATTGCTTTTTTGCTAGGTAATAATTTAGTTTATGATTTATTTTTCTTTTTTCTTTTTCTGATTTCTTCCCTTTCCTGTGTTTGCTCGTAAAATGATCCCTTGATGATTTCAAAATTGATCATAGGATCAAATAGATTTAGAACCAGAAGGAACCTTAGAGGCCGCAGAGTTCAACTCCCTCATTTTAGAGACATAGGACTAAGGCCTAGACAGAAAAATGATTTTGCAAAGACCAAATAGGTAGACATGAAATCAGGATTTGAACCCATCTCTTCAGGTACAAAACCTAGTCTTCATTTATTTATTTGTTTGTTCATTCATTCATTCATTCACTCATTCAGTGCTGTACCACAGTGGTCTTTTATGTTGATTTTAGCATGTATTTCTTCAGTACATACTCTATCTGATCCAATTTCTCTTCCTGGTTTTAAGCCCCAGTTCTATTTTCCTTATTGGAAAACAAAATACTAAGGTATAAATGTTGTGCTTTCACTGTCATTGAAAATCAAAATATCATTATGGAAATATTTGCAATTTTGTTCCATTTTTCTTTTTGTTATCAACCTGCCAATTTCATCTTTGAAGGCTCTTGTGATGCTGTTGCTCTCTTTGATCTCATGCTAAACTGTTCATAGATTAAGTTTTGCTTCTTTTGGTTTTATTTTTAATGATCAGTCAAGAAACATCTATTAAGCAATTTCTATGTCCCAGGGACTATGGGGATATAAAAAGAGGCAAAATTCAGTCGCTGCCCTCAAAGAGCTTACAATTCAATGGGGTGGGGGGAGAGACAACGTGCAAACAAATATACACAAAGTAAGCTATATACAAGATAAGTAGGAAATAACAGAGGGAAGGCATTAGGATTAAGAAGGGTTAGGGAAGACTTCTAATAAAAGATAGGATTTAATAATGCTTATAATCTTGCCATCCTCAACCATTTTCTTTTTTCTTTCTTTGTTATGAACTCAACAAACATTTCAATAAACAAAAAAGAATAGGAAAGAGGATTATATAGGAAATTACGTTAGGTATAGTTCTTTTTAAAGTTCATTTTAAATTTAACAAGATGATCATAAAATTACCCTGTTTGTGCTTTCTGAACTTCTTTCTGCTCTCTTCTCTGTATTTTTAAATGTTTCATTGATGTTTTCTCCTTTTCCTTTTTTTTTGATCGCTCTCATCATCTGCCATTTTCCCTCACCTTCTACCTTCTCCCCTTCCCTTTCTCTTCCAAACGTAATCTTATAATATGGTAGCCAGGCAAAATAAATCGACAAAATACATTGACTATGTTGATAAATGTACGTCTCTGTAAATTTAGTCCATCACTTTTCTGCCAGAGGATGGAGTGTGGGGCATGCTTCACTATCTATCTTGTGAAGTTGTGATTAGTCACTGCATTGTTTAGAGCACTGAAGTCCTTCAAAGTTGTTTTCATTTACATTATTGTACAGTGTAAATTTATTATCCTGATTCTTCTCATTTTACTCTTCTTCTGTTCATGAATGTCTTACACTAGGTACCTGAATCCATCATATCAGTCACTTCTTTTGGCACAATAATATTCCACTACCTTTATATACCACAGTTTGCTCAGCCATTCCCCAACGTATGAGCACTCCTTTTGTTTCCAGTTCTTTACTATAAAATAAAGTGCTGTTATTTATATATTTGTATATAAAAGTCCTTTCCTTCTGTTTTTGACATGTTGGGAATATGTATCTGGGAATACTATTGTTGGAACAAAGTATATAATTTAGTGACTTTGAGTATAGTTCTAATTACTTTCCAGAATTATTGAACCAGTTTACAGCTTTACTGATAGTGCCTTTGTGTGTCTGTCCTCCTATAACCCCTTCCAACAACTGCCATTTCCCTCTTTTATCATCTTTGTCAATCTGATGGTAACAAGGTGGAAACTCTGTTTTAATCTGTCTTTTTCTTATTATTGATGATTTGGAATATTTTTTTTCATATTGTTGATGATAGCTTGTAGTTCTTTTGAAAACTGATTCATGACCATTGTACATTTGACTATTGGTGAATGGATTTTGTTCTAACATATTTATATTAATTCTCTATATATTGGAAGTTAGACTTTTATCAGAGCTATTTGCCACACAAAACAGTTTTCCCAGGTAACTGCTTCCCTTGTAATTCTAATTGCATTGGTTTTGCTTGGCAAAAACTTTTTAAATTTTGTATGGTAATCAAAATTTTCTTTTTCTTTTCTTTTTTTTTTCTTTTTGAGATTCCCATTTACTCCTTGGTTATGTAAGAATTCTTTCCCTAGCCATAGCTGTGAAAGATATCTCTTTCAATTCTCTAATTTGTTTATGATATGACTTCTTATATTTAGATCAACTATCTATTTAGAGAAGGAAATAGCAAACCACTCTAGCATCCTTGCCAAGAAAACCCCAAATGGGGTCACCAAGAGTCAGACACAACTAAACAACAACAACAATCTATTTGGAGGTTATTGTCGTATATGGTATGAGATGCTAATCTAAAGTTCATTTTGCCTCAAATGCTTTCCAGTTTTCCTAGCAGTTATGCACACACACACATACACACACACAATTTATTTTTTGTTACATTTTGAGTTCCTAGTCTCCCTTTCCCTGCCAAACCTAGAGTAGAGAAGATCAATATTTGATACAGTAGAACCATATAGTACATATTTTCATATGTCAGTTCTTTCTTTGGAGGTAAACAGCATTTTCCTTCACAAATCCTTTGTAGCTTATTTAATTATTCATGTTACTCAGAAATTAGTCATTCACAGTTGTTCTTTGAACAATATTGCTGTTACTGTATACAATGTTCTCTTGATTCTGCTCATTTCACTCTGTACCTTGCAGTTTTTGTTATACAAGGAATCTTTACCTTAGTATTTGGTGTCTTTGGATTTATTAAACATTAACTACTGTTTGATTGCTTCTGGGTATTGTTTGTCTGCTTATATGGTTTATTCCATTGACTAACTTTTCTATTTTTTAACGAGTATCAAATAGTTTAAATGATTTTTGCTTTAGAGTATAGTTTAAGGTCTAGTACTGCCATACTCCCTTCCTTCTCATTTTTCCATTGTTTTCCTTGAGGTTTTTGACATTTTTTCTTCTAGAGAAATTTGATTATTACTTTGCCTCATTCTGTGAAGTAACCACTTAGTAGTTTGATTTGTATGGCACCTGATTGTATCAGTAGCTGCAGAAAATAAATTTAGATAATAGTTTCACTTGTATTATACTGGCACATTTCAACAGGGAGAAATGAATAGTTGTGTAATTTTAAAAAACCTTTATTTCAGTAAAGAGTGTTTTATATTTATATGTTTTGAGGTCTTGAGTGGATTTTGATAAGGGAACTAGGAAATATTTTATACATTTTATGGTGATTCTGAATGAAATTTCTTTTTGTTTTTCTTCTTGTTGGGTTTTGTTAGTGATATACAGAAAGGTTGATTATGTTTGTGTTTATATCTTGCTAACTTTTTAGTTATTATCTATTTCAGTTTATTTTTAGTTAAATATCTAGTGTTCTCTAAGTAAACCATCACGTCATTTGCAAATAATGATCATTTTGTTTCTTCTTTGCCATATCTATTCTCTTATTTACTTTATCTTGGCTTATTTCAATAGCTAACATTTTGAGATTGTGAAAATTTTGAAATTTATCTTTGTCAGATAAAAGCAGTGACAATAAATATTCTTGCTTTACCTTAGATTTTATCGGAAGGACCTCTAGCACTTCTCAGTTATAGGAAACATTGCCTTTTAGTTTAAGGTAGAAGCTGTTTACTATATGGAAAATAGAGACTTATATTTGGAGTCAGTAAAGCCTGAATTAAATCCAGCCTCATATACTTTTACTAGCTGCGTGACCCTGGGCAAATCACTTTAACCTCTGTTTGACTCAGTTTCTTCATCTGTAAAAGGATAATAATAGCAGTTGTTTTGAGGATCAAATAAGATAATACTATGAAGAACTTTGCAAAGCTTAAATGCTGACTACTACTATCATCATCCTTTTTAGAGTTTTAGCATAATTATGTTACAGTTTTTCAAAAGCTTCTTCTGTATCTAGTAACTTTTTTTAGTTTTATTTTTGATATTAATATGATTTATTATATTTATGATTTTACTTTGATTGAGCTAATCCTAAGTTCCTGGCATAAATTTAACCTGGTCTTAATGCAGGATCATTTAAATATATTTCTGTAGTCTCATTGTTAATATTTTATTCAATATTTTTATATCTATATTGATTGGAGCTATTAGTCAAGTTTTCTTTCTCTGCTTTATCTTTCCATGGTCTGGACATTAGCCCTATATTCGTCACTTAGAAGGAATTCGGTAACATGCCTTCTTTCTATGTTCTTGCAAATAATTTATGTAATTTTGGAATTGTTACTTGTGTCTCTTGTAGCCTTCTGCATCCACTTATTAAGGTAGTCCACTCCTTTTACTGCAAAATTTATATCACTAGCACTTATACAGTGTACCAAAGTACATATTAATTTTTTTTTTTTAGGGGCGGCTAGGTGGCGCAGTGAATAGAGCACTGGCCCTGGAGTCAGGAGTACCTGAGTTCAAATCCAGCCTCAGACACTTAACACACACACACACACAAACCTAGCCGTGTGACCTTGGGCAAGTCACTTAACCCCAACTGCCCTCCAAAAAAAAAAGCAAAAAAAATGTTTTTTTTTTTTAGGCTAAATTGTGATTTGAGTCAACAAATACTAAATATATCAGAATCACTAATAGTATTATTTTCTTGATAGAAAATTTCTACTAAATTGATCACCTCATTGCAATTTTCTTTGATAAAAGTATTTATTATTTCTATGATTTGTTCTCTGACTCATACATTTTTTAAGATATATCTTTTAGTTTTCATTTATATTTGAGAGCAACCACTGTTAGAGAAGGGTCTTATTTCATGCTAGATAAAGATTTGTTTAAGGAACTAGAGATTTTTAGCCTGAAGGAAAAAAAGAGTTAGGGGTAGCTAGTGGCATAGTAGATAGAGTGCCAGACCTGGAGTCAGAAAGACCTGAGTTCAAATGCAGTTTTTAGACACTTCTTAACTGTGTGATCTTCGGCAGGTCATCAAAACCTCAGTTTCCTCATCTGTAAGATGGGGATAATAATAGCATCTATCTCCCAGGATATATCAGCAAGCACCCTTGCATACCCAGGGTGGCTGATAGCACAGGTTCTTAGATCTGCTTTTCTAAAGAAAAGCAACTCAAAATGGTTTAACAGTCTCATTTTAATTGAATGTATATCATTTACCTAGTTCAGGGGTACTGAACTTCAGAGAATACAAACAGAATACAAACACAAGTTACAAGCAGACAAAGAAACATCAGCAGATGGGCTTCCAGCCGTCTGATTGTTACATCCATACCTAGTTAGTTACCAGAGAGGAAAGCACCAACATCTGCATTTTCAAAACCAGGGGGAAGGGGGAGGGAGTCAAAGGCTGTCCAGAATCTTATCTGGCCAAATCACATTTCTTTCCAAAGTGAGCCCCAAAGCAAACACACCCATCAGAGTATATATAGCCTTCTCCTGGATCAGAGAATGTCACAGCCCTCTTGACCCACTGCCTAACAAAGCAATAAGGTGTGGGCATTCCTGAAGAACAAGCCTCCTGCCACCGGCTCCATGTGACCACACTTAGCCTATTAGGGGGCAGAGTATACTTTCAAATCAGGGAAGGTTCTCAGAGCCACTTAAGCCTATCAAAGGGCGTAGGGGCAGGAAAGATCTTCAGATTCCCATAACATAGGATTGCTGTGAGAATCAAATGAAATGATAATTGTACAAAATGCTTAGCTTAGCACAGTGCTTGGCACATAGTAAGTGCTATATTATTATTATTATTATTATTGTTATTGTTATTAGTTAAAAGGGGATCTTACAGCTATCTTCCAGAAGTTGAAGACTTACAAGTGTAGGAGAGATTGTTCTGCTTGGCCCCGGAGGATAGAATTAGCAACAGTGGGTAGAAGTAGGCAAATTTAGGTTTCATGAGGAAAAAAGCTTCCCTGGTATAAATCTCTCTTTTGTGATCTCTTCTCTCCAATCACAATGCTGTCTCTCTAGCCTAGAACCTTATTACCTTTAGCCGGAACTATTGCAATAGACTCCTAAATGATCTCCCTGCCTCAAGTCTCTGCCCTCTTCAATTTGTCCTCTATCTTGCTGCCAAAATGACCCAGAACACACTAATCAACAAACTAGTGGTTCCCTATTGATTGCCTCTAGGATCCAACATAAAGTTCTCTACTTGGGATTCACAACATGCCCCCATCTTACCTTTCTCTTAGGTTATTCCTTGGTGTGCAGTCTAGGGTTGAAGTCTACTGGCCTTCTTGCTGTACCTCACACATAACCTTCCATTTACCACCTCCACACTTTTGTATACCCACAGTGCTCTCCCTCCTCAGTTGCTACCTCTTGGAATTTCTGGTCTTGAGGAGACCTTTCCCGGTATCCTGACCTTTCCCCAAGCTGTTAAAAAAATGATAATAATACTAAAACTATTACTAACTGAAATTTATATAGTTGCCATATATTTATACGTGCTGGGCACTATAGCATTTCACAAATACTATTTCATTTGATCTTCACAACAACTCCAAAGTAGACGCTTTTATTATCACCATTTTTACAGCTGAAGAATTTGAGGCAAAGAGAAGTTGTGACTTGCCCAAGATCACACAGCTAATAAATATTTGAGGGTACATTTGAACTCCAGTTTTCCAGCTTCTGGCCTGTACTCTATCCACTGTACCACTTAGTTGCCTTTTAGTACCTTTCTCTCTAAGGTTACCTTTTTTTTTTTTTGCTTTTTGGAGGAAGGAAGGCAAGACAATTGGGGTTAAGTGATTTGCCCAAGATCACACAGCTAGTTTTGTGTTAAGTGTCTGAGGTCGGATTTGAATTCATGTCCTCCTGACTCCAGGGCCAGTGCTCTATTCACTGTGCCACCTCGCCGCCCCCTAAGGTTATATCTTATTTACTTCATATATATCTTGTATATAACTTATCACAGAGGTACAATGTTTATCCCAGATGAAGTTCCACATGGACCCCATGTCCTTTTCCAAACTCTCACTCTCATTTATTAGTCTTGGGGTCCTGGAACAGAGCAGCATCTCTCCAACAGGATTTTAGAGGTTCCACTGCGAAGTGGAGGATGATTCTTTGATGCTATCAGTTTGAGGCCCCACCTGTGTGCTTCTCCTTTTACATCAAAATTACCCATTGAGAATCATTTTAGTTGGCCACCTGTAAACTTTTAGGAAGGAGTACTTCTTAAGTCAGTATAGGAGGAAAAGTTGTATAAAATATCCCCCCAAGTCTTTAACAGACTCTCTCACAATTACATATAGAGTCCAGAGGAAAGTGGGCTTAAGCTGCTTAATGAGTACAGCTCTTAGTTGCTAGAATTCCCACCCCCAATTTGGGGAGTGTTTTTAAAAGTTCTACTTGGGCATGGCATAGTTTCTTTGCTGGGCTCTCTGTCCTTGGCTTCCAATCAACACACCAATGTAGGGATTAGCTGATGTGGAGATGCTGCTAGGACTCTAATGGGAAGTCTAATATCCTTTAGCCTCTACAGAGCTCCTTTCTTCCTCAGTTTGGGGAAAGAGAAAACTCTCTTAGGATCAGAATTAAAGAGCAGAGAGAGGAAGAATGCTAATTACCACACTGTGTCACACAGACTTTCCCCAAGATCATTTAGTACAAGGCACTGGGGAAAGCATTCAAATAGGATATTACAGAACCTCCCCAAGTCACTAAAGAGCTATATAAGGTTTGGGATCATGGAATTTGATAACACATCTCAAGAGATTTATTGAGAAGAGCAAAGATTAAAACTAGGTGGAGGGAAAGGGTAAAGTAGGGCTTCATTGATTATTCCATTTCACTTATAAGTCATTACCTCAGAATCTGTAAATGAGGCCCGAATTGGAATAGATCTCCTTGAATCAAGTAAAGGCATTGTGTGAGAGAATTGGTTTTGCCCTGACTCAGAACAAGATTGATTTCTGAGTCTGGAAGCAGAAAGAAGGGAGGAGAGGTAATTCAGAGCTGAACCAGAGAGAACTAGCAACCCAAGGGAAACTAGCCAAAGGATAAAGAAAAAGTAGGACCAAATTGGCTAAGAAGGGATATTTCATGAAGGATCATTGGCTTTCTAGGCATCTTGGAGCAGGAGAAGACTTGGGCTGATGCCACCAATCATACCCATTTAGTCAAGGATTAAAGGAAGTACCAAGAAAACAGGCTGATCTTTTCCCAACTTCCCCTCCTGGTCCCTCCATTTCTACAGACATTGTAATATAATCCACTGCCTCATTACTCAAACTTTTCTGGCAACCTGAATCTTGCCTCAACCACAAAGAAGTCAGTGGTTCACTAGATACAGAAGTAAATGTAAATTAAGGTAGAGAGCCAAACCTCTGTCTAATTGTGAGGAATTTTCCTGATTTGGAGCTTGGAGCAATTATGATTATACTCATACACTTTTATCTAAAATAAATTTCCTCAAACCACAGAGAAGGGAATCCAATGGACCTTAGGGGTCATTATATTGCCCCTAAGCTTAAAACAAGATAATTATTGCAACTGGTTGTTATACTATATGTGTGCATATTGTCTCCCTGTTAAAATGCAAGTGTTTTGAGGGTAGTGGCTGTTTCATTTCTGTTTCTATATCCTTGGGCAATAGTCAGCACTTAATAAATGCCTTAGAGATGATGATAATCATCATTATTGTCATCATAACTAATATTTCCATAGCACTTTAAGGTTTGCAAATCACTGTTCATATATTATTTCATGAGGATGATGATGAGGATGAGGATGATGATCATGATGATGATCATGATCATAAAGATAAGGACTGGTGGAACAGGATGTCTCAGAAGGTTATGGGGTCCCCCTCAATGGAGGTCATCAGACAGAAAGGTTGGACAAGTGCTTGTTGAGTATGTTACAGAGGCTTAATTTTCAAGTGTATTCTGGTCTAAATAACAACAGAGATCACTTCCAGATCTGAAAGTCTATGATTCTGTGATCTGGATTTGAATCCTGCCTCTGTTTCTTATAACCAAGTCACTTTGTATAGATGACTTTACTTCTTTGAACATCTATCACCTATTTGAACATTTGCTTCTTCATCTGTTAAATGAAGGGGTTGAACCAAATGGCTTCTAATGTCCCTTCTAGTATTAAGTCATTTAATCCTAGGATCCCATGTGATGGGATAAAAGACAGGATTATAAAGAAGGCATTTAGTAGAATTGTGGGATCAGGAAAAGGAAGACAGGAGGAGAAAAGGGAGAAGTGAAGAAAACCCAGGATGGGCTGATTGAGATTGGAGACTCAATTATAAGGAATTTAGAAGTGTACTTTGTACTTAGAACAAAAAAAAGCTAATTAGGGGCTTTGGGAAGATGGACACACCAAGTGCTAGACTGGTAACCACAAAACGTACAAGTACCTTGAAAAGGTTTAGACCAAGTAGATATTAGAAAGGAATACTAGATCTTTAAATGGATGACTAGCTTAACATGAATTTGTAGTTAAATGAGTGAGTTACCTTAATAAGTGGACAAAAGAGGCTAAAAAAGGTCACAAATATTTGGTGGCAGAGTTTGTGAAGCTAGGTTCAATTTAAATGAATGAATATTTTTGTTAAGTGCTCCATGTACCAAGACAAAAAAATGAAAGGCCTTACCTTACAGGGGCTTGTTGCTGTTGTGTGCATCCTTCATTTTCAAAGAGGACCAATGATATCATGGGTGATATTTTAATTTAAATCCAGTGTGAACTGGATTTAAGTGAGGCAGAGTTGCATAAAGTTGTTGGTCTACTTCTCTCCTCCAGAGTCATAGAAGTCTAGTGGCAGGACAAAAGTCAAGATTACTGGCAATGTCCCAGGATGCAGTGGGTGACCAATATAGCATGCTAAATAAGTTTGAAGAGACAGAAAACTAAGGAAAAACTGGAATATTAAGAAACGTTTTACATAGTAGCCGAATCCTAAAAAACTGTAAGCAATTAAAGTGAGGAGGGCCATGCAGAACATGTATGAAGAACCATTTATTTAAAAGAACAGAAGTAAAAAGTGGGAAGTTCAGTCTGAGGAACAGTTTGTCTGGAATCTAGAGTGTTTCAAGGGAAATTATGTGAAATAAGTATTTAAAAATAGGCTGAAGTCATAATGCAAAGGCCTTTGAATGTTAAGCTAATAAGTATGTGTTTTATCCTAGAGCCAGTGATGATTCCTGAGCAAGGAGAGTGACATGCTCTAGGGAGATCATTTTGGCAGGCGTACGGAAGGTGAATTGTAGGCAGGGCAAGGGAGAGGGGAGACAGGAAATATTTGAAGGCTTTTACAGTTGTTTCAGTGAGAGGTGATAAGGGACTGAAGGAGGGTGGTCCAGTGAAGAGACAGAAGGGGACATGAGGAAGAAATATTCTGGAAATAAAGTCAGCAAGATTTGGTTATTGATTTTTTATGGGGGGGGGAGGGAGGAGTAAGGAAAAGGGAAGAGCCAAGAATGATTCCAAGGTATAAACTTGGATGACTGAAGGATTATGGTGGCCTCAATAGAAAAACAGATATTTGTAGAAGGTACAGCACTTTAGGGGAGAAGAGAATGAGTTCTGTTTTGGACATGTTGAACTTGAGATGCCCATATATTTCGTAGGCAGTGAAATTAACTGACCATAATACTATAAGCTAGGAGGGGCTGGGGCAAAGAGTACCTAAAAAGGTAGAAAATAAATTGTTTCCCAGAAAAAGACAGAAAAGAAACTTTTTCAAGAGGTAGAACAAAGGAATCTTCTTCCCTAGAGATAAAGGTTTAAACAGACTGGAAATTTAGTTGAAGCCAACTGGAAGTCAGAGCAGAGACAAAGCATTTCTATGCCCTAGGCAAAGTTTGAAAAGTCTATCTCTCTGCATTTAAAAATTGTTCCCCTTGGACTTTATTGTCCACCTAAGGGTTTGAGATGTCACTGAGGCAGACACCTTGATTTATTACAAAATAAATATCTATATACTATGGAAAATGGAAATTTTCTGGTGTCAGAAATATGTGTATTTGAGAAAATAATCTTCCACTAGATGATGTATTGCAGATCCTTCCTTGTGGACTGCATGTAATTCTAGGTTCTTAAAGGCTTTGCCAACAGAGTGTGAGATCTGGTTGTTGTTTAGTCATTCAGTTGTGTCTAACCTGTTGTGACCCCATTTGGGATTTTCTTGACTGAGATACTGGAGTGGTTTGACATTTCCTTCTCTAGCTCATTTTTATCAGATGAGAAACTGAGGCAAGTAGGGTTAAGTGACTTGCCCAGGATTACAAAGCTAGTAAGTGTTTGAGGCCAGAATTTGAACTCTGGAAGATAAGTCTTCCTGACTTCAGGCCCGTTGCTCTGTCCACTCCACAGATACTGGAATGGTTTACCATTTCCTGGTCTAGCTCATTTTTACAGATGAAGGACAGAGGTGAATGGGGTTAAGTAACTTGCTCAGGATCACACAACCATAAGTATCTGAGGCCAAATTTGAACTCAGATCTTCCTGACTCCAGGCCTGGTGCTCAATCCACTTCTCCCCCTAGCTGCCCCTGTGAGATCTGGTGGGTCTCACCAAATTGAAAAGGCTTCTAGCATAGGCTGTAAACCTCTCATCCAAGAACCAGCCTAAGTTTAGAAAGAATGAAAACTAGAAGAATGACAACTAATTAATGATTTGGGGAACAGTATCAACTCATGAGATGGGGTACTCTGCGTTGGAAAGAGCACCAAATTAGGAGAAACAGAACTTGAGTTTGAATGTCTCTGCTACCTTATGATACGGGGCAAGTCCCTTTAATTCTCTGGGTCTCAGTACTCAGTGTGCCCTTAGAAGTTTGCTAAGATCTCATCTGTGAAATTTCAGACTAGATGTTCCCTGAGGCCCTTTCCAATTCTAGATCTTTGATCCTATCATCCTACCCTGTAAAGACTAGCCAGAGTCTAAAGTCTGCATTGAGGAAAGGAGTTCTTGCACTAATAAACTAACAGAGTACTGAAGTACCGAGAAAGTAGAAAAAGGCATATTAGAAATCATCTCTTGACAATTTAGAATTGTTCTAGAATCATTCTCTCTATACTTTACCCTGGCTTCCACGCAAGCTGTCTGTCTTGAGTACTCCTTGAAGAGTGAAGTGAGCAGAACCAAAAGAACACCGTGTACAGTAAGAGCAATATTATTTTTTGTTTTTTGTTTTCAATGCAAGGCAATAGTCACTTATTAAATACGTATTCTATTCCAGGCACTGTGTTATATCTCAGGGATATAAAAATAAAAAATGAAACAGTCTTTGCCCTCATAGAGCTTACTTTCTATTCAGATAATTGTAACATTTACATTTACATTAGTATATTTGCTAATTAACTTATTCATGAGGCCACCATCTAGTATACATGACTGTCTAGGGTAAAGAAAAGAGTTAAGTAGATTATATTATCTTTTTTTAAAATGTATTAAATTGATTTGTTTATTTACTTTTAGTTTATAAGATTCAGTTCTAGAATCCCTTGAGTTTCAAATTTTCTCCCCTCCCTCTCCTGCCCTCCCCCCATGTAGCATGCAATCAAGTACAGGATCTGCAAATACTTTCACACTGCACATTAGTCTGGTTGTATAGAAGGGTTTTAACCAATGGAATTAACAATGGGAAAAAAGAAACAAAACACCGACGTGGAAAAGAACGATAGCATGTAGACTGCTTCAGTCTCCATTTGAACTCTGTTCTTTCTAGATCTTTCTCTGAATGTAGATATTTCCTTCCATCCTGAGACTTGCAGAGTTGTTTTATAACTATGTGTTGCTGAGAAGAGTCCAGTTTATCAAAGTTGGTCATCACATATACAGTGTATCTGTGATTGTGTACAAATTTTTCCTGGTTCTGCTCTTTTCACTTAGCATCAGTTTGTATAAGCCTCTCTGTGTAGAAAGGAAGTCCATCTCCCCATTTCTTATAGCACAATAGTATTCCATTACATTCATATACCACAATTTATTTAGCCATTCCCAAATTGATGGGCATGCCCTTAATTTCCAGTTGTTTGCCACCACAAAGAGAGCTGCAATAAATATTTGTGTACATATGAGTCTTTCTGAGCAATATTATTTTAAGAACAGCTTTGAATGACTAAGTCATTTTGACTATTATAAGTACATAAATTAAAAATAAAGGACATATGAAAAGAGATGCTATTGGCATCCAGAGAAAGAACTGATAAATAGATGTATATACAGAGTGAGTTTTCTGATCATAGGCACTTGATTTGTTCAATTGCATTAAAGTGATATGGAGTCAACAGAAAAAATGTTATGTTGTGTGGACGTAATACAGATTTACAGCTTCATGTGCCATCTTTTTTCTGTTCTACATAGTCCATGGAAACCCTTATCTTGTTTGTTAAGTTCAGAATAAATCAAATAAAGTAAATTTAAAAAGAAATGTTATACTGTTTATCCAATGCACTAGTGTAACAATCTGGATTCATTGAACTTAGAGTTTTATTTGACATTTTTTATACATGATGCCCTTAGAAATTCACTAAGATCTCGAGGTTATTCTATGTGCTGCATCTGATTTTGTCAGAATTGATGGTTTACTGTGTGACCCCACCCCACCCCAAGTCTAATTCACTCTGTAACAAGGACCTTGGGGACTGGAATGAGGATAAAGATCTAGTTCTCTTTTAACCCAGTAGGTGATGAACATGGCCAAATGTCTTTGACAACTTGCCCAGGAACTGGTGTCTGACAATGAGATATAGCAATGAGATTGGTTTCACAGATTGGTGTAGTAAAAATAGTGATAGACATGGAGTCTGAGAACCTAAGTTCCAGTGTTTACTCAGCTACTCACTGCCCATGTGACAGTACCCTTGGGCAAGTCATTCAACCCCTCAGTTTCCTCAACTGGAAAATGAAGCTTTTGGATTGGACAACCTCGGAGGTTCCTTCCAGATTTACTTCTGTGATCCCAAGAGCCACAAAAACCAATCTCATTATTTCATTTCTATACCTCTTACACTCATGATTGAATTTACAAAAAAAAACGTTCAAGTTTTGTTTGAAACTTAACATTGAATATCAACAGCAACAACCAAACTTGCTCAGTAATGATTTACATTTAAATGGAGTGATTTTCATGCATAAAGTCTCAGAACCCCTCTTCAGTCACTCTCTCTAAGTTCTCATCAGGATTCTTTCATTTTTCCTCATATGACTGAAGTTAGTTCTTGTTCTTTGAGGTAGTTCTTACCTTTCTGTACCCTTGGGCTCTATCTCAGGAAACACAAGCACATAGCTGAAAGTGGAACTTAGACAGAATAAGTGGCCACCTACCAATGTAGTTAGAATTCAAAGCAAAGGGGAAAGGCCTCCTGACCTCCCAAATATCTATCTCACTAGCATGCTAATGCCTGAAATTCCTCCAATAGAGGACAATGCAAAATGCCAGAAATTCCTTTAATAGAGGACAATGCAATTCCTGGAGATAAGACTTAAAATGCAGATGCCCTGTGGATGGGGAGGAGGGAGGGAGAGAGAAAGGAGAAGGGGAAGAGGGAGATAGCACACACTTAAATACACCTAATTCCTGACAAATATAAACTAAATGTAAATAATTGATGCCAGACCTTTCCCTTAGAGACTGTTTTTAAACTGGAGAGGGTATTAGTTTCCAGAAGTGAGGTGGAAGAAGTTAGGAAAAGTAAGAGAAAAGGAGCACTGCGGAGAGGTGGTGGAATTCTGGGTGCCTGAAGAGGGAGAGGGGAAAAGAGAACTAGAAACAGAAGATGAACATGGTACAGAGACATAAAAGGCTAAAAAAATTGGTATTTGGTGACTGAAGAAAATCACTTCTTTGAGGCAGCTACATGGTGCAGTGGATAGAATGCTGGACCTGTAGTCAGGAAGACTTTAAGTTCAAATATAGTCTCAAACACTTATTAGATGTGTGCATGTGACCCTGGGGAAGTCACTTAACCTCTGTTTACCTTAGTTCCTCAAATGTAAGATGGGGATAATAATATCACCTTTCAGAACTATTTTGAGGATCAAATGAGGTAATATTTGTAAAGTATTTAGCACAACATATAGTAGGCACTATATAAGTACTTGTTTTTTTCTTTTCCCTCTACTACTCACTTCTCAGTTTTAATACTATTAAAAGTTGCTTAGTATACATGTAGAATAAAAAGTGCCAAAAGGTTTAAAGTTACTGATTCAGTTCAATTCAAATTACATTTATTAAACCCCTACTATATGCAAGGCATATAGGAGTACAGACAAAAAATAATGAAGCTTGCATTCTATTGGGAAATAACACATAGGTAAGAAAGTATAACTATTTACAAAGTAATTTGGGGACTGAGATAGAGGGGAGCACAAGCAGTGGGGCTTGGTGGGGGGGGGAATTAGGAAAGACCTGACAGGGCGGTATTTTGACTGAGCCAAGAATTCCAAGGGGTGGAGCTGAGGAAGGAGAACATTCCTGGCTTGGGGGACACCTGTTCAGAGGCAGTAGATGGAATATTGTAAAGGGAGAACAGCAAATTGACCTCTTTGGTTGGAATGTAGATTGTATGAGGTAGCTAAACATTCTTTTGAAAAAAAAATTAATTAATTTTTAGTTTTCACCATTCACTTCCATAGGATTTTGAGTTCCAAATTCCCCCCTTCTTCCCACCCCCTCCTCCCCCCAGTCCCTCTCCTCCCTCTAACCCAAGACAGTGTGCAATCTGACACAGGCTTTACATATACATTCATATTAAACACATTTTCACATTAGTCTTGTTGTAAAGAAGAACCAATGGGAGAAACCACAGGAAAGATGAAACAAAAAGACAGAGAGAGAGAGAGAGAGAGAGAACAAATAGTATTCTTGTCAGCATTTAGACTCCATAGTTCTTTTTCTGGATGTGGATGTAGCTAAACATTTCTGCCATCCATCTGGACGTTCTCTCCCCCGTTAGTACTAGGATAATAGGACCAGGAATTTAGAGCCTGAAGAGATCGTAGTGGTTACCTAGTCCCCAAACTGCTTTTTACAGATGAGAAAATGATGTCAGGATCAAATCCAGGTCTTCTGGCTCTTTCCAGCAGTCTTTCTATTGGCCAACTTTTTCCTAAGTTTGCCATTTTCAGTACTCCAAGGTGTACTCCAAGCTCTTCTGATTAAATAATCATTTAAAGTCCCATTAAAGCCTAGTTGTCTGCTTCCCCTAAATTAGGTGTTAATCAGTCTTAAAAAAAATTTAAATTTATTTTATTTTTAATATATGGAATAAAACAAATATTTCCACAATATAATATAATAACAAAAAATATTACACATAAAACTGCAAATTTATTATGTACAACTTGCTATTCCTTTTAAATATATACTACAGTTTACATGTAAATTTCTTTTTCCCTCTTTTTTTCTCCCCTCCCCTTCTTGCCCTAGACATACCTACCATTAGATGCAAATATGTGTGTGTGTATACAGGTATGCATACACACACACACACAAATCATTCTATATACACTTCTGTTTATCAATCTTTACTGCTTTGTAGCTTCTGGTTGTCACTAGCATAGGAATCAATTGGTCAATCAAATCAAATCAACAGGAATTTATTGAGACTGGCTAGGTGATGGAAATACAAAGACAAAAGTGAATTAACCTTTGCTCTCAAGTAGTTTATAATCTAGTCAGAGGAGATGTCATGTACATATATAGATATATGGAAAAATAGATACAAGTAATTTTGAGCTAAAGCACCAATAACTGATGGAAGTTGGGGAAAAACTTCATGTATAAAATGGCACTTGAGTTGAGCCATGAAAAAAAGCTAGGGATCCTAAAAGGTGGAGATGAGGGGGCAAACTCATATGGAGTGGTTAGATAGGTAGAAAGATTACTGAAAGTGAGGAGTTTCATGAAAATCCAGAGAGGAAAGTGAATCCAGGACTAGAGCTGGCCTCCAAATGGTCAACAGTGTCAAATGCTGCAGAAATGTCAAGAGTTATAATGATTGATAAAGGCCATCAGGTCTAGAGATCAATGGTAAGGCAATGGTAGCTTTGGAGAAAGTGGTTTCAATTGAGGAATGAAATTGGAAGCAAGATTGCAGAAGTTTTAAAAGGGAGTGAGAGGAGAAAAATTGGAGACAGTGAATGTAAGCAGGTATTTCTAAGGGTTTGGTTGAGAAAAGTGAGTTAGATACAGGAAGATAGCTTGAGGTGATGGTAATGTCTACAAAGTGATTTTTAAGGATGAGGAAGACTAGAGGGTATTAGTAGATAGCAGAGAAAGGACTAATTTTTCTTTCTTTCTTTTTTTTTTTTTTGCATGTGGTTTGTGTTTGTCGTTTGTTCTCAAAGAGGACCCTGACTTCAGGAAGATGATGCTATGACTTGTAAATGACTTGGATTTAAGTGAGGGAGGGCTGTACTAAGTAACCAACCTCACTTGACCCAAGAACCCTCTGGGTCCAGTGGTCAGATATAGATCAGGATGACTAGAGGCAGCCCAGTAGATAGCAGAGAAAGGACTAATAGGGGAACACCAAAGATGAGGGATAAGGGGGATAATCGTGGGCACAATCTGTTGAAGGAGAAAGAAGAAGGGACAGGGTGGGATCAAAGATATTTGTTAGAGGGGTTGGAGGAGAATGGTCATCTCTTCATTAGAGACTAAAGTTAAAGATGTTAGGAGGGATTAAATCAAGAGGAAGTGAGATGAAAAGAAAGGAAGAAGTGAGAATTCTCACCAAATTTCCTCTAAGGAAGGTATTCCCTATTAAACCACTTAATTCTGGGCTATGACATATATGTGATATAGAAGTAGAAAACCAGATTGTAATGACTGGAGCAGATCCTTTGGGAAAAATTAAATTCTAGGCCAGGATATCCAGCTCTTGACAAAAATGAAATTATACAAAGTGGCATCCATGTTCGTTCTTCTATATGGCAAATTGACAGGTACAAAATACCTCTGTTTGATAATGAAGTTCATTTCTCCATAGCTTTTACCCACTCTGAAGGAGTGGGGCAAAAATCAGACTTAATGGGGCAGCTAGGTGGCTCAGTGAATAGGGCACTGTCCCTAGAGTCAGGAGGACCTGAGTTCAAATCCATCCTCAGACACTTGACACTTAGTAGCTGTGTGACTTTGGGCAAGTCGCTTAACCCCAATTGCTTTTCCTCCCCCCACCTCAAAAAAAAAACCCAGACAAATTTGTGAAGGAAAGAAGGAAAGTAGTATTGAGTATGGTAAAACTGCTCCAGATTGTTATCTATAGTAGTTCTCTCCCTCCTCTTCCCACCCCCCCCATCCTGTTTTACCTTCTTATTTCTACTTTTTTACTTTGCTTAGGTTTGGGGACTGGAGGTAGGAATGAAGGCAGGGGTAGGTTTGGGTGTGATGTGCTCAGCTTTGGTTTGAACGGAGGAAGGTGGAGAAGTGAAAGAAATATTATCCTTTCTCTTCCCCTCTCCCTTCTCCTTAGCCACCCAGACCCTACTTTTTTGCCCCTTCACCCTTAAATAAAATTAAAAAAGCTTCTAAGAACTGAGACTTCATTCCACCCTCTGCAAATCCTTGATTTGCAAGATGCTTCTTCTCAAGTCAAGCTCTTAGAATATATCTATTGAATCATTAAAGAGAAGCTTGATGCAACACAATTGTTCTGGGCTAGAGAAATAAAGCAAGAGGAGAAATAAAGCAATAAATCAGAAAGAGCATGAGCCTGGTAGTCAGTTGACCTGTTTTTAAACTCTGTATTGCCACTGTGATATTGGGAAAAGTCATAACCTCTCAGTTCATGTTTTCTAATCATTAAACCTACCTTTATAAAATTCTTTCTTCATGAAAAGCATTATTATAATTATTACTAATAAAATAGGAAACTCAGACTCAGAGTGTGACTTACATATGATGGAACAGCTAGCAAATACTGAAGCTTGGATTGAAACTCAGATCTGTTGACTCCAATCCCATCACTGTTTCCATCACACTTGCCTCGGGACTCTATCTGCATCACGAGTTTGCCTGGGGGTGGAATGGACAGGTGATCTCTAGGATTCTACCATCTCTGGGATTGACTCCAGAATATGTAGAATCAATCAGCTCTAAGATAAAATGGAATGCACTTCAGGACCAAAGAACTTAGAAGTAGCACTTAGACAGTTTTAGAACTAGAAGGAACCTTGCAAACAATCTACTTATCTCTCTTCTTTTTACAGATGAGGAAATTGAGACCCAAAGAAGATACAACTGGTTAGTGCCAAGAAGCACTGGAAGAACACTTTAAGGGTAGATAAACCACATTCTTGTTATGACCAATGGGGACCATCAGCAAAGAAATCAGTCTGATATACAACAATCAGAAATGAGATAATTGGGTGTTGTTTTGTTGTTATTGTTTACATAAAAAAACACTGAGAAAACTATGGTTCTGAGACACAATGAGCATCAGCTTTTGCATACATAAATTATTGCTAACAGATGACAACTTTTGCAGATATACAGTAAAGAAAAGGCTAGTTGTTCTAAGCTAGTCACTGTCAGGTTGGTAGAGTCTTCTCATATGGACAATGGTTCATATATTCTGCCAAAAATTTAGAACTGACCAGTATCAAGTTTAACTTGCCAATTTCAACAGCAAGCAAAATGTCTAGCTAAAATTTAAAATGATCTAGGGAAAGATTCTGTTCTGTTGGCCATGGTAGTATATACCTGTCATTCCCCATTCCTGAAGATGCTGAGGCTGGTGGAGCATTTCTTTTGGGGAGTATTTGAATTAGAGTGTTCTGAGCTGCAAGATAGTCAAAGCTGATGGGATAGTGCCTGCACTAAGTTTGACCCCAGTATTATGAGCCCCAGGGAGAGGAAGCCACCAGGCTGCCTAAGGTTGGGGGAACTGGTCCAGGTTGGAAAGAGAGCAGGTCAAAGTTTTCTAGCTCATCAGCAATGGGGTGGGGCTGTGAGTGGCTGCTGCACTTCCAGCCTGGGCTAGACAGGGAGACCCAGTCACAAAAAAACAAGCCAATAAACAAACCAAACAAAAAGAAAATCAACACACAACGGAAAGATTCTGTTATGAACATTAATGGATAAGAGATATTTCACAAACTAAAACTTTGCTCCTCTAAAATCCCTAGAGTCTTAACCTATGCTCATATCTGGTAAACATAAAATTGTTAACTTCTAAACATGATAGGACATAAATAACCAATATAGTTAATGTTAAGATCAGCACATTTAGTGTTAAGCTTGTAATACATGTCATAATCATAGATTAGATACTCTTTTCACCCTTACTATATATTCTTGGGTATGTTTCTGAAAATACTTATTCCTCTTTATTAAAAAACGTAAACTATCATTTTTTTTTTAGTAGAATTTACTTCTGGAACCACAGCACTTATCCGAGAAATCAGATCATACTTCATTTTGCTAGATACTGAGGAATGCTTCTACCTTCATAAGAGCTCTCTATAAGAATTCTTAACTATATGGATCAATTAATCAACAAGCATTTTTAAAGTATGTACTGTGTGCCAAATCCTAAGGACCCAAAGACAAATAAATAAAACAGTACCTGCCCTTAAGGTGTTTACATTGATCAGATTTAGAGCTGGAACCTTAAAGACCCTAGACTCAATTTATGAAGGATTTATTGAACCAACAGTATCCAAATTACCCATGTATTTTCCTCTATAGTAATTATTTTTATTCATATATTTTATAGGTCTGTGCAAATTAATATATAGTAGCAACATTCCTCTCTGCAATTGGAGTGTACCAAAAACATAGACTTCTAGAACTGGAAGGGACCTTGAAGACCATCTCTAGAGTCCATGAACTTAAAAAAAAATTTTTTTTTGATAAGTATTTCTTTTTAAAAAAATAAATATTTAAATATAATTAAATTCTTTTATAATCTTATATGTTTTATTTAATGCTTTAAAAACATTATTCTGAGAAGGGATCCTTAGGCATTAGATACCTGATCTAATCTAATCTCTTCATTTCATAGAAGAAGACACTAATGCCCCAAGAGGATAAGTGGTTTACCTATCATTACACAGCTAGTTAGTGACAGAGGTGGGGAAAGACTCAGGTTTTCTGACTCCCAGTTTCAGTATTCTTTCTACTACATAATGCTTGATAATTCAATTTGATTTCTATATGTAGCATTCTATACCTCGAATTTTATGGAAGACTTTTAAGCTTTCAAAGTCCTTTTTACTAATTTAATTCTTTCAGCAACACAGTAAGGTAGACAGACCAGCTATTATCCCCATTTTGTGGATAAGGCAGACTTGGCAGTTGATAGAGAATAGTCCTCAGAGTCTAGTGGACTTCAGTTCAAGTACCAACCCTGACACAAACTCACTTAGTGACCTTGGGCAAATTAGTTAACCTTCTAGCACTCTAGGTAACTTGTGGAGACTATAAATGGAAGAGAAAGTGTTGATCAACATTAGCAGCAAGGGATTTCCTCATTTCATACCTTCTATTCTTCACTTGGAGGTCTTTGATTAGCTTATTCTATTTTTCTCTTGGCCTTTTATCATTCGATCAGTAAACATTTATCAAGTGCCTGTGTGCCAGACTGGCGATTCAAAAATAAGCAAAAAAAATCTCTGTCCTCAAAGAGTTTACAATCTAACTGGGACAACATAAAAATAAAATAAATCGCAAAGCAGGCTATATACACAGGAAAAATAGGAGATAATTAGCAGAGGGAAGGCACTAGAATTAAGAGGAGCTATGAAAGCCTTTTTGCAAAAGATTTTAGTTGAGGCTTAAAGAAAAAAACAAATCAGGGCTCAGAATCTCTGGGCATCAGAATATGTATATATACATATATATGTACATATATATACATATGTATATGTGTATGTGTATGTATATGTGTGTATATATATGTATCTCTATCTCTATATCTTTTGTGGTTGTATGGTTTGCCTTTTATTCCTGAAAAGGCCCTTAAGATCACCGACAAGATGACAAGACTTGCAATTGACTTTGATTTGAGTGAGGGAGAGCTATGAAATCACCAGCCTCACTTTCTCCTCCAGAGCTACACGGGTCCAGGGGCCAGATATCAATCAGAAGAAGCCAGGAAATGACCCGGGATGCAGTGGGAGACTTTGGTCCTTTTAAGCTAAGGTCTTTTCAATTTCTCACTTTGAGTGAGGCTCCGCCCATTCAGTGAATAGGCCTCTTTAAGAATTGAGCCAAGGGATAATCTTGTTTAATAAAATTAAAAAAAAAATAAAACTGGGTGGATAAGACCCTCAAGGTTGCTGGCCAAAAAGAGAAACAGTTACTATTTACTTTCACTCTAAGCCTGGAGGGCCCCCAAAATAATCTTTAAGTGGTGCTTGGGCAGGGACCTATTGTTCTAAGCTTAATGCAGCAGCACTTTTTTTTTGATGGAACAGCTCAATGAACAAAGCCTTCTCAGGTCAAAATTGGCTAGAACCTTGCATAGTTCCATATACAAATAGATATATAATCATGATAGGAATTTTTTTTATTCCTTTCTTGAGTCTAAGCAGTAATTTGTCTAATATTGCAATCATACTTGTTTCTTAGTTTTGTTCTGGGGTTTTTTTGGTCTTTTTTTTGAGGGGGTAAGGTAGGACAATTGGGGTTAAGTGACTGGCCCAAATGTCTGAGATTGGATTTGAACTCAGGTCCTCCTGACTTCAGGGCTTGTGCTCTGTTCACTGTGCCACTTAACCACCCCATTTCTTAGTTTTTAATCAATTAAATCATAACTGTGGCCTTAAACAATTTAAGACCCCTCCCATGGGTTCTGTTATTTTCCATAATTCTTGTATTTACCTATGTGCTTTAATAATTCATTCTTAGAAACCCTAGTGTATTAACATCACTTTCATTAGACTGGCTATCCTATCAATTTCTTGTTATTTTCAAAGGTTTTCATTGTTCATAACAATGAATTAACACCACTTCTTTTTATACACATTGCCTCTCTCTAGGGTCAACTGCTTAAGGGCTAGGAAGCTCATCTGCATTTCTGCATAATTAAGGCCTACCATTTTTTAATTTTTTGGACTGGACTTGTGATTTCATTTATACAGGGAATTCTCTCTGCCGACGAGATCTTCACCTGTTCTGCAGCTCATGGTCTTTGGGAGTTGCCTCAGGCGCTAAGGGTTAAGTGACCAATATGTGCCTGAGACCGTTGGAACCTGTGTCCCTCTTACTAAACTGGCTCCATCCACTCTGCAGCACTGCCAACCTAGTGTTGCTTAATATATTATCTTGTAAACAGTTGGTACCTCAATAAACATTTTATGATGATGATGATGTGGATGATTATCATTAAAATGGTGGCAATTGACAATACAATGATGTTTATGAAAGAGGACTTCATAAAGTCTCAAGGACATATAGAGGACGCATGGGAGTGTACTTAGCAAGAATGGCCTTAGCAAGTCCCCTTCGTTGCCTCTCTCTAGAACTGCTCTGTGGGTCACATATAATTAATTCCCTTTGGTTGTAGGTAAAACTGGGCTTAAAAATGGCAATCAGAGGACTACAGCATCAGGTTATCGAATGTGTGTGGTCTTTGGGCTGTGAAAGCGCCCTGGTTGTTAACAAGTTATGAACCAACCTTGTGGGCAAAACACACAATCTATAAATCCTTAAAGACTCTGCTTTCAGACTCCAGGCGACCTCACCCTCTCCATCAAACTCTGTCCCTTCCTTTTCCCGTGTTCCAGAGAGCTGTGATTTGATGGTATTAAGTAGAAGCTTTCCCTAATTAGAATCATCCCCTTAGTGACTATCTAGTTCAGGCAAATCCCTAGAGGATGCAGTGCGGATTGATAGTGTAGTGGAGACAGCTGCCTAGAGCAGAGCTGTCCTCCCAACATCTCTCTAGTCTGGCTTGGCCCGGTTCCAGTACTCCCCTTCCCTCCCCCAAGGTTTCTCTGCCCCCCCCTGCGGTTATCCCCTCTTGCCTCTTCCCCTGCCCTCAGACTTCCTGCTGGTGCTCCCCTGCCCTCAGTGGGGTCAGGCAAAGCTTAGCTTGAGATATGCCTTCCCTCCGCCCCTCCTCCCCCAGTTCACCTGCTGTGTTTGGAGAAGGGAAATCAGGCTGGATAGGGCTGGGGGTGGGGGAGGAAGGGAACAGAGTAATAAAGTTACCTCTCTGATGGTTCCTCCAGCCCCACCTGGAGTCCTTTTCCAGCAATTCCCAAAGGGAGAAAGGAGAGGGAATTCCATTTTCCCCCAAGTTGTGAGAGTAGGCTTCGCCTTAACCATTTCTGCATATCAAAGAAGGTTTAGTTATCTCATTAGGTAAGTCATTAAAGGCTGGGGAGATTTTTACAGGTGTTAAACTGCTGGGCCTACAAAAAAGGGGACCTCTTTGCATTCCCCTCCCCAGAGCTGAAATCGAGGTTTTCTGGAAAGTCTCTCTCTTGATTCAAAGAGGGCTTTGTTCCAACAAAGAGAAAGAAAAGTTTTGGGGAAGGAGTAACAGTTTCCATGTAGTATATTTAGGGGTGGTGTGGGTGTGAATGAAGTTTGCATCTGTCTTTACTAAGTAGATTTCCTCAAGAATCTTTATTATCACCCCTCTCATTTAATAATGAGCATGTACATAGCTTTTGCAATCTCTCAGAGCTGGACAGAACTTAATGCAGACTCGTCTTCTTGCAGGCTCTTAGTCACCATGTGAACTACTGAGGACTCCGGGTATTGACTCATCTCTCCTATGGCTTTCTTTTGATGTGCTCAGTATCTTAGAGGTGCTTCTGTTGACATAAAATTGAGATAACATCTTACAGTTGGAGGAATCTGGCTCCAATATTGAACATTTATTTTCAGACCCTCCCCCTCATCAAACAGTCATGTAGTTCAGGGGAAAGAACATTGGCTTTGGAGTTTGAGGACCTGAGTCCCAGTCCTGGCTCAATCATTTAATCTCTTGGCAAATTATTTCACTTTTATGGGTCTCAGTTTCATAATCTGTACAAGGAGTGGGTTAGACAGCATGACCTCTGAAGTCACTTCTGATTCTAAAGCTCTGATTGGCTCATCTATTTTTTGCTTTTGTGAATTACTATTTTATTTTATTTTTTAAATTTTGGTAACTTTTTTTGGGGGGGGTAGTATAGGATCATGGCAGGTCTGAGCCTTTCTCTGTTTCTGGCTAAAGCTTTTGGCTAGGCTGTTTTCATTTCTTGAGTCTAATCCAGGATTATGTTTTATTTGTCAGCTTTTTACTGACTTGGTGAAGTGGTCTCTACTATACCATCTATTATGAATGATTTCTTCTGTGTCAGCAAAGGCAAAAGGTCCTTCGTTAGTGGTTCCAGTTCTGTCAGTAGCCATTCCAGGGGTCCATCTGGTCTTGTAATTTATTGTAAAATTTACTGTGTATAAACATTGCCTTAGCCTTTAAGGGAACAAATTCATCAAAACTTAGCATTACCATTCTCCCCCTCCCCCCAGTTCCTCTCAGCTAAGCTCTCCTGATAATATGAATGTTGCTATGTTTCTCCCACCCCCATTCAGAGATTGACTACTTTATTATTTCTGGTTGTTAAGGTTCCTCAGAAACTGAATTTAGAGGAGGGCTGGGCTGCCTGGGATGTAATGCCCTGGAGATTCCTAGGGTTCCTTGAAGGCTCAGGTCAGGGTGCTATCTTCCCTCAGCCCTGCTCTGATCAATAGTTCTTCTTCCTCGGATTCTGGTGTATGAACTTGTATCCCTTCTTTCTGTCTGTGTAAGCTCCTTGAGGACACAGATTGTTTTTCTCTTTCTGTATCTGTAGACCTAATGCTTAGCTTTGCACTCCACTTTGCACATAAGTGGGCATTTAATGAATTCTTGCATGACTTTCCAATATTTCCCTCAGACAATCTTGTAGAGTTTGAGAGCTCATCTGAAGTGAAGAGTGAATTATGCTTTTGTTTTTTTTTAAAACGGGCTTCTTGGATCTTTTCACACTAATAACATTCCTGCCAATTATAATCCCTAATTCCACAATCCCTTAATGAGCAGGCTGTCTTCCAGCAGTGATTTCCGGTGACATCAAAGGGAGAGTTCTTTTAGTAGTATCTACTCTAGAACCATATTGCATAGCATGTATCCCAAGCACATTTCTCCCACTCTAGCCTATAGCTCAGTATTGCTATCATTTCGCTTCATTCCATCTTTCATCTAGCCAACCAATAATCACTTATTAAGTCTCTGCTATGTTGTTCTCTTTCTTTGTTTGGTGTATTTCCTGCTCTTTTGTTGTGATGAGGGTTTAGGCATCTCTCACCCAGCCGTCTATCTCTGCCTTAAGCACTCATTATGAATATAACATGGCTGAATTGGCCTAAAAGGACCATTTCTTGTATCAAGTTCAGCCATTCCTTGCCTCTTTTCAGTCAATCACATGAAAGCTTGGGGGTAGGGGTAGGGGTAATATTTCCAGCCAATCATGACTCAGGGACTTACTAGGGGAAGATGACAAAGAGCCCCCTAATTGCCTCCTATGCTGGAAAAGCTGATGACCCAAGGGGCCTTTTAAAAGAGGAGATAGCTTCTGGCTGGGGTCTTTTGGTTGTGGTACTTCAGAAAGGAGCAGGGTAAAAAGGGTCTTTGTCAATCCTGGTAGAATGATATCACTTTCCCTTGCATTCACATGTTGTCACCTGGAGAATCTATCCAAGACACCCTACCCAGAAGCCGTTTCCTCTTGGGAGCTGTTTTTCATCTCCCATTTCAAGGCCTTGAGTCTACATGACTAGAAGTAAGCTGCCTCCAACTTTCCATGAGGTTACCTAGAACCAGGCAGGAAACAACTGTGCGTACTCCAAGGAATGGTCCCTTGAGCCAGTTTACCAACATTATATATGGAAGACATTGGGACAGATAGAAAGATATATTAAAAGCCAGAGTTAAGTCACTATCCCCAGGGAGTTTACCATGACTTCTTGGTATTATTGTCTTAATCTTATCTAACAAAATCCACATTCTGAGAACTGAAGAATCTGGGGCATCCAGAACCATGCTTGAAGCAGAGATGGATGGAGATGGCATCCTGTTTCTCCTCCTGAAGGCTTGATGCCATAACCAGGTTCAAAGTCTATCTATGTCTGCCGGCCACCCCATTAATGCTTCCTTCTGAGATTATCTAGAATTTTGTTTGTATATATATATATGCATGCATGTGTTATATATACATGTATATACATATATGTGTTTGTATGTACACACACAGCCATTGGACTTTCCCAGTCACCAATGGAGAGAAACAAGGCTGTGTGTTTGCTCCCATGCTTTTTAGCATGATGTTTTTGGCCATGTTGTCAAATGCTTTCAATGAGGATGACCACAGCATCAAGGTCAGCTGGTAAATTCTCCAACTTGAAAAGGCTACAAACCAAGACCAAAATGGAAGGAATGTTGGTGCAGGATTTTCTGTTTGTAGATGATTGTGCACTGAATGCAGCCTCTGAAGCTGAGATCCAATGAAGTATGGATCAATTCTCTGCTCCTTGTGCTAATTTTGGCCTAACAATTAACACCAAGAAAACACAGGTGCTCCATCAGCCACCACCACACCAACCTTATATGGAACCATTGGTTTCAGCAAATGGAGAAGTTTTGAATGCTGTGAATAAGTTCATTTACCTTGGTAGTGTACTTTCCAGGGATGTACACATTGATAATGAGGTTGATGCAAGCATTACCAGAGCTAGCTCAGTCTTTGGGAGGCTCTGAAGGAAAGTAAGGAAGAGAAGAGGTATTCACCTGACTACCAAACTGAAGGTCCACAGAGCCACTGTGCTGACCTCATTGTTTTATGCCTGTAAAACCTAGGCAGTGTACCAGCGCCAAGCCAGTTGCTTCCATTTGAATTGTCTTAGGAAGATTTTGAAGATCATCTGGCAGGATAAGGTATCAGACACTGAGGTTCTTACTTGAACTAAACTGCCAAGCATTCAAACTCTGCTTCAGAGAGTGTGACTCTGATAGGCTGGTCACATTGTACGAATTCAAAATGTATCCTTGCTAAAAAGACTATTTTGTGGAGAATTCACACAGGGCTGTAATGGTAATGTAATTTGGAGATGCCCCTGAATTGACTTAGCTTTTGGGTTGAGTGTTAAGACCCAGAGATTGTGAATCCCACTTGTGGGATGGACTTGTTGAAGTGAAGAGAAGGGGCTGACCTGGGAGGAGCCATGAATGGAAAGGAAGGCTCAGGCCCAGAGGCCAGAGAAAGAGTGACTTTTGGGAAGAGCAATATCCAGTCTCGTTGAGCCTGAGTTATTGAGAGCCCATTGGAGCTGCCCAGGACTTTTGAGGACGGCCACCTGGAGCTGCTGAGAACTGAGGAGGCATGGCTGTGATGCTGGTATTTTGTCTGTCTATTTTTTTTTTTAATGTAAATTTTAATTTATTTCTTGGTTATATCATTCATTTCCACA
>CM053593.1:298193440-298243688 GCA_028646575.1 Pseudocheirus occidentalis
AAAATCTGTTTAGCGTCCCATTTTATGAGTTTTTTAGTGTGTTTGTGTGGGAGCTGTGGTCCTTTGCTGCTTCTATGCCGCCATCTTGGCTCCGCCCCCTTGTCTGTCTATTTTGATATTGTTTTTCCAGATTCACCAGATGGTGGACAGTGCTGCTGTTGTAGAGGTCTTGGAACTTGGCTGTTGGTGCAGAAGCCCTGAAGAAGGACTTTCTTGTTGTATGTTCACAGAAATCCTGGAAGGGGGACTTGCTGATACTTTCGGGGGTTCTGGGACTGTTCTACAGGCTGAGTGTGACTTGATGAGGACACTGGCTATGGCTTTGTTGGGCTTTGTCTCCCCAGGACCTGAGATTGCTGAGGGTTTGCCTCAAGTGAAGATGAAAGAAAGGCCCTTCCTTGGCCTTTCCATGGTGCGATGTTATCTTGACCTTTTTATGGTTTAAGGGTAGATGACCTTTTGTGCTCTCCTGCTGTCTTTTGAGAAAGTGCTTAGTGTTAATGGATGGTATTGTAATTACTTTGAGTCCAAGGGTGGGAAACCTTGGGCCTTTTTGTGATGATTGAGAACTCTTATCTCCATTTGAGAAGAGACTTAAATGAATGCACCCTCTAGGGGTGGAGTGGTCTGATCTCCATTTGAGAACAGACTTTGACTAAAAGCATGTACTATCTAGGGTTGGAGTAGTACTTGGACTGAATGAAGAATTTGCTTGTGAAATGTATGAATTATACTGTATTTTGATTTTCTCTGTTCTGTGAATGTTTGCTGAATGAATGGGGTTTGCTATGCTGGTAATCTGAACCTTGGAAGTTGCCTTTGCTTGGCATTACAAAGGCATACATTCACATGGTGGCCAGAAGAAACAACACAAGGACACTCTCAAAGTCTTTCTTAAGAACTTTGGAATTAATTGTATGACATGGAAGACACTGGCACAGGACTGCTCAGCATGGCGTGCCCACATCAGAGAAAGTACTATGTTCTATGAGCAAAACAGAATGGAAACAGCTCAGTGGAAACACAGGATGCACAAATTTAGAGATGTTCATACACATTTGTGTATGATCCACGGAAGAGCATTCTTAGCTTGTATTGGTCTGATCAGCCATAGTCAGACACATTGAAGCTTGACTCTTTCATAGGTCCTTTTCAAGAATGAAGGACAGCTGACCAACACACACACATACACACACACACACGCACACTATCACACAATATGTATGCACACACTATATAAGTATAAATAAATAAATATGTATATGTGTATGTGTATGTATGTATGTAAATAGTTGGTTGTATACCATCTACCCCATGAGAATATGAGCTCCTTGAAGGGAGGTTTTTTTGAGGAGTTTTGCCTTTCTTTGCATCTCCTGTGCTTATCATGGCATGTGACACATGGTAAGCACCATATAAATATTGTAAATATTGTTCTTTTTGATAATGGTGATAATGATGATGATGATGATGATGATGATGATGATGATGATGCTAGTGGGAACTTAATACATGTTTTTTGACTTGACTTGACCCAAACTGCTTTTCTTCCTTTATCCTCTGCACTGACCAGGAAGTGACAGCCTTGTTAGCAGAACAATAAAACAGGTCAGATGTGTTGCCCAGCTCAGAAGAGGAGTGTTTTGGGAGAGGTTGTTGGGTTGTTCCATTTCCTTCTCATGGTCTTATGCCCTAGTGATTGCATAGTTTCTTGGTGTAGTCCTCAGAAGCATGGCAATTGTATAAGAGAACAAATGTTATGATCTCATTTTCACAGTCAGCTTTCCATATAGGATTTTAATAGAGGTGAGATCCATAGAACTATCTGATGTGTTGCACTTGGGTAGTCCTTTAGAAAAGGGTCAATATATGTGCCCTAGCTCCACAGGATCACCTCAGTCCAACAGATCATCCTAATCATCCCCATTACAAGATTATAGAATCACAACTTTAGAACTGGAAACCCAGTTGAAGAACCTGAAGCCTAGATGTTACTTTTCTTGCTAAAGGTTATATGGATAGTCAAGTGTCAGACCTGGGATTTGAATGGAGGTCATGTGACTCCAAATGCAGGGCTTTTCCCATTGGGACCTAAGTAGGTAAACTCTAAGTGTGCTCTGCAATTCTTTCAGTTTATTCCTGGGAAGACTATTTTCTCAAGCTTTGGGACATTAAGGCACCAAATATGGACAAAGTAAGTAGATGAAGATGGAGATTTCACTAACATTCTCTTCCAGTAATTTATAGTAGTGTACTTTGGATCAGATGACCCAGGCTTTGCAACTTAATATCTCTGTGACTTTCAGCAAGTCAGTTCCCCTCTTTGAGACTTAGTTTCCTCATCTGTAAAATGAGAGTTTTGAAATGGTTGACTTCTGGGGTCCCTTCTAGTTCTAAAGTTATAATCCTATAAGAAAGTTCCAGCTCACCAGTCTATGATGGCTCTAATGATAATGACCTATCCATCAATGGTAATCAGTTGTTTGACTGTCGCCATACATCTTTGAATTTTTTGCTTCTGTCCTTGCCTCTAATCATAAACTGGTCTTTTATACTTACCTGTAGCTTGGTATTGAATTCTTGGTTAAAGATCTGGTCCACTGAATGTCTTGCTTTACTATAAATATTGTGTAGATAATCTGTCTATTCTTGGACCCTCAGGCATTACAGATGTCTTCAAGGGTTTTAGTCTGGAAGCCTGTAGTCTTACATCTTAGCCTCCTAACCTAGCCAAATCAACACTAAATCATCACTCCCAAATCAACAATAAACATGTTTGAAATGTATGTTTTCCTTAGTTCTGCCTTTTGATTTCTTATCTTCCTTTAAGGCCCCACTCCCCAAGTCACTTACTTTGTGATCCTTTCCATCTGGTTAGTGCTCTCTCCCTCCCTCAGATTATCTCTGTCTACATTTAGAATATAGATCCACATTCTATAATATTCCTCTTTCTCCTCCTACAATCCAAACAAGTATATGCTTCTTGAAGGCAGGTACTGTTTCATTTTTCTCGTATATCAAGTTATTATTATGACTTCCAAAAGTCAATGCTTCATAAATGTTTGAGTTGTTAATTACTGACAAAGGTCCCCATCTGTAACTGGTTAAAAAAAATATATCTACTGCTTTTGGCTGGATTTGGATAGGAATCAATTTGGAGGGGAAACCAGGATTTTGTACAGAAAAAAAGGCAGTCAAAATTGGAAGACAGAAAGTATGAAGACAGTATGGATTTTGGCACATTTTTTGGACTGATACTCAGAGTTTAAGCTATAATATATTTATTTATTTATATCTTAAGATTTTTAAGTGTTTTGGAAAGAATTGTGAATACCATAAATTGTGTTGGGAGAATTTTAAGACTTTCCTGTGAATGGAGATCTCATTTTATTGGCAAGAGGACAAGACTCTAATCGAAACAGCTGGGTTTTAATCCTATCTCTGCCACATACCTTCATAACCTTGGGCAAATCACTGTACCTTTCTGGATCTCTGTTTCCTTTTCTGAAAAATGAAGGGACTGGACTAGATGATCTCTTAAATTCCCTTCCAGTTCATTCATTCTATGATTCTAGGGTTCTACTATAAACAAGAAGTTCCTGAGAAGTTAACCTAATATGAAAATGAATTGTAGAACAAGTTTTACTGGTATGTCAGATAACTCAAGCAGCATCATAACAGCCCCTTAGCATTTTCCAAAGAGCTGCACATCTAAACACCTACAGACACTATTTAGATAAACAAACCTCTGTACATTTCTTGTAATAGTAACATCTGGTGACTCCCAGGTAATGCTTTATGTTAAGATATTTTAAAAAATTGCTAGGGGACTGATGGTAAATAGGATATGGAATTGTTAGCTTCCAGGTTATTGATTCAAATGCAGCCCAGATTAGTGATTTTAATTTTATATCTGTGTGGGTAAAATGAACTCGTTTTCTAATTGAGTACTGCTAGGATTGTTTAACAAGGCCTTAAAAATGGCTATCATTTTTGATGTTTTGTTGGCAGTCAGAGCAGAAAGACCAGGTCCTAGTGAACTGAGATAGAATGAAATATCAACCTTAAAATAATATACAAGGAGGAATGAAATTATGCTCTATTGAATCACCTTAAGGAAGCTTTTGAATAGGATAGTCCTTGCTGTTTCCTTTCATAATCACACAAGTTGATAAGGAATTTTCTACTCAGATGGAAATGCCAATAGTTGCATAATTTCTACAACTTACACTGTTTTAGAGGCTCCATAATTTAACATATTCTAGGTGTGAAAGTTTTTTAAAAGGCATTGAAGATTGTTTTATTAGGTTTTATGAAGTTAGCTTTTTTTAAAGTTAGTTTATAAAGTTAGCTGTAGTTTGGTGGTTTTTCCCACCAAACTACAGCTAGTATTTATAAAAACTAATGTTTGGTTTTTTTTTTTCTGTTGAATCTTTTAGAGGATTAAAGGATTATTAGTTGTTTTTTTTTAATATCACTGCAGTAGTTGCTGGTAAATGTTTAACAACCAGCTCTCTGTGGGGAGGGGGTAAATATATGCAATGTACTTTTCAGTTTTATCTGCATCATTATAATCTGCATGCATTAATTGCCTTCTTAAGTCTAAATGATCAGTACAATAAATCAAACCCTGATTTGTTGTATTTGCAGATTTCTGAGGTATAAATGCTCCCAGTAAAAATGTAACAGTTGTCTCATAGCACACCTCTTTATCACTGTCACTGCCCATACTTGCCTCCCCACAGTACCACCTGCTTTTGTTGAAAAGTAAAACTGTTAAAAAAAAAAAACTAACATATCTGTCATACCTGGCATCTTTATGCAGCTTTTCATACCTATAATTTACCACTTCTCTACAGACAGGAGATAATTGTGTTTCACCATTAATCCTCCAAAATCAAAATTGGTTCATTCATCAGATTTCTGATATCTTTTAGCATTGTTTTCCTTTACATTACTGTGATCATTGTGTATATTGTTCTTTATGATCTGCTTTCTTCACTCTGAATCATTCTTTAACATCTTTTCAAGTTTTAGCTCTTCATTCTCTGTCTTGCTCACCTACTTTGTTGTGAAAGACATATCTTTCTTAGACGTAATTGTATGAGGCAGAAAACAACTTTTTGAGGCTTAGATTTAATGTATTTTAAATGTCTTAATAATTTATTCACTTATTCCACAAATACCTTACCCCATGATGAACATAGTACAATTAGGTTCTGATTAGTGCAAATAAGCCCTGAAGTAGTTGCATTATTTGAATTTGTACTACATATTATCCCTGGGATGGAGCCAATTGCCATCTCTTAAATAATTATAATTTTAAACATGAGAACTTAAATACATGTGAACCAGTTCAGGATTGAGTTTTCATACTAATCAGGACCTTGATATACTGTGGTGACACAATAAAATATACAACATATTCCTAGTTCCAGTCTTCAGAGTTTATAATATGGTTAGAAAAGACAAGTTCTGGATACACAAAAAAAATTGATAGAAAGTAAGTGCAATGGTAATGGAATTTGAAGATCTTCCCTGCCCCTCAATAGGTCTAGGGAATTTGAAGATCTTCCCTTTCTCTTAATGGGACTCAAATGGAACCTAACAGGAGGGGCTTGATTGGAGGGAGGCTTGTTTTTTCAGGAAGGCCCACACCTTTTGTCACTTTATAATTAGGCAGTAGGTCACAAAAGTTGTGATGTCCTCTGACCCTGAAGAAGGGTATATATACTCTGAGCTGAGGTTTTGCTTTCAGGCTCACTTGGGAAGAGTTGTGTGATTTGGCCAGATGAGATTCTAGGTAGCTGTTGAACCCCCGGCTTTAAAAACCCAGATGTTGTTGCTTCTCTCCCTGGTAATTAACTATGTATGTATGTAATGGTCAGACAGCTAGAAGCCCTTATCTGCTGGTCTGTTGAATTGTGTTATTTTCTCTGTCTGTATTTTTTGTCTGCTTGTAATTTCTGTTTGTATTTTCTGAAGTTCAGGGTGCTGACTTTTCCCCCTGAACTAAGTGAATGATATGTATGTATATGTTTAATTAGAGATTGTTGACCCCTTTAAAGTTGCTTTCCTTTAGAAAAGCTGATCAAAGAACTTGTGCTAGCAGTCATCCTGGGTATGCTAGGGTGCTTGCCATTACAGTGAGTTAAATAACAACTCAAGACAATAAGAAATATCACAAAGACATATACAGACAATAACTAGACTGGAGAGATAGCTATGGGTTGGAGTTTTTAGGGATGACTTTTATGAAGGAGGCAGATTTAATGTGTGTGGACCTGGAAGAATGGGTAAGAATTAGGTGGTGAGGAAGGGATAGAACTTTACAAAGAGGACAAGTAGCAGGAAAAAAAAAACCACAAAATGTACATGATGTGTTGGGGGAAGGGGTGCATGTTATCATTAGCTACAGATAGTATGAAGTCTGTAAGCTTTTCACATTTCTGATAGAATTAATCTAGCCATTCAATGAATAACATTCATAAAGTGAGGAGATAAAAGGCTAATTATATGATTATATATTTGTTGCAACCACTGTGAAGGTTATGTCCCAAAAAAGAATTGGGGGTGGAGTTTGGCATGGAGGATGGGTAGGGGAAAAGGACTTTGTTCCTGCTCCTGATGGCCTCTCCCCTGGCCTCCCAAATCAGAAAAATTCTTGGGGAAAAAGAAAAAAAGTTTTGAGTCCCCCACCCCCTTTCACATCTCTATTAATGTACTCTGTCTAGTTGGGAGACAGCACTCAAGGCATTCTAGAAAGACTCCTTTTAAAATTTCCAGAGGAGAAGACTCTAACCTCCTTTGACTGCATTAAAGTATTCCATAACCTTTCCATTCAGAAAGTTTTTCTAATGCCTAATCTTATACTTAAATTGAAACTCATTGCTTACTTCCTGTCCTCTATTTTTTTTTAAACCCAGTAGGGTGGGAAAACTTTTAAGTCTCTCAGCTTTCCTTTTCCTAAGCTAAATAAACCTAATTCCTTTAGTTATTAACTTTTCATCCAAAAAGGTTGTTTCCCAAAACTTTAATCATTCTCTTAAATTGATCTCTTGAAAGCTTTCCATATCACATATTAGCTGTAGAACCCTTAACAAAACAAAGGCATGACCAATGCTGAGTCTTGTTTATGTTTTGTTTTGGGGTTTTTTTTGGGGGGGGATGTTATGCTCTGTGTTATTTTTCTTTCATCATATTATCCTTGGTATTTTTGCTAGAGTGCCACACTAATGAATCATATTTAGCAATGTTGACTATGACCCCTAGATCTTTTTTTCCTTTATGATGCCACCAAACCAGTCTTATATTTGTGCAGTTTGTTTTTCTTCCCAAAGTGAATTACCCTGCTGAACTTCATTACGTTTATATCCACCCACAGCCCTGACTTGTCAAGATCACTTTGTACTTCTTTCTGGTTTTCCAAGGTCAAAGCCACCACACCCGATTTGATGTCATCAAGAAATTTAATAAGTATATTCTCCACCATCATCTAAGTCATTACTAAAAATAGGAGCAGGTTGAGGACTTGCCACTATGGAATTTCATGAAGTATGTCTTCCTAAGATGACATTGGTCCATTAATGTTGGAATTTCATGAAGTATGTCTTCCTAGGATGACATTGGTCCATTAATGTTTTCTGGATGGGAATCATCAGCTAATCAATGGCACCTGATGGAAATGTCATTGATGTGAGCCATATTTTCCTAGCTACTTCATGACGGGCAAGATAAAATTCAAAGCCTCATTAAAGTAAAAAATCAAGCAAGCCTTTTGCTTCTGTTTAGCCCATCAGGCTTGTCAGCTCTGTTGTGGGAAGGAGTTAGATGAGTTTGATAAGAATTACTCTTTGCAAAGGCATTTTAATTTTTACTTGGTTGGATGTGATTTTCTAGGGCTATTAAGGGATTTTAAGGAAGGGTACTCTCCAACATTTTCCCAGGTCTAGAAGTTAAGTCTGTAGTTTTAGGCATTATCCCATTTCCCTTTTAAAAATATAGGCCCTATGATTTTTTTCCCTCTAGGCACCTCCTGCTGAGTTCAAGATAATTGCTAGTGATTGTGCGATGACTTCATTGAAATACCATACTGTGGCATCTGCCAGGGTTTGTTGATTCATTCCAACATCCAAGCTTGCAGATCAAGTATTAACATATACATTTGTATATAATAATGATTTTCAATTTATTGAGTACAGTCATTGTACGAGACACCATAAAAAACATACAGGGAAATACGATTCTCATCTGGTATGCTTGCCACCTAAATAAGATAGACATGACAATTAGGAAATAAAAATACATGGAAAGAAATAAATCATACCAAGGAGACATTGTTGGCAGCTGGATGAATCTCTCTTTGGCATAGTCTTTGCCTCACAGCCATTTTGGTTTAGAGGAGAGTAATTGTCTTTGCTTCTTTTTTTCCTAGAGTTCTTTCTTAGGCTTTCTGGAATTTTGAGAAGAGGTTCTAAAAGAGGAAAGGGAACAAGGTGGGCTAGATAGCTTAACAATCTCTTTGAAAAACTAATATGTTTTGTTTCTACTCCTTCCTTTCAGTTTTGGGATTTTCTAATGGCTTCAAAAAGGTGTTCTATATGCGAAGAGATATACACACAAGGGTGTGTAGTAAAAGGAGGTGGAGGGGAGGATTTTTAAAAAAAGTATTCATCTCTTGTTTCACCTGGCTACTAAACAAAAGAAACAGCAAGCCCCATAAAATACTTGCACAACACTAAAGCATCTTGGCTATGATGAGAGTTCTTTCCCTAGAGACTGGTGTGGTGTTTCTTGCCTTTGAAAAGTTTGTTTACTACAAACCAAACCCGTTATGATTTGGTTGTGATTCTAGTTGTAGTACTAGTTGTGATCTAATGGACAGCAGTGAAAATGTCCACTTTTCTCTTCTTGGAACATGGTTAAAACATTCATATATTAATAAAAGATAGGTATATTGATGAGACTAGATCTACAGCTATATTCCTACCTATTATATAACCTTGACCAACTTCCTTTCATGGCTAACTGAAGGGTGGAATAGATAAGTATCTGTATTATGGGATTTAAAGAACATTGCAAGGTCTCTTCTTGCCCCAGTTACCTTAAGAAGGCACCGCTCTCCCCTCAATTCAATTTAACAAATATTTTCTAAACACCTACTTTATGCAGGATTTATTAAGGTAGATACTGGGGGAGATATAAATATAAATCAGATATGGCTCTTCCTTTTTGGAGCTTATGGTTTCATAAGGGGTTATAAGATACACATAAATAACAGTAAGGAATAATAATACAAGGTGAGTGTATTGTAGCTCTTTGAGATTTTCCCCCAACTTACACTCATAGCTTGGGTCCCCCAAAGGTTGAATACTTAGGATTCAAGGTACTTTGTAGGTATCTACTCTTAAACTATACCTTTTGCTCTCCTACAAATGCATAGAATGTAAGTGAAAAGTGTAGACACTTACAAGTAGAAGGGCACATATATCTAAACATAGGAATGCCATTCTGTTCCCCTCTGTACCCTAGTGTCTTCTTATAATATACTGAAACTGCTTTTTGCCGGGTATGGTATCTTTACTGAGGGCATTACTTTACCAGGGCCTCTTCCTGGGTTGTCAGAGGTCTTAACACCAACACTCTCTTGGTTCAAGTTCAATTTGGGGATAAAATGAAGCATTGAACATTTGACATAAGGAGGTTTAGTTTACCCTTGCAGGGTCTTATAATAAAATTGCAGTGAGACTTAGCTTTTCTAGATATGCATACCATCCCTAGTAGTCTCCACCTTGAAATGTGTCTGGTCATTAATGTATGGTAACTCATGTGGTTTTAGGTACCCAGCACATCTGAGAGGCCTATACTTCCTGTATCTGGGACTTAATGTCCTCTAAATGAAGCTGGGGCCAATTAGAGGCAGCTTTGTTCTGGACTTACACCATGTTGGCTGGGTTGGGAGTGGGGAGGGGAGAGAGAGGAGGAAGGAAACTGAGGTCAATCAAGTCCCAGAGGCAGCTTTGTCTTTTTAGGTAAAGCCTCTCCATGTTGAGGGTGGGAGGAAAGAAGTTGCTTCAGGGAAACACTGGTCTTGCCATATGGAAGAAGCACATGGCATTGATTCTTGGTTATTGTCACCATGGTCTCCATCTTTGGAATCAGCTTAAACCCTCGCCTTGTGTACCGCTAAGCCCTTTGTTAAAGAAACAGAACCCATATACAAGAACCAGCGGGAGTCTTGGCTATACGGACTGCCATTTCTTGACCTCAGTTCCAGGAACCAACTCTCAGTTCTTTACTGGCTGACCTCTACGGCGGGACTCCCTCTGCTGGATGCTGCCATTTGTTCTAAGATATCTAAGATGCTCTAAGACAGTGGTTCTCAACCTTCCTAATGCCGCGACCCTTTAATACAGTTCCTCATGTTGTGGTGACCCCCAACCATATTTTCATTGTTACAAATTGAACATAACCCACAGGTTGAGAACCACTGGTCTGAGATATAAGATACCAATGCCAATGGAAATGGTAAAGAGAGATTGTTTTCTCCAACTTTCTGTGCCTTCTGTGTGATGCAGAGAAGGGGTGAGGAGAAAACCCAAGAGCCTAGTTCTTCCACCATAGCTTGCTATATTCTTGGCTACTCTACATTGTCAGTTTCTAATTCTTAAATTCTACTATTTGTCCACATAAATGGATGGACTGAGAAAATCTGCTGAGGCAATTTATGTCCCCAAGGTCAAGTCCACTGTCTCTGTTAGTTTTCTTCATTTCCTTTGTTAACAGGATATTCACATGTCTAGGGTCACTTCATAGTGAAGTAGAGCACTGAAAAGTTTAATGTGCTTGCTTTCATCAAGATAATTGGGGGGCTCAATTGACTGGGAGTCCCTTGATGATTCCACGAATATAGGTGAATTTAAAAAGTTTAAAAAGTTCAAAAAAAGCAGTGTTGAGCAAATCATTGTTAATAAATTTTGAATTGAAACAAAATTTTTGCAGTACTTGAGAAAGGAAAAGATGTTCTTCTCTTGTGCGATCTAAAATTCCCAGTATTAGGGTCATAATAAGGGTAGGCAACAAAAGTTGAAAACGTTGCCTCCTTTAATGTTAAAGTGCACCAATACTAGGAAAGACAATGTGATCTAGTGCATAGAGAGATGACCTTAGAGTCATGCCTTCGACATGAACCATGACCTGGACAAGTCATTCAACTATTCATTACCCCAAGCTATTCTCTAAGACTCTTAAGTTAGAGAAAATTGTATTGGTGAAGAGAGTTTACTTACCTGGAGTTTCCTTCACCGGTGAAATCACAGGCCTGTCTTGCCCTCTGCCTCAGAATGCTCCTTGACAGGAAAGGAAAAGAAAGACTCCCTCCCCCCTTCCTTGAGTGAAGGTAAGGGTCACATGTATTCTACTCATTAGTACGTAGTATTAGTTTATCATATTAAAAGAATCATCTTGAAAGGCCCAGAGAGCCTGGCCTTTACCTAAGAATACAAGAGAATTACACTTTGATACAGGGTGTATTGGTATGGAATTTGTGAAAGAAGGAAGGTGGAAGCAAGACACTGCCAAGTTTGAGGTAGGCAAGGTTCATCATAAGCAGGTTCTGGCCAATGGAGCTCCAAGAATGGGTAGAAATGCCAAAGGGGGTGAACATGGGGTCAGAGATCAGATCTAGAGCTAGAAGGGACTAGAAGCCATTTAGTCCAACCCCCTTATTTTGTAGATGAGGAAATGGAGGCCCAGAGAGGTTAAGTGACTTGCCCAATGTCATACGGGTAAATCTAGGATTTAAACCCAGATCTTCTGACTTGAAAACCTGTGCTTTTTGCTGCTATATCATGGTGCTCGAGATATTGGGGGAATTGCTAAAAAAAAAAAAGTATGCCCAAATTTGATCTGTGACTGGCCCTGTTCCCTGCTATTGCCCCCATTCATCCCTTCCTTTTCAACCAGCAGTCCAATAATGATGGTACCATAAAATATCCTAGCGCTGGTCTTTGTACCAGAGCTCTCTGAATGAAGCTACTGTTTATTGTCTTCCTTGTTGAGCCTGTGGGTGGCAGGTTAAAAAAAGTGCATGTATTTTTCTTTATCCTGTTGACTCAAGTTTAATCAAGAGCAGAACAAAATACAATGCAACGTATTGTCCGTCAAAGGTCTCTGTTTCAGGATGTTTGGGGGGACTGTAACTCTCCTTGTGCTATGGGACTAAAAAAACCCACCTTTCTAGGGTCCTCACTGCTAGTAAAGCCTTTTGGGTTTGGGTGTGTAGTAAGATCTCAAATGGCAAAGAGATGATTTTTGAAGTTTGGGCGCTGATTTACTGCTTATAACTCCCAAACAAGCACACAATAACAACGTCCACAAGGGAGTAATATATTCCACAATCTGTGCCAGCCAGGGCAAAAGGATCATGTTATCCTGTGGCAGATTAACTCACCTCTTTGATACTGGTTTGAAACAGACGTTGAAACATGCCACTGATTGCATAAGCTATTCCTGCCATACAATTTTTCTAATTACAAAATGTCTTACAGAGTGATCATTAGTGTATAGGCCAAGAATTTGGCATTTTGGGTGAACATGTTCTTGGTAATACTCAATTCCATGCAGACAAGGGTACGGTACAGTAGAAAAACTTATATTTTGAAGTCAGAGAACAGGGTTCAAATCCTCACTTTGCCACTTAATACCTTTATGACCCTGGGAAACATTACCTCTCAGGGTCTTAATAAATGAATGAATGAATGGAAATTCCTAGTTAAGCATCAGTTATATACACTGGGAATCCAAAGACAAAACTAGATGGTCTCTACTGTTCAATAACTTGTATTCAAGTTAGGGAAAATGACACAAGTAAGTGAGGGTTGGCCAGGGAAGAGTGTTTTAGTTTCGGAGATCTGAGAATTAATAATAATAATAATAATAATAATGTCATTAACATTTATATAGTTTTTCTATGTACCAGACACTGTGTGAAGTGCTTCAAGATTATGATCTCATTTGACACTCACAAAAACTCTAGGAGTTATATTATTTATCCCCATTTTATGAATGAAGCAAACAATTGTTCAGTGACTTGTCCAAGATTTCACAGCTAGTAAATATCTGAGGCTGATTTTGAATTCAGGTCTTCCTGACTCTAGGTGTTAACTCTATTCAGTGAATCACCTAGCTGGTATAATGAGTGGAGCAATAGTGGGGTCAATTGACAAATCCTTTTTAGGAGTAATGGCAGTATTGACCTGATGGCTGTTCCCAGAAAAAGAGGTGAAAAGTAGAAGAGGGGGACTGGGGGCAGCAGGTAATTTCTCTATCACAGGTTCTTAACCTGGGTCCATGAACTTAAAAAAAAAATTAACTGCTTTTTTTTGGTAATCCTACATATTTTATTTTCCAATTTAAAAACCTTCTCTATATCTGAATATATGGTTCCTGTGGAGTTAATTGCTGCTCTTTCTATGTGCACAATATGTACACTTTTCCCCATGGTATATGCTGAGGTGAAATGTTATCTTTTTTGCCCTAAATCTTCCTTTAGAACAAAGTAGCAAGTATTTTAGTTAAAAATTTTGCATCAAAAAAGAAGAAAGTAGCAAATGACAGTAGCAGGATTTAAATCCAGGTCTTCCAACTTCAGATCTAGAGTTATTTCTGTTACTTCAGATATAAAAATCTAATACATGTGAAATAATAGTATGTCCCGTAGACCTGTTATGGTCTGAGTCATAAAAAAACCAAAGCACCAGCTTGGTTTGTGAGTATACACAGAGGAAGGATTACTTGGAAACTGAGATTATTGGCTTGGTACTATCATATACACTTCTGCATATATGTGAGTACATGTGCATACACGTGCACAGGTGTATGTGTGTGCATGTGTGAGTGTATGTGTGTGTTTGAGTGAGGGTGAGGGGGAAAGGGGTTTGGAATAGAAAAGGAGGTTAAAAAATTTATCTACCTCTCTGGTTTGTGGATTTAGCCATGGTTTTTTGTCCAGTCATTGACTCTGCTATGCAATTCAAACAATTCAATTCAACAAATATTTATTAAATGCTTAATATGAGCAGAACCCTATACTAGGAAAATAAAAAGTTTAGAGAAGGCACATTTTTGGCCCTCATGGGTTGGTAGTAGGGGAAGATACAAATAACTATAATATATAAATGCATTGAAGATAAACAAAACAAACTACTATATTATTCTTCATTTCACATAACCCAGTGGTTCTCAACCTTCCTAATGCCGCGACCCTTTCATACAGTTCCTCATGTTGTGGTGACCCCCAACCATAAAATGATTTTCGTTGCTACTTCATAACTGTAATTTTGCTACTGTTATGAATCATAATGTAAATATCTGATATGCAGGATGTATTTTCATTGTTACAAACTGAGCATTACCCACACATTGAGAACTGCTGATTCACAGCCCAAATGCAAAAAAATTTAAAAAGGAATGAAAGTTTCATTTATCCAGTGTCATCAGGGAATGAGGCTTTTTGTATCAGTGAAATTTCCAGATATCTGAAGTTTTAAGCAAAAAAAGAACTTTATTAAAAAAAAGCGATGAACTTTTTTGAAACCTATGTATATTTAAAGAGGACACTGAAACTAATTTCACTTTTTCATTTTAAAAATAATTTAAGCGATCTTTATTATTATTATATATAGATTATTGGTTATTATATAGTTATTATAGATTATTAGTTTTTACGTATAGATGATTAATTATTATATAGTTATTCCACTATAATATGGTGCTGACCTCAGGGTTACTCAAGCAAAGAGAGTGCTCAGCTTTTGGAGATTTGGTATCTGCTTTTTATAGTTTTGCTGCTCTTGTTCCCCATTAGATTGTAAGCTCCTTGAGGGCAGAGTCTGTCTTTTACCTTTTCAAAAAATTACTGTCCTGATGTAGTTGCTCCATTAGTCCCCTTTGTATTCCCAGAGCTTAGCACAGTGCCTGGCATATAGTAGGTGTTTAATAAATGTTTATTAATCAATTTATCTTTTTTGGGGGGGTCACTTCTTGCTGAAACCAGCACCCTTGCTCCCTGGCAGTCTGCTCTTTTTGATTTATTTCTTCAGCTCTTATGCAAGCTCCCAAGCCTGGTGGTAACAAGCTTGCTAGAGTTAGAGTTAATAGGCTCCAAATGAGGGCCAGAGGAGCTCTTCTTTGAGTAAAGTGCATGAACTTTGGTGCTTATTTTCTGCGACATATATTTTGACTGTCCATCTAGGGACCCCTTTTTCTTCTTTCCAGGTTCTGGATAGGTGACAGGTAGGTGAGACCCAAATAAATGAGCTATAATAACTTGTAGCCTAAGGATTTCAAGCGCCTTCTTATGTGATAAATTGCTCCAGGGTAGAGACTGTCTCAGTTTTATATATTCAGAGCATAGCCTGGAACATGGTGATTAGTAAATGTTTTTGTAGCTAGTTTCCTTCTTGGGGTGACAAGGGAACTGGACTAGACAATCTCTAAGGGCCCGTCTAGCTTTGGCACTATGATCCTAAGATCTTGAGACAATGGGAGTGGCCACTGACTCTACCCCAGGTCCTTCTAGATCACAGAAACCTAAGGGGAGCTGGGTGTACAGCCCTGTTTTTTAGTCAATGGGTGATGGTAGACTTGATGAGAAAAGATTTGTAGAGACAGCCTTAAAATACCAAACTGTTTAGCTTTGAAAGGCTGCTTCTGTTTAGTAGCTGTTTCACCAAAAAATGCTTGGGAGATATTTTAGTGCAAAGAGCATGTAGAGGAAGATGCTTATGTAAACACTGACCTGCGTTATTGACCCATGCCAGTAACTTTCCACTTCATATAATGCTCCCATGTTATGCCAACACCTAGGAAAATGTTCTGTTTCTCATATGTATTTACAGAAAGGCTGTGAGGGGAAAAATCCCAAACATTTCACCTTATGCACCCTTTAAAAAGGAATATACATATTTGAAGAGGAAAATTTCTATGTTATTTGAAAATGTTTTATTAAGTATTCCAATTACTGCCTGAAATGTATCATTTCTCAAGGGGAAGCTGATCTCTCACAGAATACTTATGCTGCCTGGAAGATTAAAAAAAAAAAAGCAAAACAAACCAAAAACAAACAAACAAAATCTCCACAAACCCTCTGTGCTATGACTGTAATGGGGCTAAATTCAATTTTTTGCTCTGATTAATGCTATTTTTACCTTAATATTAGGTTTGTTCTTGCTCATGTTTTATTGCTAGTCATTCCTGGTTTATTTTTGTTTACCACTGTGCTCAGGGATTAGATTTCAGGAAGAAAAACAAACAAGGAAAAGAACATTTGAAGTTTAATGATCCTTCTTTTGCTCCAACGTGGGAAATGCCAGGCTAGAGAAGATCAGTGATTCAAATTGAGTAGGCCAGAGCTGGGACTGGCATCACACTCTTACTCTCTTCCTACCTGCTCCCTCCATGCTTCCATGCACCTGCCCCACTGTGCACTGCTCAACTCAATTGGAGGGCATAAACAGCTTTATGGGGTTAATTGTATAGTGATCTGGAAGGGATATGGGGAGAGGATTTCAGCCTTCCTTATCTAATAGCCATTTAATGACCTGAAGGGGGAGGCCCACCCCCAGAATCAGAATCTAGGATTTGGATCTTATCTATCCTGTACCTGGGACAGGAAATCTCTTTACAACACACCCTACAAGTGGTCCATTCAGCCTTTCCTAGAAGACCATTGGCAGCTAAGTGGGTAGTAGATAGAGTGCTGGGCCTGAAGTCAGGAAAGCTCATCTTCCTGAGTTCAAATCTGGCTTCAGACACTTACTAGCTGTGAGACCCTGGGCCACTTGCTTAACCGTGTTTGCCTTAATTTCCTCATCTATAAAATGAACTGGAGAAGGAAATGGCAAATTACTCCAGTATCTCTGCCAAGAAAATCCCAAATGGGGTGATGAAGAGTAAGAAATGATTGAACTAGAAGACCATCAGTTTGGACTGGGGGGACAGTGGTTTCGTGTGTGAAAGAAGAGGGGACACTGAATGATATCTGATCAAAAAAGAGGGAGGCATTTCTAATTTTTATATCTACTTTGGTTCTTTATGATCTTTGGTTCTTTAGATCTTATTTTATGATCTTAATATGGTTCTTTGGATCTTATTTATAATCTTAATATGGTTCTTTAGATCCATATTAAGCTAAATAGGATAGATTACCAACCTATTTTTTTTCTCCTCTTTTAAAAAGAACCAAACTACTCTTTTAAATGCTCTTTTAAGGTGATGCAGCGTCATCGCAACATTCTATCTATAGCATTTAAAAACAGATTTGTTAAGTTTTGGGACAACTATGTTGCATAACTGTATACAATGTATATAATTTCAGAGCTAGTGACATAAAAATCACCTCTTATAGATAAGAAACTGAATTGCAAAATTTCAGAGGTTGGAAGGGTACTCAGACATCAAATCTTATCTAAACAAGAATTCTCTTCAAAATGTCCCTGACCAGTGGTAATTGCTTAAAGAACACCAGTGATGGGGAACCTCTCAAGGCAGCCTATTCAATTTTAGGATAGTTCTCCTTTGTTAAGATCCAAAATCTGCCGCCTGGCAATTCTGCCCTTTGCTCATTGTTATGCCCAGTGGAGCCAAACTGCACATTGATAAACCTTCACAACAGTTATTATGCCCCTTATGTCTTCTCTGTTCCTGAATAAAACTCCCCAGTGGCTTCTTATGTATCAAACGAGATAAGGTATGTAAAAGGTGTAACAAACTTTCCAGCACTGTGTAAATGCTAGTTAGTGTGGATACTATTATCTGTCATCCCTTCCCTGTACTGGCTTCCTTCCTCTGATTGTGTGCAGGTTTATCAATATGCTTCCTAAAACGCAGTGCCTGAAATGAAACAGAATTTCCAATGTGGCCTGCTCAAGGTAGAGAGAGCGCAGTGGTATTATCACTTCATTCATTCTGGCATCTCTTAAGGAAGCCTATGATCACATTAGCTATTTTGGCCTCCAGAGATAGTTAGCTGTGTCTTATGGCAAGCGGACCTAAACTCAGTATCAGCTGTGAGGAGAATATTCAATTTGCCTTTAAATGCTGCTTATGGCTCATTTCTAGTCTTTCTGCAACTGAAGCTATTGAAGTTTAAACGTTTAAAAATCTCTACAAAGACTTTAGGAAGACCTTGCGTTTCTTCATTCTCTCTCTCCTCCAATTCAAACTATTAACTAATTGCTGTCTTTTAAAATCTCGCCCATGAAATCCTACCTTCCAGATCTCAATGCCTTTAATTATTTTGCTGCCATTCTTCAGGCCTTTTCTATTTCTTCTATGTCCTTTTGAAGATGAGGTGACTACAACTGAATTGCAGGACTCTGGCTAAAGCTGTGCCATTGATTTCTATAATGACATTAGAATATGTTTTCTCTTATTCTATCTTCCATTCTTATTGTGGTTTAACAGTGTATTTGCTTTTTTGGACTGCTACTGAGCAATGCAGACATCTTCATTAAGATGTCCACAAAGAGCCTGGATCTTTTTCCTGAAAGGTTACAACTAATTCAGAACCCATCCATGTGGATGAGTAATTTAAATGGCTACTTCCAATGTGCTTTACTTTGCACTTGTCTGCTCTGAATCTCATCTGCCACTGTTGCCCAATTACTTAGTTTGGTTATATTTCTGGACTTTCTCACATCCCTCTGCAGGCTTGCAGAAACTAAATAGTTTTGTATAGTCAGCAGATTTCAACACCTCATTATTTAACCCATCTTCTAGATTGTTAATAAATATATTGGAGAACACTGCTCCTTGTACTGATCTCTCAGCCACCCCACTATTAACTTCTTTCCATGCTGAGAACTGGCCATTTATTCCTCCCTCTCCCTCTATCTCTTTAACCCAATTTTAATCCATGATTGACAGCACTTTACCTCTCACCCTGTGGTTGCCAAGTTTCCTTAATAGCCTCTTGTGTAGGACTTTATCAAAAGCCCTTTGAGAGTCTAAATAAATTACATCCACTAGTTTTCCTTTATCCACTGTTTTGTTACCTCCATAAAATTCTGCATTAAAAATATCAATGGCACATAAACAAAACTGTGACTTTTAAATGCTTTAAAAGCCTCCCCTCCCCTTTTTGAGATCTGTCAATTTATTATCTTGTGTTTTTCCACCCCTGTCCCTTAATATTTTTTCCTTAGTTCATATCACCCTTGCCTGCCATTGAACCTCTATAAAGCAAAGAAGTCATTCCCTGTCTCATTTTAATGCAGTGACACAACTGAAGGGATTTTGAGCTACTTTACAAGGTAAATAAATTCTGCTAGCTGGTCCCATCTGCATTGTAAGAAACCCTTCCTAGTCAACTCTTTCAGTCATTCACCAGCTTGGCAGACATTTCAAGAGAGGGAACTTTTTATAGCTAGCTTTCTAAAGACTTCCCAACACCCTCCACCCCCCACAACCCAACCCTGACCCTCCTTGGGGGCTCAGATATCTTCTCATTCCTTTCTATATAAGTAGATTCCCCTGTGCTGCATTCACTTATTCATTTAACGGACATTTATTGTGTCTGCTATGTACAAGGCATTGTGGGCAGAATAAAGATAAATGAGACATGTTCCTTACCCTCAAGGAGCTCACATCTTAGTGGGAGGTAGCAATGTGGAGGGTATGTGTGTGTGTGTGTGTGTGTGTGTGAGAGAGAGAGAGAGAGAGAGAGAGAGAGAGAGGTGAAAACACAGATAATTACAATAAAAACACAAGATTTAAGGGACACAGTGGTATATGTAAGGTGTACATGGCACAAGTGCCATGTGAGTTCAGAGGAGAGAATCTAACCTTAGGGATCAGGGAAGGTTTCATGAGGCTGTTTGTACCCATTTAAAGGAGGGGTAGAATTCATAGAAGCAGAAACAGGTAGAATTAGCCTTTTAGCCTAATCCTCTAATTATTCTCTAATAATCTTTTTTTTTGTGTGCCTATTCCTTTATAATGAACTGAAGGAAATGGGCATTTTAATATAGTGAGTAAATCATGGATCCACAGAATCATAGTGTTGGCAGTAATCTTAGATAAAGGTTATATGCATATAAAAATCCCTTTATACAGACATCCAGAGGTAATCCTCCAGCCTTTCTTGAACCTTAACAGTGACAGGAAACTGACCATAACTCAAGGCAACCTAGTCCATTGTTGGATAGCTTAAATTATTAGAAAGTCTGTTTATTTTGAGCTTTAATAAAGTCTATTTTCCCTTTGAGGAGAGATCCTTGGAAACAAAGAGTTTGGAAGATAGCTAATAAAATGTGAAAGGTACCTTTTCTTCTCATTCATTGAAAAAGATGAAATAAGTATTTACATTATTATACTATATTATTCATTTAGAACAGAGGTTCTTAACCTTTTTGTATCTGTGTCATGGACCTCTTTGGAAGTCTGGTGAAGCCTTTGGACCCCTTTTCAGAATAATGCTTTTCAATACATAAGATAAAAGTGATAGCATGACAAAGGAAACCAATTCTATTGAAATACAGTCCTGAAGACATGTATGTTTTAATAAATGAATTCATGGCTTCCAGGTTAAAATCCGTGATTTAGAGCTTATTGTGGTATATGGAACAAGATGCTAGTACAAACCACATTTCTGCCAAACTATTTTTTCAAATTTTCAGTAGTTCTTGTCATACAGAGAGTACTTTCCTCAGTAGTTTATGATCTTCCATTTATCAAACACGGGGCTTCTATTTCAGTTTGCTTCTGGGTCTTGCTTACCTAGTTTGTTCCAGTGAGTTACTTTTCTGTTTTATAATCAGTACCAAACAGTGTAGATGACCACTGCTTTATATAGTTTATTTCCTTTTGTTCCCCTAGAAGAATTTTGTTACTAATTTTTCATATTCCATAAAGTTTTCATTTTAATTAGGATAGCACTAAACTTTTAAATTAATGTAGAGGCTATCATATTTTGTTTTATATTGATATAACCCAACCAGGAGAATTGAACATCTCTCAAAGTCTTACATTTTTCTTGTGAAAAGTATTTTGTTAGTTGGATTCATTGTAATCTTGGGAATGGTAGTTAATTCCTACATATTGTATGCATTTTAGAGTTATTTTAAATAAACTTTTAAAATATCATTTCTTCCTATTTTGATAGTTCTATATGAAACGGTTGGTTTTGGTGAAATTATTTTATCTCCTGCTAATTTATTGAAGTTATAAATCGTGCCACTTACTTTCTTTATTGATTGATTCTCTGGGGTTTTCTAAGTGAGTCCTCACAGCATATGAAAATATAGACTATTTTGCTACCACTTTACCCATGTTTATACTTATAATTTTTGTTTTGTTTTATTTGACATAAAAAGTTGGATGGTAGAATCAATGTTAAAAATCTTTGGTATAGACTAGAAAAAAAGGCAGAAATTTAGTGAGATTGAATAAAAGTATAACATTTAGCTTAAAAACAAATCAACTGTCAGGTCCCCATTGTTCCTAATATTGAGTTTGATATTTGAAAGACAGCTATCATCTTCCTTTAAGTCTTCTTTTCTCCAGGTTAAATATTCTTCAGTTACATTATCATTCATTCAACCTTAAGGAAGATTTTGGATCTTCTCATAAACCTGGTCAGATCTCCTCTAAATGGGTTACAATTTGTCAGTAACAATCTTCTTGGAATGCGGACCAATCAGACTAGATTACATTGTGACTATATTTTGTTTTGGACTATATATTTCTATTAAACATTTTTTAAAATTATTTTTCCTCTGTCTCTTAGAACCTCTAATATCCTCTGTATTCTGCTCAGGTGACTTTCTGGGTTGTCCTGATTGCATGTACTCTGTCCTTTCAAAAATTATGTTTTATTTACTTTCATGTATACATATTGCATCCTGCCAGTTGAATTTAAGCTCCTTGAGGATAGTGTTTTGGATTTGTCTTTGTAACACCATCATTTAGCACGGTGCTTTGTGCATAGTAGGCACTTTACATTATGTTTTTATCAATTTCTTCATTCTGTTATCTCATACTAATATTCACAAAAAGGAAATAACTAAATCTTTTTAACAAATTATTTTAATTTTGAAATTTGAAACTTAATCACCAAAGAAATAAAGCTTTTGCATATACACAGAAGAACACAAGGATTTGTATATGAATTATGAATTTCTATATTTTACTGCTTCCTTTTAAAAATATACAATAAATTTCATATGTTACTTTCAAATCTGTCTTGCTTATCTGTACTTCCTTTGGAACTTCTTTCTGTTTTCTCATGTATATTTAAAAAAGGTTCATATTTTTCATCATTATTACTAATCCTCTTTGTTTCTCTTAATTAAAAATAGTGCAGGTAAAATAACAAACCTTGTAACAAATAAGCATAGTCAAGCAAAATGAATCCAACCAATGTCTACATCTTAAGTTGTATTTCTTGTTTTGAACCTTGAGTTCATCACTTCTTTGTTTAGAAGTGCGTAAGATGTTTCATAAATCCTCTGCACAGTTGGTTGATTGTTGCATTGATGAGAATTCTTAAATGTTTCAGTTGTTTTTCTTTACAACATTGTTGTCCTACAATTTGTTCTCTGCTCACTTAACTAGGATTCTTTTAAACTGTCTCTCATAATTTGCAGTAATATTCCATTACATTCATATACAGTGTCAAAATTTATATAGCTATTCCCCAACTGATGGTCACCTTCCTTAGGTTCTACCTCTTTTCTTTGCCTTTACTCTTTTTAGCCCCTACTTAGAGTATTAGAAAGTTTGTTTTGCTTCTGACTATTCCCTCCCCATTATTATTTTCTCTCTTAAAGTGTTCTCCCATCTCTACTCATTTCCCTGTAGAGTTGGATATATTTCTATGCCAAATTCTCTCTCTCTGTGTGTAATCTTCTTTGTTTCATTTCACATAAGAGTAATGTTCACTCCCCTTTTCTATCCTACCGTTCTTACATATTCTCATTGTCATATACTCCAATTAAGAAATAACTCTAGGGGTGGCTAGGTGGCGCAGTGAGTGGAGCACCGGCCCTGGAGTCAGGAGTACCTGGGTTCAGGTCTGTCCTCAGACACTTAACACAAAAGACTAGCCGTGTGACCTTGGGCAGGTCACTTAACCCCAACCGCCCTCCAAAAACAAACAAACAAACAAAAAAAGAAATAACTCTACTCCATTCTTCTTCCTTTCTGCATTAGTGTACTTCTTTTTCTTCTCTTGAAACCCTCAAGATATGTCAGATCTATGGAGAAGGGAAGAATTTATGACCAAACAAGAGATAGAGAACATTATGAAATGCAAAATGGATAATTTTGATTACATTAAACTAAAAAGGTTTTACACAATAAAAGCAATGCAACCAAGATTAGAAGGGAAGCAGAAAGCTGGGAAGCATTTTTACAGCTAATGTCTGTAATGAAGACCTCATTTGTAAAATATATAAAGAACTGAGTCAAATTTATAAGAATAAAAGTCATTTCCCAATTGACAAATGGCCAAAGGATATGAACAGGCAGTTTTCGGATGAAGAAATTAAAGCTATATGTATATATTATAGAAAAAATGATTCAAATCGCTATTGATTAGAGAAATGCAAATCAAAATAACTGAGGCATCACATGTCCCACTTATCAGAGTGGCTAACATGACAAAACAAAAAAATGAGAAATGTTGGATAAGATATGGGAAAATTAGTGGGAATACTAATGCATTGCTGGTAGATTTGTGAACTGATTCAAACATTCTGGAGAGCAGTTTGGAACTATGCCCAAAGGGCTATAATGCTGTGCATACCCTTGGATGTAGAAATACCACTACTAGGTCTGTATCCCAAAGAGATCATAAAAAAGAGAAAATGACCTACATGTACAAAAATACTTATAGTAGTCTTTTTGTAATGGCCAACAACTGGAAATTGAGGGGATGCCCATCAACTGGGGAATAACTGAACCATTTATGGTATATAAATGTAATGGAATACTATTATTTCATAAGAAATGGTGAGCAGGCAGACTTTAGAAAAACCTGGAAAGACTTACATGAACTGATGCTGAGTGAAGTGAGCAGAACCAGGAGAACACTACACAGTAACAGGAGCATTGTGTGATGAACTGCTTTGTTAGACTTTGCTATTCTGAGCAATGCTATGATCTAAGACAATTGCAAAAGACTCATGATGAAAAATGCTATTTACAACGAAAGAAAGAAGTATGGAGTCTGAATGCAGTTTGAAGCATATTATTTTCTCTTTTTTCTTATCGTGGTTTTTTCTCTTCTGTTCTGATTCTTCTTTCACAACATAACTAATGTGGACATATTTTAATGTGATCATACATGTATAGCCTATATCAGATTGTATGCCATCTTGGGGAAAGGAAGGAGACAGAGGGAGGAAAATTTAGAACTCAAAGTCTTATGAAAGCGAATGTTGAAAATTAAAAATAAATAAATAAATACATTTTAAAACAAGCAACAACAAAAATCCCAACCAAAATCCCAAACCCAATCCTCACGATAGAAACAAATCCACCTCCCTATCTTTTGTTTTTCTTGTTTAACTCATTTAATACCTTTTGTAGACATTAAGGTTGTGAAGGAACACACAATCTTTCTCCCCCTCCCTTTTAGATTCTTAGCAATATATCATCATATATCCCCTTCCATTTGGTCATGTAAATTTACTTTTCTAGGTTTTTGCTGTTTCTTGTGTTTGTATTTCAACTCTGATCTTTTCATAAGGAATGCTTGAAAGTCCTCTATTCCATTAAAGATCAACTTCTTCCTTGTAGGATTGCACTAAACTTTGCAGGGTAATTATTATTCTCAATTGTAATTCTATTTCTTTTGCCTTTTGGCATATTGTATTCCAAGATCTCTTGTAGAGAAGCTGCCAAGTCTTCTGTGATCTTTGCTATGGTTCCTTGGCTCTTGAACTGCTTCTTTCTGGATACTTTAGTACTTCTTCTTTGACATGGGAGTTCTGAGGAGGGGAGAGACAATGTGGCTGAGTAAGGAAGGAACTCACTTGGATTCTCCCAAATTCCTCTCCAAACATCTTTAAGATAACAAAAATAATGAATTCTGGAGTGGCAGAATGAATAACATGATGGGGTGAAACAATTTTCCATCCCAAGACACTTGGGTTGAGAAGAAGATGTGTTTCACTGACATGAGAGAAGAGTACAGTCTAGCACAGGTGACTTGGGTGAGTCAGCAGTAGGCCATATCCCAGAAAGCCAGCAGTGAAGCCTCAACACCTAGTGCAAGCCAGCAGCAGGTCTCACCCCAGCAAGCCAGTGCAGGCCTTGGGGGCATCTGAATCAGCGGCAGGTTTCAGCTCACAGATGGTAAGGGGGTTGGACAATTGGTCAGAAGATTACAGGGAACACTTTGCTGGCACTAGGTATAGGACTCTCTTGCATTGTTCAAATTGGGATCTGGGTCACAGACCCAGGTCAGTGTTTGAGGGGGAGGAGGAACACTAGCACACTAGAATGTGTTGCTTCAGGGGAACAGAGATCCTGAACACAGGTCCACGGTGGAAAAGAGTGCTTGTGGTTATTCAGAGACCAGAGCACAGGCCAGGAGAGTGGTGACCATACCTCTCTTTAGATCATACCACCTTGGAAAAACCAAAAACTCATAGGTCCCTTGAATGAGCTCTGAAAACAGCAATATGAAAAACCTGAAACTTGGGTCAATGCTCTCTCCATTGAAGGAGTACAGCCCAACTTTGACATAAAATTAAAAGTCAGGAAATAGTCTATAAAAATGACAAAAAAAACAAAAAAAAAGAACCTGACTATAGATAGTTACTATGGTCACAGAGAAGACCAAAACACAAAATCAGAAGAGAACAACAATGTCAAAACAACTGCATGTGAAGCCTCAAAGAAAAAATGTGAATTGGTATCAGGCCCAAAAAGAACCCCTGGAGGAGCTAAAAATTTTTTAAAAATCAGGTATGAGAGGTAGAAGAAAAATTGAGAAAAGAAATGAGAGTGGTGCAAGAGAATCATGAAGAAAGAGTCAACAGCTTGGTAAAGGAAGGACATGAGAGGTCTTTATTTTGGCTATGCCATCCTTGGGACTTTTTCCTTTTGAGGTTTCTTTCAGGAGATAATCACCTATCTTCATTTTGACCTCTAGTTTGAATAGATGTGGGAAGCTTTCTTTTATGATTTCTTAAAATAAAGTGATTGATTTAAAAAAATATGTTTTCATGGAATCCTGTGATTCTTAAATTGCCTCCCCATGACCTGTTTTCCAGGTCAGTTGTTTTTGATATAAGATGTTTTACATCTTCTTTTCATCTTCCTCTTCCTCTTTCTCTTCCTTTTCCTCCTCATTCTCCTTTATCTTCCCCTTCTTTCTCTTCCTTTCCTCTTCTCTTTTTCTTCTTTGCCTTTTGATTTCATTTTGTTATTTTTTTTACTGTCTCACAGAGTCTTTGATTTCTATTTGGTCTTTTCTAGTGTTCAGGGACTGTTCTTTGGGCAACATTTACCACTTTCTATTCTGAGCTACTTATTCCACTTCTTTCCTACAGGGCTTTAATTTAAAAAAATGTTTTGTTTATTTCTTCTAGGTATTGTGGACAATTCCTTTTATTTTTCTGCTTGCAGTGGTTATGAAGATTCCTTTTCACCTTTGTTTTGGGGGCATCTCTAGATCTGTAATCATTGAAAATGCTAGTTGATGTTCTCTTTGATTTGCTCAACTCTTCCTTTATTTCTTAAGTTGGAACTTACTTTTCTTTGGGGATCCTTTGGTCTTTCTCCCTCTGGACACAGAGACTTGCAGGCTGCAGGTGTCTTTGACTGGTTTCTAATCCATTTAGGAGCTACCCATTTGTTGGTTTGTGCTTGGCACTAGCTTTTCTGGAGGCCCCTTTTCTTGGTGCCATAGGCTTCTAGTTGACTTTTTGTGGAAGGAAAGAATAAAAATATTATCTCAGTTGATCCTCACAACAGCCCTGAGAGGTAGTTGTTATTATTATCCCCCTTTTACAATTGGGGTAACTGGGACATTAAAGTTAAATGACTTGTCCAAGGTTATACAGCCAGTGTTTGAGGTGATATTAGAACTTGTCTTCCTGTCTCCAGGCCCACTGCTGTACCCACTAAGACACCTCGCTACCTCTAGGTGTGTAGTTGTGGGACTGAAGAAATCACTTAGTATAATTTCAATCACTTAGTCTAGAATGTCTTGATCATTCTAAAGGTTAATGTAAATATTAGGTTTTTGCCTAAGTAGACAAGGTGGGAGCTACCCAGTTTGCCTCTGTTCAGGAAGTCATCTTGTTGAGAATTTCTCTAAATCTTTTCATAAAAACACCTCCCCTATCTTATACCCAGTCAGTTGACTTTCTGAACCTGTGTTAGATTTTGAATTCATCTCTGTGAAATTTCATCTTGTTCATTTCTGCCCATCTTTCCAGTCTGGAGAGGTCTTCTGAGCCTAGATTCTATCAATCATCTTACTAGTTATACTTCCCGCTTGAACTCCATGACTTCTTTGCCTTCATTCAGATCTTCAACAGCATCCCTTACCTTGTTGTTCCATTTTACCTGACACTAATCTGACAGAAGTCATTCCTGTTGCTTAGTGAAGGTGGTTATTTTGGTAGATTTTTTTTTCTGTTGGTCCTAATTTTCCTGGGCAGGCAGGAGTGATGCATTGGAAAGAGCATGGGGTCCAGGGTCAGATGAGTTCAAATCACCTGTGTACTATTTATTGTTATCTTGGTCAAGTCACTTGATCTCTCTAGCCCTTAATTTTTTTCACCTCTAAAATAATATGTATGTATTCCTTTCTGCTATTTCATTTTTTCCTCACAACAATCCTGTGAAGTAAGCAGGACACATATTATTGGCCCCATTTTACAGACTCGAACACCAGAGAAGTTAAGCTCTTTGGTGTCACAGAACACGTAAGTGATGGAGTCAGAATAAGCATCTGGATTTCTTGATTCCCAGACCGTGCTCTTTCCATTATTACCAAGCAAAATTCCATTCCTTCATATTGTACATAGAAATAGGTTCAGTAATTTTTATCTTTAGGTTTTAACATAGTATTCCTTTGCAAACTTCTGGGAACTTCTTGTAAGGAGACACACAGGTCTAAGCGTGGGAGGTACAGGTTTTTGCCTATCTTATCCCAGCCATATCTTAAGCACTTGAAGTAAAGGACAATTTCATTTTAGATTAATACTGTTTTAAAAGCATTTTACTCCTCTGAGGTAAGCTTTTCTTCAGTGTTTCAACAAACCATTTAAACTTTTATCATTTTTTTCTTGTAAAAAAATCTCTCTCATTTAAATTGTCACAGCTTGGGAGCCCTGCTTGGAATACATAATAACCACTTGTAACACTTAAAATGAAAACAAATTTACTGAGGATGGTGGAGCGACAACAAAGACCAAGAAAAATTTAAGTGTGTGGAAAATAGTGTCTCCTATGCTTATATTTTCAGAACTGTGTATTTTTAATGAAATTACTGCTTCCTTTTCTTCTCTTTACCTCTTCCTTTTCTTCCTGCTTTCTTTAGCTTCAAAAGTTGAACGATGGGAGGAAGACTGGAGAAGCAGAAGAACTTGAAGAATGGCACCATGATTTGTTAGCTTGGTTTTTTGGATACATACAAACACACAAATGTTTTCTTGTTTGGATTCCTCAAGATAAGAAGTAAAACACATGGAAAAAAATAGAAATAGGTAGCTATGGAGAGCAATAGTTCTTGGGTTGTCTATGGGAGTGGGAAGAATCAGAAGCCAATTTTTTTTCCCCCAGGGGTCAGTTATTTAGTTTGCGGCTATCCCAGGGCCTTTGCTTCACCTACATTGTTTAGTCTGTTATTTGGTCAATTCCATACTTAGCTATATATTAGGTACCCCTGCCCTTGACTAAGGAGTCAAGAATAAAGTCCAAACTTCTTGACCCTCCACAATTTGGTTTCATTTTAATGTTCCCATCTTATTCTATAGTTCCACCTCTCACTTCTATGCTCTATGCCCTAGTCCATCTGGACTAGTATCTCTAGAACATACCTTTGGCTCTAGTACTTAATAGCTCAGTTCCTTGCACTTCAGTTCTTAGTAAATGCTTGTTGATTAATTAAGGGCTATCTCTGGACCTTTGATCAGGTTTTCCTGTGCCTAAAGTACGGTACCTTCCATCCCCCTTCTTCATCTGTTGAGAACTTGCTGATTCTTCAAGGCCTGGCTCAAATATCACAGCTTCCATATAGCTTTCCCTGATCTGTCCCTATTCCCTCTACTTCAGCTAAAAGCGATTTGTCTTTTGTTTATACTCTCATGGAATCTTGACCCTTGTGCACTAATATTTTATTTTTTATAGAATAGTAATTTGTCTACTTAGAAGTGCATTCTGAGGCTGGATAATACTCACTGAGCTTTGGACTTGCTTCCCAGGTCTAACTGGTTCTATATTTCCCTTTTAATTCAATTTGATAGATATTTTTTAAAAAAATTAAGTACCTACACATGCAGCTGGGTGGCCTAGTGGATTGAGTGCTAGACTTGTATTAATGAAATCCTGAGTTTAAATCTAGCCTTAGATGCATGCTAACTGTGTGACCCTGGGTAACTTAACTTTGTCTTCAATTTCCTTATCCATAAAATGGGGATAATCATAGCACCTACCTTAAAGGTTGTTGTAAAGATCAAATGAGACAATATATGTCAATAACAAGTCAACAATCATTTATTAAGTGCTTACTGTATGCCAGGCCTTGTACTGAGCTAGGGGGATACAGAGAAAGGCAAAAACCGTCCCTGCCTTTGAGGAATTTATATTATGTAAAGAGCTTTGCAAATCTTCAAATGCTACATAAATGCTAGCTGTGGTTACTATAACAATAATTATCATAATTACTATTACTATGTGAAAGCTACTGTGCTACATGAAGATTGAAAGTCAATTGACAAGGAACAACTTAGGAGGGAGGTGGTTAGGGAAGGCTTCATAGGTGGTGCACCTGAGCTATGTCTTGAGGGAAGCTTAAAAGTGAAATGAAGTTGTTGTTCAGTCCTGTCTGACTCTTTATGATCCCATTTGGGGTTTTCTTGGCAAAGATACTAGCGTGATTTGCCTTTCCTCTTCCAACTCATTATGACAGATAAGGAAACTGAGGCAAGCAGGGTTAAATGACTTGTCCAGAGTCCCACAGCTAGTAAGAGTCTGAGACCAGATTTAAATGCAGGCAGGTAAGTCTTCCTGACTCCAGGCCTAGTCTTCTCTCCACTATGCCACCCAAATCTCTGTGAAATGAAGAGTGGGGTGTATTTCAGGAATGGGAGATAGCTTGTGTGAATGAATTGATGCAAAAGAAAGAATATCAGATTTGAGTAAGAACAAGTCGCGTGGCTGAAACAGAGGGTATATAATGGGGAGTAGTAATAGGATAGAAGTCTGGCAATGTAAGTTGGATGCAGGTTATAAGGGGACTTAAATTCTTTAATACAGGTTAAAGTACATATGATCCCTTCTTCAATACCTTCTCCCCAGTGCCTGAACCTGATTTCTCCCCACTAAGGCCTTGTCTTACTAGACTTCTTTGAAACTTTTGGTACTCTTACCCCCATTCTGTTTACTCTTTTCTCTTGGTTTCTTTGATGCTACATTGTCCAGCCTCTAAACTCTCCAGGTCCTTCTCTGCTTATCCTTTTTTTTCTGACTCGATCAAGGCAACTCTCTCAAAGTTTTTTCTCAAGATTATTTTCTATTCCTCTGCAATTCTTTCCTTGGAGATAACATTCCCTTCTATGATTTGAACTAGCATGCCTTTGCAAGTGACTTGCACCTCCTTAGTTCCTATCCTAGTCTTTCTCTCTCTCTACACTAGACCCATATCTCTACTATCTACAGTATATTGTGTTCTGCCATTACCTCGGATTCAGTGTGATCAAAATCAAGTTTATTTTTCTTCCAAATATATTCCTCCTTCTGGCTATTTCTGTCAGACATACCACATATAATCAACATTTTGTTTTGCATATTTGAAATTTTGGTGTCTTCTTCCCTCTCCATTCTCTTTCATTTCCAATTTGTTATGAAGGCTTGCCGATCCTACCTTTCAAACATGACTTTCATCTATTTCTTCCACTCTATTTCTACTGCCACTACCCACGTACACTTCCTTTTAAATGCCTGCCAGGAAACCATAATAGTCTTCTAACAGGTCTTCTGTTCTTCACTCTCTCTGAATCTAAACTTCACAGAACAAATCCCCTCAATAAAAGGATATGTTCTGTAAAATTTGGACTCAGTCAAAAGGCCACACCCAAGGGTCTAGAAGGCCACATGTAACCTCAAGGCTGCAGACTCCCCATTCTTCGTTCTAAACCATTCTTCACACTGATTAATTTTAATTATGTGTAGTTCTGAATATGTCATTCTTCTGCTTAAAATCCTGCAGAGGTACCCCATTAACTATCAAATAAAATTCAAATTCTTTAGCCTGACTTTTAGATGCTACATTTAGATGCTACTTTTAGATGCTACATACATTTAGATCCTTCACAATTTGGTATCATTCCATCTTTCTAGATCTATGTTATTCTCTATTTCAATAAGTAAAGTCATTAAGAATTTTATTAAGCACCTAGCATGTGTCAGGCATGCTGCTTTTTTCTCTCCATATCTTTACTCTGATGTTCCTTATATAAAGAAGATATACAGGTAAGTAAGGTGTAAGATGACTGGAATGGTTAAGAAGGAACTAAGTTTAAAAGCTAAACAGGAGATTTTTATTTTATCCAGGAGGTGATAGGGGGTAACTGGGTTTTATTGACTAGGAGGCTGACATGGAAAGACTTGTGCTTTAGGAAGGTCAATTGGGCGGTTGAATAGAGGATAGTGTAAGGAAAGACTTGAGGCAGAAAGACCAATCAGAAAGCTATTGCAATAATATAGGCATAATCTGATGAAGGACTACACAAGGGTGGTACCAGAGTCTGAGGAGAAAAGGGGGCATATATATGAGATGTTATGAAAGTAGAGATGACAGGACTTGGCAACCGATTGGATATGGGGGTGGTGAGAGAAAGTGAGGAGTGAATAATGACATCTAGGTTGTGGCACTTGGTGACTGGGAGGATGGTGGTACCTTTGACAGTAACAGGGAAGAAGAGGGGAAAGTTGTGGGGGAAAGATAATGTATTTAGTTTCAGGCATGTCAAGTTTAAGATGTTTATGAGACACCTAGTTTGGAACATCTAATAAGCAGTTGGAGATGCTATACAGGACATCAGGAGACAGGTTATTGTTGAACAAATATATCTGAACAGTGTTGGTAGTTGAATGCATGGAAGTTGATGAAATCACTAAGCCATAGCTAATAGATTTTATTATTCTTTTCATTGTGATTGCTTCTTGTTTCTGTCAAAAATCGTTCATTCACAGGATCATAGAATCATAACATTTTAGAATTGCAAAGAACTTCATCACCTATTTAAATGATTCCCTATGCACCAAACAAATCCCTACTACAGCTAATTTGACAAGTGTCTTTCCAGCCTCTACTTAAAGACCTCTAGTGAAGGAGAACCCATTTCATCTTGAAACAACTTGTTCCAGTTTTAATTGCTAAGAAGTTTTCCTGACATTAAACTTACATTTGCTTCTCTGTAATTTCTGTGCTTTGCTTCAGGTTTAGCCATTTGGGGCCAACTGTGTAAATCTAATTTCTCTTCCACACCACCCTTTATTTACTGAAAATAAATCATGGAAGGACTTCCTACTTATTAAGAACCACTGGAAAAACTGGAAAGTAGTTCAGCAGAAAAGAGCAGTAGACCAGTATCTCATACCATATACCACAATAAGTTCCAAATGGCTACTTAACATAAAAATGAAAAGTCACCTGATGAAAGTATAGAACAGTGGTTCTCAACCTTCCTAATGCCAGGACCCTTTAATACTAGTATGTGGGCATATCTACATGTGGGCAGACCCACCTGGAGACAGATAGAGGAGCAGTGTCTCTGTTCCTAAGACCATCGGAAATATGTGTTTTCCAATGATCTTAGGCGACCCCTGTGGCCCCTGTGAAAGGGTCATTTGACCTCCAAAGGGGTCATGACCCACAGATTGAGAACCACTGGTATAGAAGGTTGTATCTTTCTCAATTATGATCATGGAGAGAATTCCTAATCTGACAAAAGGTAAGAGAGAGTGACAATTACAAAACAGACCATTTCTAATATATCAAATTAAAAAATCTTTTGCATAAACAAAACAGTACAAATAGGAAAAGGGGAGAAGTGATGAATTGAGAAAAAATTTTTGCATCAAGTATCTCTAATCAAAGTTTGACATCCAAAATCTATAGGAAAATTGCCTGTATCTAATGCTAAGAGGAATTTCTCAATAGATAAATAATAAAAGGTTATAAACAGTTTTCAAAAGAAGAAATACAATGATCAACAATCATATGGAGAAAAATGTTAAGTCACTAATAATAAAAGAAATATTGCTTGAGGTATTACTTTATGCCCATCCCATTGGGAAAGATGAGACAGAAATTTTCCGTGTCAGAGGAATCTGAAAAGAAAGAAGGCTGAAAGACTCATGTGCTATTGGTGGATCTTTGAATTAGTCCTACTATTCTGGAAAATAATTTGAAAACATTTCATACACATGAATATATACTATGTATTTTAAAATGTGTGTGTGTGTGTGTGTGTGTGTGTGTGTGTGTATTGTGTATGTGTAAGAAGAGCAGGCTGGTTTTTGAAGAAGCAGAGGAATGAGGGACCAAATTGCCAAGATTCACTGGATTATGGAGAAAGCAAGGGTGTTCCAGAAAAAAGATCATCTGCTTCATTGACTACACTAAAGTCTTTGGCTCTGGATCACAACAAAATGTGGCAAGAACTCAAAGATATTGGAATACCAGATCCCCTTACTTGCCTCCTGAGGAACCTGTACGTGGGCCAAGAAACAATAGTTAGAACCAAATGTAGAACAACTGATTGGTTTAAGATTGAAAAAAGAGTACAAGGCTCTATATTGTCATTTTATTTATTTAACTTATATGCAGAGTACATCATGTAAAATGCCAGTCTGGATAAATCAAAAGCCAGAATTAAGGTTGCCAAGAGAAATATCAACAATCTCAGGTACAGAAATGATAACAGTTTGATGACAGAGAGTGGAAGAATTATGAAGCTTTCTAATAAAGGTGGAAAGAGGAGAGTGTTAAAAGCTAGCTTGAAACTTCACATAAAAAAACAAAATACCTCTCCCCCCCTCACCCCAAGATCTAAGATCTTAGCAACTAATACCACCACTTCCTGGAAAATAGAGGGAAAAGAAATGGCAACAGATTTTACATTCTTAGGCTCAAAGATCATTGCAGATGGTGACTAGAACCATGAAATTAAAAGATATTTGCTCCTTGGAAGGAAAGCCATGGCAAATTTGGGACAGCATACTAAAAAGGAGAGACATTACTTTGTTGATGAAGGTCTGTATAGTCAAAGCTATGGTTTTTCCAGTAGTAATGTATAGTTGTAAGAGTTGGACTCTAAGGAAAGCTGGGTGCCACAGAATCTATGCTTTCAAACTGTGGTGCTGGAGAAGACTTTTGAAAGTCCTTTAGAGAACAAGGAGGTCAAATCAGTCAATACTGAAATTAATTTAGGTTATTCACTGGAACGTCAAATACTTAAGCTGAAACTTAAATACTTTGGGCACATACTGAGAACATGGGACTCATTGGAAAAGACCATAATGTTGGGAAAGATTGAAGGCAAAAGGAAATGGGGACAGCAGAGGGTGAGATGGGTAGAAGTGTCATGGAAACAATAAACATGAACTTGAACAGAATTCCAGAGAGAGTGAAGGATAGAAGGGCCTGGTATACTATGGTCCATGGGGTCACAAAGAGCCAGATAAATTGGAAGGACTGAACAATAACTTTAGAAATGTGTGTGTATGTGTGTGTGTGTATGTATGCATAATGTAGTAATACACATATATTCTAAAATATACATTATATGTTCATATATCAATATATAGAATATTATTGGTTTTCATATTTAAAATATACATTATTTTCTATATATTTACATATGTTTATATGTAAAATTCACACACATATTATGTGTGTGCATATATGTTTACACACATCTATATCTATCTCGTGTCCCAAATGTTTTAGTTAAGATTTAAGCTATTAAAGTTATTAAACAAGGGACACTGTGCCTAAATATGAATGTGATTGCTACAAATTCTAGAGAATTATATCCATTTTAACCAGAGATTGTAATCTCTCAAGGAGGCTAAAGAACATTTGACCAGGTACTTAGAAGCAGAGTGGACTAAATAGCAAAGGAATACCAAAGGAAACACCGTCTTTTTAATTTTGCTTTAGGCTAGCCCAGCCAGAGATTTTTTGCTTTGATATATAAGTACAGAAAAGGAAATAAAGAGAGGTTAAGCAAGTTGCTTGATTAGACTTTAAATTCATAATGGAACTACTTGAAATTTAACTTCGAATTCTATACTCTCCTAGACCATACTTCCTTTTTTCCTTTGAGCTTTTTAAAAAAAATGGTGTTTTTTGCTTTTGTTTTTCATACATTTATTTTTCAACAGCCCTTTCCTTCCTCCTCCCTTCTACTACCATCAATAGTGCCTTCTTTAAAAATTCAGTTAAACAAACCCATCTTCTAATGATTGGGATGAGTCAACACATACCCCCTTTTTTTAAAACCCCAAACTTGACTTTTATTGGCATAGTTTAGTTTAGGAATTTCTCCTACCAATACAGATCAAGAACAATTCTGCAAGTTAGACTTAGACAACTGATTGGAGCACTGAGACATAAAATGACTTGTCCAGAATCATGGGGATAGGATTTGAATCCTGGTCTTTCTGACTCAGAGGTTGGATTTCTAGCTACTCTGCCATATTTCTCTATGACACATTCCACAGTTGTGATTTACCATTTCTTAAGAAAGAGAAAAGAAGTATATTCTTGCATCAGACAATAATGGATATTGTCATTGATCTGAATTCTGTTACCTCAGTGCTTTCTTCCTTTATATTACTACAGTTGTAATGTGTATGTCATCCTCCTAGTTTTATTTTCTTTGCTCCACTCCATTTTGCATAGATCTTCTCAACTTTCTCCAAATTTCTCATATCATTCATTTTTTATAGCATGAGAAGAATTTTATTATGTTCATATTTCCCAATTTTCCAGCCATTGCCCAAACAATGAGAATTTGGGGTTTTTTTGCTATTACAAAAAATACTATTATGAATATTTTATTTTACACGAGGCTTCTCTTTTTGTCATTAAACTTCAGAGGGCATATACCCAGTAGTTTAATTACTTTGTCAAAAATATGGAGTTTAGTAACTTTTCTCTAGCTACTATGGCATGTTTCTTCACACACACACACACACACAGAGTCTACCATTTTCTAGTGAATTCCTTTCTCAATTCTCATGTATATATGCCACATGTATGTATATGCACATTATATGCATACATACAACATATATTTTTGCACATGACTAGGGTGGGGATTTATTTTGCTTGACCATGCATGTTTATAATAAGACTTTTGTTTTTTTCCAATGGGGAGGTTGTGTCAGAGGAGAGAGAAAAATGAACATATCAATGTTTGTACATTGAAAAAATGAAAATAAAATTTTAAAAAAGAAATGGACTATTTTATGATTGATATTTTCTTTAGTCTACTGACAGCTTAGAAGCTTTCAGCAGGAGAGAACTGTCTTTATCATCACATTTAATCAAGTGACTACTATAATGATTTACCTATATGGTGGATACTTCTATACTTATTTACTTGTCTTATTTCAAATCTATTTAATCAGAGATTTAGAGCTAGAAGGTATCTTAGAGATCATTTAGTTCCAGCCTCTATTGAACTGATGGAGGAGATTGTAGCCCAGGGAGGTTAAGTTGACTTGCTCAAGATTAAACAAGTAGTAACTGGCAAAGTTAGAATTTGAATTCTGGTCCCACGATGCCCATCGTAGTAAGCAGTGTTTCTATGATTTCATCAGTGTAGGTATTCTTTTCATATCTTTCATGTTTTTCTTTGTGAGTTGTTGCCTAAAAAAATTAGTTAACCTGTGGCCAGTCTTCTGACAGTTCTATTAGAGTTGATAAAACTTTATCAAATTGGTGGTCATGGGAATATTTTATAATATTATTGTCTTTTTCTTTTTTCATTTTTTGGTATGGCCTTATGAGTTCATCAGTATAAGGAACTCTGAAACACCTTTCGCTGATGCAGACCAGTAGCATCCCTGTAACCTACTGTCTCGGAGAGTTGACTGGGGGCACTCAGAGATTAAATGATTTTCTCAGGTTCACACAGCAAGTATGTCAGAGGCCCAACTTGAACAAAGGTCTTCGTGACCCCAAGGCTGGCACCTATCCATGTGGCCTCTTATGATCACTGTAATCTTTTATTAGTACAAAATTGGGTACACTAAGGAGATTAGATTGTAATTCTCTCAGGTATTTTTAGCTTTTTTTATTTTTAGCATATAAATAACATCTTCCTCACCTTCATTGCCCTTTCCCCACTTAAGACCTGACCCCTGCCAGTTACCTGATGGCCTACAGACACCTGTTCTAAATAGCACAGTTAGAATAAACCTACTGTTTTCTAATTTACAATTTGGGTGTTGACATCATGATTAGTTTCATTTATATTAAACTGGGTCTAAGAGACTGCAATTCTCTCTTCCTTTCTTATTTTAAGCCCCTAGGAGAATGCAAAGGAAATTGAAAGACTGACATAATGTTGACATTCTGAAGAGCTCAGAATTCTTTTTAAAAACGGTTTTATGGCAAACTTGGTCAAGGATCTCAAAAGGGCCGCTTAATTTTTTTTGCAAAGGTTACCAGACCAGCTTCTGAAATTGATCACACCCTGGTATTTTGTACCATGGGTGTACTAATGTACTATGTAGTACTAGTGCACAGTGTGTAAAGATGTGGTTTTGAAAAGTTGCATGTAAATTAAAGTAAATTTAAATGCCTGAGGGCAGTCGGGCATTTAAAGGAACCTTATGGTAAATACTTTGGCAACATGAAAAATCCTTCTGGAGAGTGAATAACTACCCTTCTGAGGTATATTTGGATTTGGGTATAGGGATACTTCTCAGACGATCGGTAACTGACTGGTTGATAGTCACACACAGGAATGAAGCAGCTGCTAATACTGTCTCTTTGCTGTCATCTTTGCCTTCACCAGCTCCCTGAAAATTCTTCCTTGAGGAGAAAGGAGTTGGGGGGCAGGACAGATATTGAATATAAATGGGGTGGAGCACTGGTTCTTCTTGCTTTCTTGATTTTGAGTGAGTGATTGTAAGGAAAACTGTTTATCAGACTTCTGCTGAACATCATGTTCCAGGTGAAGAAGATGGTTTGATGAGATTAGAGAGTTTGTTGGGTAGAGGAAGTAGCCCTTTGCTAATGGTGGTGCTAACTTATCATATTGGTGGAGATCCAAAGTCCAATTCAGAGAGAGAGAGAGGGACTGACTGAAGCCTCTTGCTTTGTATATATGTTTGGTAATCGTTCACTAAAAAGGGGGCTTCAAAAGAGAGTGTGAACCTGGTACAGGGGACTCATTGATGGACTAAAGAGAGGAATAAGCAAGAGACAGCATGTGCTATCTTGATTTTGTCAATTTTGTCCTTTGGTTAAAAAAAGGATGAGGAAGAAAAGACCATGTTTTATGAGACATAAGGGTAAAGAAAATTGTAAAAGAAAGTGATAGCAAGGCCTGATGAGATCTTGGTTGAGATGATTCTTTTGAGTACAATTACTTATTGATTTCAGACTAAGAAAGTGGCATGGCATGGCATGGCTTTAGTCCAGTCTCCAAAAAGCAGGCCATAACTAGCAATTTGTTTGCATCTGGGACAAGTAGCACAAAGTATAACTCAGGTAGATAGAATAATACCGGCCTCTAAATATTTCTAAGGAATTTATTAAGGGGAGAGAGAGAGAGAGAGAGAGAGAGAGAGAGAGAGAGAGAGAGAGAGACAGAGAGAGACAGAGAGAGACAGAGAGAGACAGAGAGAGCAAGCACACACAATGGACCAGGGACTAGTTCACTTAAAGGTATGGTTATCAGCCTGCCCTCTATTAGTTTCCCATTTTTATCATTGTCGATATGCAGATGCTAAGCTCAGTTGTTTCTATGCTGTAGAAGGACTGCAAGAGCTGTCAGCATCTTCTAAAATTTAATTCACTGGGGCAACTCTGTCATCTTCCTTAGTTACAAGTCAATCAATAGTATATAAAATACACACACACATACATACACACACATACTTTTTTTTATTTATTGCAAAATATATTGAGTGTGAGCTAGAAGTTGGCTTGAATGGTTCATAACAAAAATATCCCCTGAACTCTTTAAAATGACTAGGAGCAATGTTCCTATTTAAGGAGCAAGATTCCATGTTTTCAAGATTCCCCAAGTCCCAGAGCTCCCACAAATTCCTTCACATTCTACAGGGAAATTAACCTCAACAACAACAACAACAACAACAAGCAATTGTCTAGGCTTCCCTAGGAACACTGTTAAGAAACTGACTTTCTTTACCGGTTTCATTAATCTGCAAAGATCTTAAAAATTATTAAAGTTTCATTTCAAACCTCCAGAAAGAATATTCATTTACTTCCTCATCCTTATCTTCATCTAATTAAGCCTACTTTTTCTAAGTATGAACAATTTAGGAAACTTTTTTGTACCACTCAAATTGTTTTCTCATTCAAGTTAGTTTTTCTGTTTTGTTTAATTACTCACATTGCACTAGCATTGTCTTAAACTGTTATAAACTGCAAGTCTGCTACTGTACATTTCAGGTATGTAATAGTGGTAAGGAGAGGAGGTACAGCCTCAGGGATAGAGAGCTGGTTCCAAGTCCCACATCTAACATGCACTGGTTGTGCCCTGGACATATCATTTAATATCTCAGCGTCCTGGGCAACACTCTTAAGACTAAAGTTGTAGAAAAAAGTGTTAACCTGTTTTGGTAGAGGAAGTTCTTCCATATACCAGTGAAATCACAGATCTAACCCTTCATCTTATCTTTTAATGATAGCACTACCTCATGTTTATATAAATTTTTTTTTGTTGTTATTGTTCATTCATTTCAGTCAAGTCTGTCTCTTTGTGACCCCATTTGGGGCTTTCTTGGCAAAGACATTAGAGTGGTTTGCCATTTCCTTCAGCTCATCTTACTGATGAGAAAACTTAGGCAAACTAGGTTAAATGGTTTGCCCAGGGTCACACAGCTAATAAGTATGTGAGACTGATCTGAACTCATGAAGATAATCTTCCTAACTTCAGACCTGGTGCTCTGTCCACTGTACCACCTAGTTTTATTAAGCTACCAATGTTTTATTAATTTCAATAGATTCTTGTCTCCCAACCTTGAAACCTAACACCATTTAGGACATTGATTCTACTCAGTCAACAAATTTAAAAACAATTTTTTCTTTTTAATAATAATAATGTTGTTTATAAATAATAGTAATATATAATAATAATAATTTTGTTTATAAAATCTATTTGTACGTCAGGCTTCCAAAAGTATGACTATATTTGAATTGAGTATTGACTATTCTTTCAAGGAAATTGCTGCTGAAGATGGTTGTATTGGATTAGGACCCCAGAAAGAAGAGCCAGGGGGATTCCTTATAGTGACGATAATCTCAACTGAATAGTAGGATAATTTGACTTTGGCATAGACTAGCAAAGTATAAACTCATTCTTCTTATACCTCTGTGCATGCCTTACCTGTTCTGTTCCATTTTCAATGGACACCTTTCCAACAAAAAAATTGGCCTTTGGAATAAAGTATCAACTCTGTCTTCTAGAAATTGTGTATGGTTTTTATATAGCCCAAGGTTATTCTTCATAGATTTCATAGAAAGCAAACAAGTATATAGCAATGCTGTTCATTTCTGCAAGAGGATTGTACAAAAGGATCACATGGTTTTAGAGTTGGAAGAGTCAGATTTAATCTGGTCCAAACTATGCTCCAATGTCTTAAGCAATCTTAAGAATTTTCCTGAAGAAAAGTTGTAATGGCAGATAATCAAGGACAGCAGACCTACTGGCTTTGCTTTCTGTTGGTGACTCATAGAGTATGCATTCATCTGCTGTGGTGAGCCATCAGAGATTGGTTAAAATCAATCATGAATCTGTAGAGTTGGCTTCTTACCAGTCTTGAATTAGTCATTAAACCTATCAAATAATGAGTGATGTCATATAAAAAAATTGTTGCTTTGTTTCAGCAGAGTGTAGTAAAATAATCACTGTCCATTTATGATTGCTATTTTGTTTTGCCATAACTATTCTTTGATATCCATGTCCTCTGTGGACACTTGGGTAAAACTAGAAGTTTGAAGAGTTAAGAAGACTACATTGATATGTTAATAGCTAAGTTAATAAGTATGTTCGTAAGATTGTGATAGACTTTGAAGAGGAGGAAGATGTTTTTTGAGATAAAGAGGGCTCTTGGTAGTAAATTACTCCCTGGGCCATAACAGAATGTCAGACTTTTCTCCTCATAATGCTAATCTGCAGAGTGGGTATATTAGGAAGTCAATTCTGGAGTGTTTGTAAATAAAAAGTGGAATTCAAGAGTGTGGAGGAAAGAGTTAGTGCTTTCTTTGGAGGACTGACTATATGGTAGTAGACAGTAATTAGTGATGTGATGAGGGAAATGGAAAGTGTTAGTGTTAGACCAAGTGATTAGTGGTGTGATTTAGCATGAGAGATTGATTAAAGAGTTTCATTTTGGATGTGGGTCTCTGAGAAGTGGAAGGGTGGGTTTCAAGACTTTGAGGCATCCCAAAGCCAATTCTGTGTTTGGAGTCAGTGTGCAAGTCTTGAGGGTGTGTGTGTGTGTGTGTGTGTGTGTGTGGTCACAGTAGGTTCTGGGGTGAGACAGAAATAGGCAGTTCTTGCCTATGTAGAAGGGCAGAGAGGTTGGTGATAACCACAGAGTGGCATAAGTATTTTGAAAGATATGGTAACAAAATCCTGGGAGATTGAGATGTCTGGTGTAGTTCTGAGCTCTCAGTAGTGTCCACTTGGGAAAAGATACCATCAGGGCACATTAGAAAATACATTCTACATACTGAAGTGTGACATGAGAAACATTCACTTTAGCCAGAAGAACAAGCTTCTCTTTTTGGCTGTAGGCTGCAAAGGTTGTATCAACTGCCCTTCTGTTTCAGCATCATAGTATCTAGCTGACCTTTAAAATCTGTTGGCTTTAGAATTATGGGATCAGAGCATTCCCATCTGACTTACAAATGTGCTGGAGAAATAAGCAATTCCTCTATGTTTTAGTCATTTATAAATCACTCCCTTTGAAATGTTAGCACTGGCATTTTCCCTGGGTTGGCTGGCTAACCCAGGAATTGCTTCATTGAGTATGGTGCCTCCTCTCATCCTGCCATCTTTTTCTTTCCTTCAACAACTGTGTTGGAGAAACCAGGTTGTTTCTCCAACAGGCTGGAAGGTTGAGCATGGGATTTAAATACCCCCTAAAAGGCCACAGTAGATTTTAATTCCCTGCTCCAAGTCAGGTGAAAAGGATAGGATTAATGCCATTAAACTAGAGCCTCTCTAATTTCAAGTACAAATTAGACTTCATGCTCACATAATTTGACCAGTCAACACCCGGTCTAGGACAAACTCTATAATATTGGAGAGAATTCCCAAACACCACACATCTAACATAGTACGTATTGACTTCTTTATGAAATAATCAGAGAAAAAGCGTGGTGTAATGGATAGAAGGCAAGTCTCAAAGACTTGGACCTGGATTCAAGCCTTGCCTCTGACATAAATGAAATTAAGGAAATAAGTGTGTGTGTGTGTGTGTGTGTGTGTGTGTGTGTGTGTGTGTGTGTACTGGGGAAAGAAAGAGAAATAGATTTCACAAATAATGTTTGAAAAATGAAGGATGAAATCAACACAATGTAACCTACTGTCACGTAGAATACTGCCTCATCTTGCAAATAATTAAATGAACATACTTTCAAAGACTGGAATCACAAAAAGAATGGAAATCATCCCCAAAGCAAATAATTGCTGAATACAGCCTTCTGAAAATAATCATGGTCTAGAATGGTTTGGTAAATTAGTGTTTAAACTGTTACCAACATTGTTTCCACTTTAGCAACAAGAAAAGGTACAGGATTCTGTTTGGGGAATGTAAATAAGAAAAGCCAAGTGCTTAGATGACACCAGTTTTTAATAACATCCCCTTTGAATTATGCTTTAAATTCAATTCTCTGCCAAGAAACACTGTCAAAAGGCAGTGGACCAAACAAAAACAGTAAATAATTTTTGAGGAAATGACTTCTGAATTGTGGCTCTTGTAGCAACAACCATTGCTTTTTTTTTCTTCCTCGTGTCTCGCGCATAGTAACTGATCAAAAAATGTTTATTGACTGACTTGTACAGGGCATCTCGTCCAAACCCTTCATTTTATAGATGAAGAAAAGTAGGCACAGAGAGTGTTACTTACCCAAGGTCATATACTTGATAAGTAGTAGAGCTGGGATTTGAACCCAGCCCTTCTGACTTGAAATCCAGTACACTGAATTGTATTGTCTTCTTTAAACATAATGAAGATGTGGAGTAATAGGGTACCGCAGAATAACAACAGTCATTTGTGTTTTTCAGAAGGAAGGGAGGAAACAAACATTCATAGTGTGCCTACTATGTGCCAGGCACTTTGCTTAACTACATTTGTAAGAAATGCTTAGCACAGTGCTTGGCACGTAATAGGGGCTGAATAAATCCTTATTCTCTTCCCTCACCTCTAAGCATTTTACAAATATTATCTTACTTTAGTCTTACAGCAACCTAGGTGCAATTATTATTCCCATTTTATGGTGGAGGAAACTGAAGCTGAGAGAAGTTAAATGACTGGCCTAGGGTCACCTAGCTATTAAGTGTCTGAGGTTATATTAAAACTTGGTTCTTCCTCACTCAGACCCTGCACTCTATACAGTGAACCACCTACTATGGGCAACCTTTTATCCAAGACTCATACCTTCTGATGCCCATCATCAGGTCAGATCCAGTCAAAGGAATGAGGGCTTCTTGAAGATGCTCATTCAGGTTGCTTGTACTACATTGGGTGCACTTCCGGCTTAGTAAAGGGGCAGAGTCAGAAAAGCTTGGGTTTAAGACTTACCTCACTGATTAGTTGAATGACTACTGAATAGTCACTTCACTGTCAATGACCCAGGCAACTCTCCAAGATTGTACTGTTCATGGAGGGAAGTTCTCCAACTGAAGTTCCCCAGACTGATGAATTCATTGGTTCATAGAGAACCCCCTCTGACTTAAGTCCTGCATAAATGAACTCTTAATTAGAAGTTTATTAGAAGATGCTGAATTTCATGAACTCTTAAAGCTGTCAGGGACTTTAGTGGTCAGTAGTCCAACATGGGACCCAATATAGAGTGTCTTCTATATGCCTGATGTACTTACATGTAAATGGTTAAAGTCCTGGGCACAGAGTCAGGAAGATCAGAGTTCATCAGATCCAGCCTCAAATATTGAACTGTGGGCAAGTCACTTAACTTCTATTTTTCTCAGTTTCTTCAACTGAGGATAATAATAGTACCTACTTCTTTAGGGCTATTGTAAGGATCAAATGAAATATCTTAAAGCATTTAGCCCAGTGTTTGCCACATAGTAGGTTCTTAGTAAATGTTTCTTTCCTTTCTTTCCTCAGGAATCTCTCTGTAAGTTGCAGAGAAAAGGCTGATTGCATTTATAGTAGGAGAGCTTTTACCGGGAAATTATAGAGTGGTCCAATCCTTAATCAGTGCTAGCACCAGCATAAGTATTGCCCCTGGAGGAGATCTCACTACCTACCTCACAAGGTTGCTCATTCTATATTTTGGACCAATCTAATTGGGAGAAAGGTTTTCCTTATATAGAGCTGAAATGGATCTTCCTATGGACACAACAACAGCCAACTTCCATTGCTGTTACATCTGTCCTCTGGAACCACACAGAATTAGTCCACTCCTTCCACCCTGAGATAGACTTTCAAATATTTAAAGAAAATGTGAACAGTCCGGCTAAGTTTTCCCTTTTCTGGGTCAAGCCATCATTCTTAATATTCACGTTGGAACTAAGTGGACATAAGGAGACCCTGGAATCATTCTCCAAAAGCCGGAAAAAGAGTGAATAGAAATGACCTGGATATCATTTAACTGTGATTATTTATTAAGCCAGAGTAGGAAGACTCTCTGTATTAAGAACACCTCTCTGCAATCATAAGCAATAAAGAAAATGAATTTTACAACATTAAATCATGGCAGGCCAAACTGGTAGATTGAAGAAGAATTATAAAACCTATGGATGAGTAAAACTAGCCAAACAGATGTTAAATGTTTAGAATTTAGGGAAGCCTTTAGTGTGAGCTCTCATAATATTTTACTTATAATTAATTCAGATTGATTTGGATGTGAACAAGCTCACCATCAGACAATAAGTACAAGATAACAAATGACGTTTTATCTGGTTGAAGGGAAGAGATAAGTTAGGGTTGGTGGTAGATACAATTCTGTTACACATCTTTATTGGATAATTGTGAGACACTGGTGAAGGGAGTAAAGTCAGAAAATAAGTAAAACAAGTAATGGAGAAAAGAAATAAAAAGAGCAGTCATGGAGTTATGAATACAAATAATAGACTAAGATTTTGTTTGGAAAAAATGGCACCTAATTTTATCTGCAGAATAAATCATCTAAACCCTGGATGTTGTAAACAAGGATGAGAAATTTGAAAAGAAAGCATTAATACTTAATGGGGCCTAAGAAGGATGGGAAATGAGAACAGATTGGAACTCAGTTCACAGAATGAGGAGCTATTTGGCACAGCATTTCCATTCTGCATTATATTTATTCATCAAGTGTTTATTAAGCACCTAGTGTTTGTTCCCCTCCCCCCCCAAAAAAGAAAGGTAAATTTAGTCACTGGCCTAATGAAGCTTATATTCTACTGAGTGGAAGCAAAGCATGCAGATAAGTAAATACAGATAGGGACATAGCTAGTGATTTAATTCATTCAGGGAATTTTAGCTGAGGAACATAGGTAGGCAGTTTCTCTGAAATTTAGTCTTAGAGAATTGTCTAGATGACTAAGAGAAGTCATACCTGGTCCAGGGTCACACAGCCAGTATGCATAAGCAAAGGAACTTGAACCCAGTTTCTCCTGACTTCCATGCTGGCTCTTTAGTCTTTATTCTGATGCCTCTCATTAGTTAAGTAACTATAAAATGTGAAGTAGTTGGAGAGAATGGGCGCCTCTGAACAATTAATTTGTCCCCCAGCCCACTTGGGGTGATCCCAGATTGTAGGGTACTGTAAAGGAGGCAATAAGATGTTAGTATACTGAATATATGGCTTTTAACTTTGGACACAACTCTTTAGGATGTGTGAGGGTCTCCTTGTTGTTTCAAGGCAGCCTGCTTTTGGCTGACTGAATACTGGATGTGTCCCTGGTAGCCTTTAAAAAGTTAACTTGTTAGCTTTGGGCTGAGTTGACACAACAGAGCAGTGAAGGAGTATGACATGGTAGTAGAGAAATGAGCCAGTTATGAAGGAAGAACTGAGCCCTTGAGAGGCAGATTATTCCTTAATTCTTATGGTGGAGGGAGCTACTCATCCAGAAGGAGAAAAAACTCCCAGCAGGGAGTAGAGGCAGTTAATAGAGGCATTTCTGAGGAATGTGCTCCTTGAAAGTAGAGGAGAGACCCAGATATGGATTAAAAAAAATCAAGACAGTGGGGAGGTGAATTTGCAGAAAATAGCCCAGGGATTCAGCTAACTGACTTGCCAAAACAGAGTCACTGTACACAGAAATGGGGACACCATGAAAAGAGAAAGGATTTTGGGTCCTGAAGTGCCAGACATATTAATTGCCTTGACCAAATGTGTTTTTTGTGTATGGGCCTCACTACCAATGTAATTTCAGCTTGTGCCCATGCTTACCGCTGATACTATGTGTATTTGTAGGAGAGTCTGCCACAGATTTTGTTGGGGAGGAGAGAATTTTTTTTAACGGTTTTAAAAAATGATGCCATCTCAGTAAATGCTTTATTTTAAACTATTTGTTTCTATTGACTTACTATGAAAAAGAAGCACATTGGTAGGGAGGATTTTGAGTTAGACTTTTGGGCAGTCGATAAATATTTAGAGCATAGAACCACAGAATACCTTGGAACTGGGGTAGTAGTCATTCTTTAGGGCATTCAACCATGAAACTTGTGAGGCCTAGTTGGGAGGTAGCTCGGAAGGAGTGCTTACATAAGCAAAGTAAATACAAAGAGATATTGAGGAGGGGCCATCAACTGGGGGAATCAGGAAAGGCTTCAGGTAGGAGGTGGCATTTGAGCTGAGCCTTTAAGAAAGATGGAGATTCTAAGGCAGAGGTAAGGAGGAAGTATATTTCAAATTTGGGAGTCAGAGTTTGTGCAAAGGCACAGAGACAGGATGGAGAAAAGCAAGTTGGTCATTTTGATTGGAAGAAAATATTGTGAAGTCCTTTAAGGTTAGCAATATTCAATAAGCCTAGCAAGGAAGGTTAGGACCATATTGTAAGGGGTTTTATATGATCAACAGACAAGTTGATATTTTATCCTAGAGGTGATAAGGACTCAGTGGAACTTCTTGAGCAATTTGGTTCAAGGAAACATGATCTAAGGAAAAAAAATCAGTTTTGTAGCAAAGTTTAGCAGAAAGACAGATGTAGTTCAGAGAGCAGGGTAATATAGTTGAGAGTGTGCTGTGGGAGTCAAGTGACTTGGGGACACAGTCTAGGCCCTGAACCTGTGCTGTCTATGAAATCTTGGGCAAATCACTCAGCCTACTTCAGTTTTCTCATCTGAAAAATGAGGGGTTGGGTTAGAGTTCCCTTTTAGCTCAAAATTTCCCTGTAATCTCTAATCCCAAACATCAGCATGGCTTTTAGATTATTTTATCCCTTCTAGATTCAGTGAGTAATATAATGTATTGTACCAAGATATTTGGTAGGTGTAGGCCAGGGGGAAGGGGAAAAAAGGGTCATTGATATATACAACTGAATCCTATAAGCCCCCCTTAGCATGTTGAATCCAGATCAGATCTAGCCTGGCACAATCATTCTGGCCTGGCCTTGTACAAGAATATCATCAAAAGTTAAGTCAATCGTGAGGACTTCAGAACAGATTAGTGGGTTCTCAGGTTTAAGGTGGTCAGGAAGAACCTGCTAAGGCAGGATCAGAGTTCACAGAGACACCTTCAAGTGTATCAGAGCTTATCTTCTTACAGTGGTAGGTGTAGGGTCAGCTAGATGGTGCAGTAGATAGAACACTGGACCTGGAATCAGGAAAACTCACCTTCCTGAGTTGAAATTTGGCCTCAGATACACTTACTAGCTGTGTGACCCTGGGCAAGTCACTTAACCTTGTTTGCCTCAATTTTCTATCTGTAAAATGAGCAGGAAAAGGAAATGGCAAACCACTCTAGTATCTTTGCCAAGAAGACCCCAAAATTTGGTCACAAAGAGGTGGACATGACTGAACAACAACAACAGACAAGGTGAAGGTGGGATGTCCCTTGGACTTTGTGTTTTAATGTAGTTATCCTAGAGAAGTAAATCTTCCCCTACAGAGTAGCACCACATTTCCTATAGCCTTCACATTTGGGTTCTGTCATATTCCACCAGGTTCAGACTAGGAGTAGGTCCAGAGTCTAAGATTTGGGTAGGAAAAGTTGCATGTCCTCTAAGACTAAAATGATTCTCTAGATTTAAGACTGGTCTATTGTGAGAGCACAGCTGATCATAAACCGGGTAAACAAAAAAATTTGAGGGGCTGAGATGGAGGCTTGTCTATAATGGGAGCTATGGGTATTTGCTAGTAGCCAGATCCATGGGGCTATCCTAGACATGGTCTTGGTTAAAAGTAAAGAGTTGGGAAATGTTGTAGAAAAATCAGTATGAGAATAAAGTAGATTGAAGGGTAAATAGCCAAGGGGCAAATTGCTTCTTTCAGCTTTTTAAAGCCAGAGTGAAGAGCTGGCCACACCTCCTGATTCTTACTAATGCAAGGCAGCTGTGTTGTTATAGGCAGTCCTAGGACAGTTTGGCATTTAGGGATTGTGGGCTGAGTGCCCTTCATGTCCAGCACGTGCTGACTATCACATACTCCCAGGCTGCGGGGTTCCCTCCTAACTCACAGGTTTCTTGACCATTTCCAGCAGCTTACTGGGGTATTCAGGTTCACATCAAGATGCCTATATTTCTCCAAAGGATCATATGAACTTTTAATTTGTAGTGTGTCCTAGTTAAAAAATAAATTCCTGATGCCTTTAGTTTGTAAAGCAGGGGATTTAACCTTTGTTTGTGTCATGGAGCCCTTTGGCAGGCTGGTGAAGCCTATAGACCTCTTCTCAAAATGTTTTTAAGTTCCTAAACTAAAATACACATTATTGCAAGGAAAACCAATTACATTGAAATAGTTATTAAAATATTTTAATAAAAAGTTCATGGACGCTAAGTTAAGAACCTTTAAAAGTGAGTATCTCAATAGAAACTTGGTCTGTTGCTCTTAGATTTTGGAATTGAAAGGTAAGTAGTTAAGGGTGATTTGTGTTCAAAAAATATATGAGAGAAGAAAAAGGGAAAGATCATTTAAAACATGCTTTTTTGCTTCTTTAAAAAAAATTATTCTTGATACCACCTCGCATCAAGCCCTTCCTTGTATGAGAGTAAAGTGAAGTAAATTTGATTGACATTATATTTGATGGCATATGCCTGCCTTATCTGGCTGATATCTACCATGACTGTTCCATCCATCAGTTGTCTGTAGTCAAGGCGAGTCATCGTATTGATCTGAGTCCTACTGCCTTTTAGGGCTTTTTACCTTTACTTCTTGTGATCCTTGTATGTAGTATTCTTGTGGTTCTTCTTATTTCACTGTGCATCAGTTCATACAAAACTTCCAAAATATCTTTTGAGTTCTTCACATTCATCCATTTCATTTATACACAACAAATTATTCAGCCTTTTCCCAGAGGGCCCTCATTTTTTCCATTTTTTTTTTGTTTCCACAAAGGATTCTTTTTTTTTTTTTTTTTTTTTTTTTTTTTTTTTTTTTTTTTTTTTTTTTTTTTTTTTTT
>CM053593.1:298244188-298310638 GCA_028646575.1 Pseudocheirus occidentalis
GGAGAGTTTTGGAGCTTGAAAATCTGTTTAGCGTCCCATTTTATGAGTTTTTTAGCGTGTTTGTGTGGGAGCTGCGGTGCTTTGCTGCTTCTACGCCGCCATCTTGGCTCCGCCCCCTCCACAAAGGATTCTGCTATCAGTATTTTATTTTATCCAGCACAAGACTTTTCCTTTGGTCACTAATTCGCTTGGGGCCTGTGCCTTGCATGGGAATGGATGGAATAATGGCTAAGAACAATTTAGTTAGTGCCTTTTGTTCTATAGTTATATGTTGTTTTACAAAACAAACATTTATTAAGCTTCAGTTACATATACTGTATTATGCTAGGTGCCAGGGAAATACAAAAAATAAATAAAATATCACTTTTACTATTAGGAAGCTCATAATTTTTATGTATTTGTTAGACTCAGTAGAAAATATTGTTTTTATGGACATTCACATTTTTGAGATTGAAAACACAGATCAACTAAAGAAAACCATTTTATAGAAAAAAACAATTATGCTTATCACTATAATCATTATTCCAATTTAATGAATTGAGAAGTTGGTCATTAGTACATTGATGAGATGTTGAAATAACTAGTTTTTACTTGATTTTTGTATATAGTACCTTATGTATAGTAGGCACTTAATACATATTTTATTGATGTGAATTAGTTTCACTTAGCCACACTTTATATCCCAATAATTCTGAAACCACAATCCTGTTGACTAAACTTTATTTGAATGCCATTCAAACCAGCTGCTTTCACTCTTCTGTCTTTCCCTAATGTCTAGTAATAAGCCACTCTAAGGCATTTTTCTTGGTATTGTAGATTATATTGCATAGGAAAAATGCCTGATCTAAAGTGTAGCAATCCTTCTGCCCAGCTTATTTTTAGAATGAAAAGAAGATGCATTCTAACAAGCGTGCTGGAACGAACTGGATAGATGTTACTGGGATACGACACACCCAAATGGGAGATATATGCCATTTTCTATAAACTTCCCTCCACCAAACACATTACTGTGGCATGAAACTTCCAAAGAGCAAAAAACATTTTTGGAAACTTGGTGGTTGGGGGTGGGGTGAGGTTAGGATGGACTAGAGCCCAACTGGAGTAATTATAGGAAAGCACTCAACTGTGAGAGTCCCAACTGGCTCTAACAGGTAACTCCTGTTGAAGTCTCAAAGACGCAGGGGAAAAAATCCTCAGAATTCCTGAAAGGATGCCCTTGACCTTGAGTTTGACAGTTGGTTTAGCCAGGTGGCTATGAATAATAAGTTTCCTTAATTTAAAAACAAAAAACAAAAATAGCCACAAACAAAAGTCTGAATAAAAACAGTTTCTTTCCAGAAAAAATGCCACTGGATTTCATATAAGCCATCTAATTATTTTCCTTGAATAGCAAATTCTATATATTTCTAGTATCTCTCTGGCATAACAGATTGACAACTGCTATATGTAATGGTGTTTAATTCAATATCATGAAATCCATCCAAGTCTTTAGGATGCCCTCAGATTTTTGAGAGAAGCACCTTCAATCACACATGCTCTTCTTCTCTCCCAACAATTCTGTGAAATATTCTCAGCACATGATTACAATTAGAGTGGACTGAGTTCCTGTGGGGTTTGGTGTTATTTTGCACCAATTTTGTTATCTTTGAGGAAGTCCCAAGTATGTTATAGAGGTTGAGATAATATACTGAGTTTGTATTGGAGTCAAAACCACATAACTCCTGAGCCATAGGGAGAAAAAGATACATATTCTAACTTAATGCAGAGACCCTTACCCTTACCTCATTCTTATATTTGCTTCTATGACCCCAAAGGATAAGTTCTCCATTTTTCAGATGTTAACAACAGTCTTCTCATCCAGACATCTATTTTCAATCAGACAAAAAAAAAGACCAAAACAAAATCAAACTTAAAAACCAAACAAAAACCAAAGATGAGTCTAATCAGAGGTTAAGTAAAGAGGAAAAATATCTAGCACAACATTTTACATAGAGTAGGCACTTAAGGGCTTGGAAATGAATAGGTGTAATTAGAATTTGAGTGGTATGATAATTCATTTCAGGTCAATATTTATTAATCATCTGCTATGTTAGACACTTAGGGTTACAAAGAAAAAACTGAAATAGCCTGCCCTCAGGGATATTGCATTTTACTGGATCATTATAACTTGTACACAGATAACTAAACCAGACAGAGGTGATTTAAGGAGAGAAAAAACACTAACCACTGGGAAGATGAGGAAAGGCTCCAAGTAGAAGGTGGTAACTCAGCTAAGCTTTGAAGGAAGTTAAGGCTTCTAAGAGGAGAGAGTGAAGAAGGGAATACATTCCAGGCATTGGAAACAACTTTTCTGAATGCTGGAGAAATGAGATGCAATGCCAGATTCAGCGAACAGTTACTAGTCCAGTTTGGTTGGAATGTGGAGAGTGTGAACAGGAGTGTAGTCAGGGTTGTTCTGAGGGTCACATGAGATAATGGATGTGAAGCACTTTGCACATCTTCAAGTGCTATGTAAATGCAAGTTGCTATTATCATTATTAGCCTACAGTCAGTCACCAGACCTCCAATCTGGTGATAACTTCATTCTCTGAACCTTTAGCTTTATTCCTGCTGAGCTCAAGCAATATTTATAAGCAATATAGGAGGCGTTCTGGTAAATATTTAATAATTGGACTCTGCAGAAATAATGTGTATGCATACATATTTTTAAGGTTAACCTGCATTATTAACACTTTTTTTAAAGTCTAGATAATCAACAAACAATAAATCAAGTCCCAGATTGAAGCGATTGCTGATTTCAGAGATATAAATGCTCACATTGAAATTTTAACCATCAATTGGTTAGAACTGGTTCCAACACATCCCTCAGTACAGAAATAAATCAGGAATAGGAAGTGGGAGTCTGATTCATAGAGGACTTTGTAGAGGGGCTTAAATGCTAGGCTAAGAAATTTTTGTTTTATCCTAGAGACAATAGGGAACCACTGAAGGTTTTTGAACAGAGGAGTCATATGGTCTGATCTGTGCGTTGTTGTTTCTTTCAGTTGTTCAGTCATGTCTGACTCTTCATGACCTCATGGACCACAACACACCAATGCTGTCATTGGCAAAGGTACTGGAGTGGTTTGCCATTTCCTTCTCTAGTGGCTTAAAGTAAATAGAGGCTAAATGACTTGCCCAGGGACACACAGCTAGTAAGTGTCTGAGATCACATTTGAAGTCAGATCTTTCTGTGCTCTCATCCACTAAGCCACCTAGCTGTCAATCTGTGTGCATCAGGAAGATAATTTTGACAGCTGAGTAGAAGCAGGGAGATCAAATAGGTTATTGCAATAACCTAGGGAGTCAACGACTATGTGAGTCGTTGAGTGAGAAGGGAATGGATGTGAAAATATTTTGTGAAAGTAGAATGGACAAGAGTTTTCAACTGACTATATGTGGGAAAGAGAGAAAAAAAGAATAGTCAAGAATGACTCTGAGGTTATGAACCTGGATGGCTGAAAGGATGTGTTGGTACTCTCAATAGAAATAGAAAAATTTGAAAAAGGGATGATATTATTATATTTACATTTGAAAAAATTATATTTGAAAAGGGGATGATGTTAGGGGAAGATAATAAATTCTGTTTCAGACACACTGAGTTTCAGGCACTTACGGAAAATCTAGGTGGAGGACATCCAGGTAGTTAGTGAAACAAGAATAGTGTTCAGGAGAGGTTTGGGTTGGAGACATAGATTTAGGAGCCATCTGTAATTGAACCTTTGGAAAGGAATGAGATCAGTTAGTTAGACAGTCAACAAGCATTTACTATGTGTCACGGACTGTGGTAAGCATGGAGAATACAATCACAAGCAAAAAAATCCCTGTTTTCTAGGTTACATTCTAATGAGAATAAGTAGTACATATATAAATATACGGAGAAAAAATATGAAGTGAACAAATACAAATAAAGGGAGTGAGGTTAAATAAAAGTTAAACTTTTTACAAAAGAATATTTACTTCAAAAGGCGTAATTGCAAAAATACAAAAAACTCCTCCCCCTCAACCTACCAATATCATCTCTGTCTCTGGGGAGAGGAAGAGGACTAGGTTCATAGCTTAGCTCAGACTCTACAAGCATTCCAAGTTCCAAGTTCCAAGCCCAAAACCCAGCTTGGGATCAGGTCATAGACACTTTTGGGCTCAAACTTCAGAGTGGATATAAAAAAGTGAGAAGAAGGGAAGCAAGTCTTTCCCTGCTCAGGTTTAGTTCATGGTATCTACCCTTTAGGTGACTGATTCACTTAGAAGGAAGGTATAGGAGAGAGCTTGAGCCAGAAAGAGTTACTGTTTGTGTCTGATCAGTTTTTAAAGATATGGCAAATTCCAGCCACACAGCTAATCCAAGGCCATATGGAAGGGGATGAAGGGAGCCTCCGTGTTAGGTGATCTGGAAATCCTGGGCAAACCCCATTACTTGGGGGGCTTAAAGAGAGTATGAGGCAGCTAGGTGGCACAGTGAATAGAGCACTGGTCCTGGAGTCAGGAGGACCTGAGTTCAAATTTGGCCTCAGATACTTGACACTTAAGATCTGAGTTCAGATCTGCTTCAGATACTTGATACTTACTAGCTGTATGACCTTGGGTAAGTCAGTTAACCCCAATTGCCTTGCCTTCCCCCATCAACCACCCCCCCCCAAGAAAAAAAAGAGAAAGAGAGAGAAAGCATAAAGAGAGAAGAGAAGGTCCAGAACTGAGCTTTGGAAAACTTCTACAGTTAGTGATGTGATATGTACGATGAGTCAGCAAAGGAAACTGTAAAGGAACCTTCTGACAGATATGAGAGAAAAAAGGAGAGAAGAGGTTCCTGAAATCTAGAGAGTAGAGAACATCTAGGAAAACAAGGTGTTCAACAGTATCAAATGAAGCAGAGAGGCCAGGAAGGATGATAACAAAAATGACTGTCAGATATGACAATTACTAGATTGTTGGTAACTGTGAAGAGAGTAGTTTCTTCGGCTGAGAAATGGGGCTAGAAGCCAGATTGTAAATAGTTGAGGAGCGAATGAAGGGAATGGAAAGGGAAGCAATGTGCTGTTGTTATTTGGTCATTTTCATTTGGGTCCCCATTTGAGGTTTTCTTAGCAAAGATATTGGAATGATTCGCTGTTTCCCTCTCCAGATCTTTTCACAGATTAGGAAACTGAGGCAAATAGGGTTAAGCGACTTGCCCAGGGTCACACAGCTAGTAAGCATCTGAAGACAAATTTGAACTCAGGAAGATGAGTCTTCCTGACTCCAGGCTAGGCAATCTATCTACTGTGCCACCTAGGCAGCGTAGTTGTCTGCAACTTTCCTGGGACTCAAATCCTAGACGCCTGACTTCTCTGAGCTTTCCTGGGCTTACCAGCCAAACTTTCTTGCCTGGAAGCATGGCTCAAAGGTTGCTATGGTTCAAACATGGAGGTTCTGGTGGGAGTCACCACCTACACCTGAAACTGAGAAGGATAAATGACACGGAACAGAACTAAAAACTACTAGACCCAAACCTCAGTCAGAGTTGGTGTAAAGAGGGAGAAGAGGGGTGGAAGTCCTTCCCCTTCCCCTTCCCCTTCCCCTTCCCCTTCCCCTCAACAAGTTGTAGGCAGCTCTTTTATGGGTTTGGCTGAGAGGGAAGAAAGATATAGGACAAGAGCTTGAGGGAATGCTGGGGTCTAGTGAAGGCTAGTTAGGGTTGTTTTTCAAAAAAATTTCCATGGACCAAACAAGATGGCTTTTTTGTCCAATTGTATATGCTCTTTTGTCCCTCTGGGGAAGGGAGGAGAAAATTCTGGATCTTATTGGTATATATAGTTACTAGATTCTGGCTAGGGCCTGCAAATGCCCGAGTCTGTAAAGATGACTCTATAACAATACATTCAATTAAGAACAATGTCTTACCTCTGTAGATACTAATAACTATTAAAGTAATAGTAAAAATGGCCTTTTACACACTGACTAGTGGCTTTGAAAGAATTTCTTTAGTAGAGATACTATGGTGGCTGCTGTATAATTATGAAGAAAGTCATCTACTGCCAACTTTGCTTCCACCTGCTCTGGGGCATGCCCAGTTTCAAGATTGGCAGCCAGATTTGTGTTCAGGCTTTGGGCTGTTGCATAGCAGCCCCGAATTTAATCATGTTGAGGCATGACATTGAGTCTGAGCCACTCTACTTTCCCACATATAAATACATGGAGGTCATTCCAAAGACTACTGGTCTTTAGGTTGAATCTTGGCATTTCTAGTTTTAATCTGTTTGACCTTAGGGAAAGTTATTTAACCTCTCTGTGTCTCAGTTCTCTCATCTATGAAATGAGAGGTTGAATTAGATGACCTTTAAGGGACCTTGACATCCTATTCTCTTGCCCCAGGTAAATGTTACCTTATCATTACCTTTACAGGAGTTAGATGCTCTTAAGTCTCCTTAATGCCCACAATGGGGCCACTATTGTAATTTCTTTTCTGTAATTCACTCTGCATGTACATAATATGTTTGGAATTGGAATTCCCTGTTAGAGCCATAATAAGCTATAACTAGAGGCAAAAAAAAAAATAAGAAATAATACCCAGAATAAGGAGTTGTTCTTTAGTCATTCATTTGTATCTGACACTGTAAGCCTGTGGACCATAGTATGCCCAAACTTCCCATAGTTTGTTTTTTTGTTTTGGCAAAGATACTGGAGTTTGTCATTTCCTTTTCCAGTGGACTAAGGCAAACAGAAGTAACATGACTTACCAAAGGTCATACAGCTCTTAAGTGTCTGAAGTAAGATTTGAGTCTTCCTGACTCTAGGCCCACTGCTTTATCCACTGAATCAACCATTTGCCTACAGGATAAGTAGTAGTATTCTCAAGTTAGTCATGGAGGAGGAAGACCCTGATACCAGTACCACAAGAGAAACCACAGGATATCACCCTTTAACGGGGAGACAGAGAACAGAAATCTTGAGAACTCTTGCTGAGGATATTACCACCAAAGGAGGAGTATGACAAGGCCTACCCAGGGCAATCATGTATTTGAAAATTGCACAATCTTCAAAAATCATTATTTAAATTTTTGCATTCTCTAAATCCTACTGTGCTAGAGCAAAGTCTTAGTCACCCCACCCGAAATACAGCTTTGTCTTATGCTAATTATTTATTTACTTTGGACTGAGCACTGTACTAGGCAATAAGGCATATATAAAAGGTAGGGGTACAAGAGAAATGTTTCGAGTTATTTTATAGATGAGAAAATTAAGACCCAGAGATTAGGAAATGACATACCCAAGGCCAGATAGGCAGTCAGTATGAGAGCTGGGATTTGAATCCAAGACCTTTGACTCCAAATCTGATATTCTTTCCACAATATCACACTGCCTTTAAACTATACTCTCTGCCCTCAGCTGATATATAGCCAAGTTGGGCAGCCCAAAATATACATATAAAATGACATGAGAAAGTTATAAAACAGGATATAAATAAGTGACCTCAATAGACTTAAAAATAGAGAAGAGATATGGAAAAATGAGCAGAATATGATATGGTAGTTAGATGGTACAGTGGACAGAGTGTTGGACCTGGAGTCAGGAAGACCTGAGTTCAAATTTAACCTTGGACACGTACTAGCTGTATGACCCTGGTTAAGTCACTTAACCCTTTTTTACCTGTGTTCCTCAACTGTAAAATCAGGGATTTTGAAAATTAAGGACAGCTAAGTGGAGCAGTGAATCAGGAAGACATTGTCCTGAGTTCAAATCCAGCCTTAGATACTTATTAGCTGTGTGACCCTGGGCAAGTCACTTAACCTTGTTTGTCTCAGTTCCCTTATCTGTAAAATGAGCTGGAGAAGGAAATGGCAAACCATTCCAGTATCTTTGCAAATTGGATCATGAAGAGTTGGATGCTACTGAACCACTAAACAACAATTCATACAGGAGGGGTGGGGGTAGGCTAAGCGAAAGAAAACCTCCTAAGGAAGTGAAATTACTAAGGAGATAAGTGTCTGAGGTGAATCTTGAAGGAGATTGGGACAAAAACAACTTTGAACATCTGTAAAAAAAAACCAAACAACTGGTAGTGTTAGATTTAAATGGTTGTTTTAAAATGTTTTGTTTCGTTATTGACACAAGGTATTTTAGAAATCATCTCATCATGGAGAGCTCTCTCGCTAAAGCCACTGGGACTTAGACGTAAAAGTTAGAGCCTTTGCAGAAGGAACCTGTTGAGAAGACTTTCTGGCACATGCCTTGCTATCAGACTTCAATTCAGTGTACTAGATGATAGCGCTCAACCTGAAGACCAAAACATGTCAAAGGAAAACACACTTGTCACTAAGGTGATGGATGGGCACCGACATAAAGACGTGGGGAAGAGGGCAAAGGATTGAGGAGACGTGTGAAAAGACAATTCGAATTCCTGGGGACAGAGAAGAGTATGGGGGTGGGGGTAGAGGGTGGGCAAGTGATTTATGAAATTGTGCCTAAGAGAATAAGATGCCATTGAATTGCCAGGGGTCAGGATCTACATGGTTACATTGACTTTGAAAGTACTGACTGTATAAGGGAAAATTACTTTGATTCACACTTTACTCTGCCAAGAAACTTGAACTAAGGCTTTATTTTTGAGGAATGTTTTTACCTCATTTTTTTTTTTGTCCTTTGCTTTCCTTTATACCAATGGCTAAATTCTTCTCATACAGGCTCCATGTATACATAAGAGATTATATAGGCTGTTACTTACATGAGATGATTTGGGGAGCACTGGAAAAGCTCCCTGATTCCCCAATATCACCTTTGTTGGTTTGCCATGAATTTTGAAATCCCAGCATTGGCACCTCATTTCATTGGGTTAAAGTTTTGCCTCTCTGGGAGCCAGGATGAATAATACATCAAATTCTTATCAATTATACCTACCTATTATATCGCTGTCCCATGTGACAGGTAATTGAAAACAGGGCCATTTGGGAATGGGAATGGGACAACTTAATCTTGATAGGGGAGTAGCGAGGAGGTTACCTCAGTTGGTTGTGACTAGGGATTCACTAAGTGTAGACTATTCTGGGAGGGTTATGGGCAATGAGGGAATAATTAGGAGGCCCTACATGCAGTGGATAGAGCTCTGGGCCTGGAGTCAAAAAGACCCAAATTCAAATCTGGCCTCTGACAGTAACTGTGTGACCTTGGGCAAGTCACTTAACCCTGTTTGCCTCAGTTTTCTCATTTGTGAAATGAACAGGAGAAGGAAATGGTAAATCACTCCAATATATTTCTGCCAAGAAAACCCCAAATGTGGTCACACAGAGTTAGACAGGACTGAAAATGACTGAACAACAGAAGGCCCTAGGAACCTGAGCAGGTGAAGGTATTAGAATACAAGAGAGTGACCTGAACCACAAGGCAGGAAGAAGTCAAACTTTTTACCTACTTCACAATTTTGCCTAGAGGGCTGGCCAACCCTGTTCTCATGGATACCTTTGTTGGCAAATTCCACATGGAGGTAGTTTGGAAAAATATCTTTCTCAACTTTTCCTATTTAAGTCATCAGAATGACCACATTTATGGAGACCAAATATTGGACATGGGTGGAGTCCTGGCAGATTAGAGTCATCTGGAAGGAACAAGCTCAAAATCATTGAAATGGATATGAGTTTGGGGGCTGCCATTTCTGAAGCCTGCTCTTCTTTATCCCACTCTGTCCTAGGAAAGCTACTGCTAACAAATGACACCCAAATTCAGTCTCATTAATCATTTCTTGAACTGGCAGAGAGCTCCTGATAGATTGAAAACAATTATCAGCCTCTCCAAAAGATAAAAACATTGTGTTTAGATTTTCATCGATATCATTATTTTTTACGGAATGACATGGGGGGTAGAGATATAGGTTCTGTCTCACAAGTCATATTAATTGGTAATAATAATAAAATAATAATAATAAATGACTGTTAAGATTGCTTAGATAAAGAGGAAAATAAAATGACAGAGAAGGTGAATAAAAGAATTAAAATGAAATATAAGATAAATCATAAAAGGCAGATTAGGAGAGTTACAGCAAGCTTCATGGGACACAATTGATAAATACAAAGAAAAATCCTTATGGCATTCCCAACATAGCACCAGAGACTCCACATATCTGGCTAGCATGAAAAAACCAAGCAGTGTAATTAATCTGGAATAGAAAGAATACCACAGATGTTTAAAATTATTTTTTTTTCCTACTGACTCAGTCTCCTGCACATTTACAAATTGTAGGTTGTAGATTAATAGCCCCTGAGGTTCATTGCCCAATGGGCCTGGCTCCAAGCGATGTGTTTGCACTCAATGACAAGCATTTGGATTCAGACTATTTCCCCTAATCAGACTATAAAAAAGTTTAAAGCAAAATCTGTTTGTTCTCACACTACCCTTGCTATAAAGTGTATTCTGTATTAAGGATTCACTTAATAAAGTTGCCTCCCTCCCCCAAAAGAAGACAGATATAGCGACAAGAAACAGGGTTGGGCTCCATTCCATGGGATTATAATTTAGCCGCAGAAGATATTCTGTCATAAAAGGTACTCTGATCTACCTGGTTTATTTAAATTCTGAATTTGCTCAGAGAGATTAGTTCAAGAAACCTTAAATATGAAATAAAAGATTATGAAGAAACCTTAAATGTGAGAGAAAAGATTATGTAGACATATAATTTCACAGTGCCCCTGAAGGCATTAAATTTCATACACCATTAAGGAGTAGGCAAATACTGTTATCACAGGTAAACTGAGGCATGAAGCTTTTGAACAGCTAGCTACTAAGTGACAAAACAAGTACTCCATGAACTCTCAGAATCTGGAGTATGAGATACTACTGTGTATAGCCATGGGCAGCACTCCTAGCACGCTTTATTATGATAACCCTTCTAGGCAGTACAGAGTACAAAATGAATACAACTGTAAGGAGCTGTATACAATTTTCAAATTTTGAACTGAACCAAAGTATAACAGTTGAATCTGATGGTGGTATTATCTCAAAATTTGGCAGCCACCGTTTGGTTAGAAAAACACTGGACTGGCAATCAGCAGGTCTGGAATCTATTTCCAATTCTGCTTCTCCTAGGTGGTGAAGGCCTTTTTAATTCCTTGGGCCTTAGGTTCCTTGGTTATGAAATGAGGAAATTTCAGGTTCCTTTCAGTACCAGCATTCTGTAACTATGCTCAGGGCCACCCTCTTCTACACCATTACTTCCTTCCTCTCAAATGTATACTGTCTGATGGAAAGCCACTTGCAAAGCTTGGTGGTAGAATGCTAACATGGAAAAAGTCCTTTAGTTCCATATCTCTTTGAAAACTACAGAAAAGAAGCCCTTACAGGGAGTCTTCACACTCAACATTTTTAGGTCTCTATTGCACTAACAGAAATCAGTCACAGCTAGACCAAAATGTGAGTTCTAGGTAGTTTTCCCAATTCCCTTTACCTGCTATATAACTTTCAGCAATCCACAGGAACTTCCTTTCTAAATTTCCATAAAATCAGTCATTTCTAGGATTGTTCTAAAGCTAGAATGGATTGTTATAAGACAGACATTTCAATATTTTGGAGATCTATTATTTCACTGCTGTAGGTGCACCCATCACAGATTTATACTACAAACCCGCCATGTTTTAATCAGTGGTGTTTGTTGGTTGCTGTTGCTCAAAAATTAATGTACTGGTATCCAGATGTAAAGTGGTGAGCTTTTTTGTGCTCAGCTAAACTGACCCTTTGAGGATACATTGCCCAATCTGTGCTAGAGGTCTATGCTGACTTGTTAAAACTAAGTGTTCTAGGATTCTAGGGTCCTAAATCTAGAGTTGTCAAGGATCTCAAAGGACTTCTAGGTAATCCTCTAATTTTATAGATGAGTAAACAGGGGTTAAAAGAAGTTATGTGATTTGTCTACAGTCACACAGCCAATAGATATTAGAGGCAGGTTGCCCTGACTCTAAAGTCATTTTCTAGCCATAACATCATGTTGCTGCTCTTTTTACACACACACACACACACGCACACACACACACACACGCACACACACACATGCACATGCACACATATGATTTATATTTTAGAGTCTTCTATTGGACTCTAGAATATTGTGACAATTGAGTGCAAACTGTATGGGGTGCTTACAAAATGGAAAAGTCTTTGTGTAGAGTATGAGCAATGAACTCTGAATCTTTGACCTCATGATAAGCCTACCTAAATTCAGGTAAGTTCATTTCCAGAAGTTTGGCCATGGGGAGATGACATTTTTTTTTTTTTGGCTGCAGCATGTCATGAAACTTTCTGTTAAGTCACAGAATGGACATCACTGAGACCATGCCCTCACTGAAGAAATCATATCTAATAGAAAAATAATACAGTGTGTCATAGCAAATAGAGTCAGAAAGAACTGAATTCAAATTCTTTCTCAGACAATTATGAACTGTGACTTGGGGCAAAACAAGTACCCTATTTAAGCCCTAATCTCCTCTCTTGTATAATGAGAATAATAATAACACCTACCTTATGGGGTCATTGGGAGGATCAGATGAGATTATATATCTATATCTATCTAGTTAGATATAGATACAGAAATATTGTTATATAGATATAGATGTGTGCATGTATGTGTACACATACATAGATATGCATATATCACTATGCCCACTTCAAAGTGCTTATTGTTACCTAGGTTCAAATTCTGTCTCTGATGCATGTTGGCTGCCTACAAACTTGGGGCAGGCCACTTAGACTATTCTCTATAATTCTTAAGTTGCAGGAATTTCCTCGCTAGAAGTTCCTTATATCATTGAAATTACAGATATTGTCCAATAATAATAATTTTAAAATAATAGCAATAATTCAGATTTACATAGTGCTTTAGGTTTGAAAAATGCTTTCTATTACAACAGCTCTGTGATCTTATGAAGCATTGTTGAAGTCTGTGCATATGTAGAAAACTACTCAGTCTATAACATTTATTAAGCTCCTACTAATGTGCCAGGTAGTGAACCCTGAGAACTTTTCACATTGATTCCCTACTTATAGGCACAGAAAACAACCATGGAAATAGCTAGGAAAATATTAATTTGCTCAATCAAATTTGCTTGTGCCCTCCCAGTATTTAACAATGATTACATTTCACTCTTCCTATCAATTCTCATCTTCACTTTTGCCCTCCTGTGTCAATAGGGTAAGAAGATGTAAACCTCATTCTACAACAAACTCACTCAGGTAATGTCACATGATAAGCAAATATTTAGGAGGAAGGAATAACTTCATTTGGTAACCTGTTTTGCTATCCAAAATATTTTCTCCAAAGTAATGCATTCTGGGTGTTTTCCATAATCAAACCCCCTTGCTTGATACCAGTAAGGTATACACTTTGTCTTACCATTTTTTCTAACTCCTTCTAGAACAAAAATGGAAAGCAAAGTACAATTGTGGCCCAATAAGATGGTCGGACAGACTGTCCTTAGAGCTGTAGCATGAATAGACATAAAAACAAAGTGACTAGAGAGAATAGAATCATAGGATTTCAGATCTAGAGAGGACATTTAAGATCATCTTGCCTACCTCCCTCACTTTGCAAGTCCAGAGAGATGAAGTGATTTATTATAGGACCACAGATTTGGAAGTGGAAGGAACCTTGGAGATCACTTAGTAGGAATCCTTCATTTTATAGATAAGGAAGTAAAGCCATAAATAGATAAGATTTAGATATAAATAGATAAGTCATAAATAAGATCCTTGCCCAGTCACAAACATACACAACCAGTATCTGAAGTAGAATTTGAACTCAGGTCTTCCTGATTTCAAGTCCAATGCTCTGTATACCACACCATGCTGTTTCCCAATGTCTCATAGCTAGAATCGTTACATGAAGGCTTTTGTTATATGAATGAGATGATGATGTAAAGTTAATTATAAGGTAGATGAAACTAATCCATTGTTGACTTCCTGAAAAAAAAAAGATATTTTCTCTTCGTTCATTCTAGTGTTCAACAACCTTTATCGTTAAATGTTTTCCCTTTTAACTGAATTCTTCATTTTTAAGGTGATAAGGACACTTCTTAATTCTGACAGATGGAATCGGCTGGTAATTGATTAGCTACCTAGTCTGCTCCTTGACTCAAGGTTACTGAATATTATGACAGACTGTGAAATGTCATGGCTTCCTTTTGTCAACCACCAAAGTTAAACTAAGGTGCTTTATGAAATGATAGACTGTGATAGGTGATTGGGGTTAGGAGCTAGGAACATTTCACTGAAGCACAGCGAAAATAACCTCTTTATTAGGCTTGATTTCATGTAATCATGGGAAACAGACAAAAATACAAGTACTCATAAAATAATAATGGTAATGATAACTGTAGCTTGCATGTGTGTACGACTTTAGAGTTACAAAATGCTTTTGCATACATCCTCTAGTTAACCTTTCTAAGTTATTGAGGTAACAATTGACATGTATCACTGAGTAGTCAATTCAATTAGTAATGTTGAAGAGACTTAGTTCAACATCGAGTATTAAGATTCTCACAACCTTGTGAAATATGCAGTATGTCATTATCATCATTTTATAGATGAGGAAACAGACTCAGATTATGTAACTTGCTCAAGGTCATATTGTAAAATTTCTTCATGGTGCTCTTAGAGAACTTGTTCTATTCTTTCCGTATTAAAAAAAATCCTCAGGGTTTTGTCTTTCTTTTTTTTTTAGACATATGGGATAGGGACTAGATCTGAATTCATTGGTAGGAAATCCCTTCTACTAGCATAGTTGTATCACTATATATCTATAACTATCTATCTATATATCTATAACTCTCTCTCCACTTATATCTATCTCTCTATCTCTCTATCTCTCTATCTATCTATCTATCTATCTGTCTATCTATCTGTCTATCTGTCTGTCTGTCTATCTGTCTATCTGTCTGTCTGTCTGTCTTTCTATCTATCTATGTATCAATGTATCTATGTATCTATGTATCTATGTATGTATCTATGTATCTGTGTATGTGTGTATGTATGTATGTATGTATGTATGTATGTATGTATGTATGTATCTATCTGTCTATCTATCTATCTATCTATCTGTCTTTCTGGATAAGTACTGGACTTGTGGTATACTGGTAAAAGGAATTCCTAGTGAGTAAACTCCTACTAATGCAATTTAAAGTATTATAATTACAGTACTATATGCAATTTATAGTGCCTGGGGCACTGCTAGGTTAAATGATTTGATCAAAGTCCTATAGCCAGTCTGCTTTGGAGGCAGAGTGTGAACTCAGGTCTTCTTACCTTCAAGGTCAGGTCCCCATCCACTATACTATACTACCTCTCTTGATGCCTTAATTAACATCCATTAAAAATTGTCCATGTTATGTTACTGCCCTTTGGTTTCTTCTCGTCTGTTTTACTTCCATCATCATTATATAATCATCTTTTTATCATTTTGCTCTTTAGTATACCTGCAAAATTTGCCATTCAGTCACTCAGCACAGACCTTGATGATTTTTTTTTTTCAAATTCAAGACTTATTATCATCCTGTTTCCTTTGGCTGATTGCTTTTTCTAAGACAGATACCCACTCTTAAGAGATGATTATCATGGCAAATAAGTTCCATTTAGCAATGTGAAAACAAATGTGAAGATGCTGTCTCTGCAAACTTTTTTGGGGGGTTGTTGTTATGTAAAAATAGTCCCAGTTCCCAAAGGTAAAATAATTGCTTCCACGACAGTCTGTATCTACTCCTCTATCCCTTTAGCAGTTTTGAGCTGTTATGTCCAGATGGAGGGTTTACTTGAGAAGACCCTTAATCTAATCAGATAGACATGCCATATTTCACAGAATATAAGCCTAGAAAGATTTTAAGCTACCCCACAGTTTGTGAGAGGTCATTTGCTGGTAAATTTAAGCTGTGCTCTCTCTACCTCATTCCCCAGAAACCTGTCTGCCTGCCCATCTCCCTCCCCTGGCAGCTGGCTATGCACTCTCTCTGACAGCTGGGTCTCACTTGGCTCAGAAATCTTCACATCTGATTTTAACTGCATCCTATTCCTAACAGTATCAAAATCCCCCAAAGAGGTTGTTTTTGAATCATGAAATATGGTACCTTGCATCAGTACAGTACAACATACATGCACATTCGCCTCCTCCCCCCATTGTTTTTCCATCATTAGACATAGCACATTTTATGCCAAGGTCTTGACTATTTATGTCCCTGCCACTTTGCAGTCAAGGACTAAAAACACCCCCCAAAGATAGCTTTTTCTCAAACATTTCTAAGGAAGGAGAGACATGATCATCCCTTTGTAATGCATGTCTGGTTTTATTTCCCTTTTCTGAGAATTAGGCAGTTAAGGTCAAACCAAAGGACTGAGGAAGAGAAATTAAATTTGTGTATTCACAAAGTACCTTTAAAAAAAAAACAACCACTCTCTCAATTTATGTATTATCTCTGGCTATCAACAAATCTTATTGGCTATATTCAGTTTGGGCTTTTACTTGCCTGAGAATACCTAATTTATAATCAAAGTGGAAAGATTGTTCTTCAGGTTCCTAGGAACATTTTGGATTTTATTTTCTCAATGATTTAATGAACTTTAAGGACTATGCCTTTGAAGGAAAATTTGGCACCCAAATATAATAAAATCATTTTGCAAAATGAAATAAATATTTTCAAGTCACACATTTAAAGTAAAGGCGGTGATTTCCCAATACAATGACTGCACTATTAAATGAGAGGCAAATGTTGCATAATGATTTTATTTTGGAGACATGATCTTGGAGTAAGGAAAATCTGACTTGGGATCAGACGTCTGGAGCTGGAAGAAATTTCATAAGCTAGGTAGTCCAACCCTCTCATTTTCAAGATGAGGAAAGTAAGGCTGATGGGAGCTTAATTGACTTGCCTGAGGTCTCTTACATAGTAAGCATCAGAGACAGAATCTGAACCCATGTCCTCTGACTCCAGAATCAGTACTCTTTCTACTGCACTCTGCTGCTTCAAGCCCTGCCTCTGATGCATACTTAATGTATGAGAAGGAACTTTACTCCCTTCATTGTCCCCAGTCAATTCTTTAAACATCTCAGTTGCAGAACAGTTGCATTGCTAGGAGGAGACTGCTTGTTAGAAGTTCCCTAGGCTGATGAAATTATGGCTCCAGTCAAAAAACAAAACAAACAAAATATCCCTCAAATTATTGACTGCTGTAATATTATATTCATATGGTTATATAGGAGATGAAATGCTCAAAATGAATGGCAAAGTATCAACTGATGGGGTGTAAAGATATTTTTATGCATAGTTAGATAGTTGAAAGGTTGTAGAATGAAAACAACAATTTAGCTGAATGGGCAGCTTGACAGGTCACTCTGCTTCTGTCAAAATCCCTCCCTGATCTTCTTTAGCTGGGTAACAAGCTATTCATTTCCTAGTACTTTTTGGAAACTGCCAACTTTAAGACATAAACAAGTTGATCTAAGCTAGTCATGTGTATGGGTGAGGGTGGTGTGAATGAAGGCTGACAGAGAAGCACAACAGGGGATGTAATTCAATTTGGAATAGTAAGTGATATAATTCAAATTGGAGTAGTAGCTAAGCAGAAGAAAGGTTCAGTTGCTGAAATATAGATGAGGGGACTTGAAAATTGTATAAAGCAAGTTACCAGCCATTGTATATTGATTCTATTTCCTGATCTGTCAATTTCTAGATTTTTAAGTTTCTGCAAATTGAAGTAAAACTAAAATATAATTTGAACAAATAAATACAATTTCCTTCCTTTCCTCTGTTTGCTGATTGGACATTAGATTTGTCATGACGTAGTTGGCTTAACATTTGGGACATTATCAATGGTGTATTTCAATGCTATTGTTTTAAATGGACTTCACAGAGATTCACATCAGTTATTACTACATTAACCTAGTTAGATTGGTCTCTAGGTGACAGATATGTCTAATGCTGGGTCTATACTCCAAGTCTTTCTAGTTTAGTGGGGCCATAGGATCATAGAGCCCAGATAGAAGGGACCTTAGAGGTCATCTAATCTAACACCTTCATTTTACAAATGAGGAAACTGAAGGCCTTACAGGTAGTAAATATCCAAGGTGGGATTTGAACTCAAGGTTTTATGTCTACAAAGTCAGTATTCTTTACCCTGTGCCGGGTTACCTTCCAAAGTGTGTACTGTATTAGCCAACTCTCCTAGAATTTAGGACTACCTAAATACCATCTTGTCACATTACTCTAAGTCTTTAGGGTAGTATATCAGTAGTTAAAATGGTTGAAATGCCTCAGAATCATAGTTTCTGAACTGAAAAGAGACCTTAAAGAGAAGTAATTTGAGTCCCTTCCCTTACTTTTTGTTTCAGTAAATGAGGTGTATTGGATTGAGTGTTGGGCCTAGTGTTAGGAAGACCTGGAGTTCAACTCCAACCTTAGACACTAGTGATATGACCCTGAGCAAGCCATTCAATTGTTGTTTGTCTGTTTTCTCATCTGTAAAATGGGGGAGAATAATAGCACCTACCTTCCAAGGTTGTTGTGATGATCAAAAGAGATAATTGTAAAGTTCTTAGGACTATGCCTGGCATGTAGTAAGCATTATATAAATGTTTAAAAAATATTACTACTCCCACTAATGCAATTTGAATTATACTTTCTGTTGCCTAAGGTCACTGGTAAATGTGAGAACTATAACTAGAATGGTTTCTGCTGACACTCAGTCCAGTGCTCTTTTCACTGGAGCAAACCAGGGTTCCATTGATTTCAGTTTTTCAGACTTAGGGTTAGGTAACAGTTTCATTCTCTTTGAAATGGATTCTGAGTCACAATATACTTCAGATATACTCCAACTTAAAAGCATGACATGTCCAAAAAAACATATTTACTTCTCAGAGTCATACTGACAAGAAATTCCAAAGCCCTGGTGTCAGCTCAACAGGCTCCCAAATTGAGAAAGCCCTAGAGACTTGACTAACTGCTTGTGAGTAGGACTTCAATAAAAAGGAAGTGTTAAGTATGAATACTAGAGGAAAAAAATATTGTTTAAAGAAGTATAGTACCTTTCAATTTCAAGCTTTCGGAGCATTTCTACGCACACAAATGAATCAAGAGTTCATTGAATAGTTAAGAAAATGCCTCTCATAGTGCTTTTTAAAAATTAACAGGTGTCAAAGAAATTCCACAGAAGAAGCTGAAATGCACTTACACTGTGTTTTATGTTTAGTGATACTGCCTGACACAGGGACAGAATGTGAGACCAAGTGTCTTCATCTAGGGAATGTTTCCATTCTGTCTCCTCGGGATTTCAATCCTCTGCTAGAAACCTCCTGGGTGATTAAATTAATTCATTGTGAAAGAATGAAGCTGGCCTTCTATTTGATCTCTTTCCCATACAACATAGTACAAAAAGTGGTAGGATTTTATAAAATTAGTCTACTAAGATTGTTGTAGTCTGTATCTGTAGAAGCTAATACGAGTGTGTGTGTGTGTGTGTGTGTGTGTGTGTTTGTGTGTTTGACTAAATTCCTTAGGTAATTTGAACCTCCCTCAATTGGAGTGATCTCTGACCACTTTAATGCCTTGGTATCCCTTCAAAAACAAAGCCCTTATCTCTTTAGATCCCCCACTGGATTCCATTTGCCTCAGACTCCCAATCAAAGAAAGCAGAATAATCCAATTCCCTTTGATTTTTTTTTTAATGTAGGTCACTGTTCATGTGGATCTTAAGAGTGTCCTATGTGAAAAACATACTCTATTTTTGGCTTGCTGTTAGTAGGAAGATATGTCTGTGGCCTAGAACTATTAAAAAAAATAGCCCTACTTTGACACTATAGACTGGATAGTCTATAATGCGTATATTTCATGAATAGTTAGGGTAACCTTGTGCATATCCTAGTAAGGGAAATGAGGAATCAAAGATTAAATTCATCACCTTTTGCCTGGGTTATTATAATAACCTCTTTAACTGGTGGTCTTGTATCTAACCTCTCACTTTTCCATACTATTCTCTACACAGCTGCTAAATTGGTATCCCTAAAATCTGACCATTTCATTCCCCAGCTCAAGAAGTTTCCGCAGCTACCTATTGCTCCTAGGATAAAAGGCAAACTCTGGCATTTAAAGTCCTTTAGAATCTTGCTCCAGCCTATCTTTCTAGGCTGATTACACATTACTCTCCCTCACCCACTCACAGCTATCCAGCCAAACTGGCCTGCTTACTGTTCCTCGTATACAACATTCCACCTCTGATCTCCATGCTTTTTTATGGGCTATCCTGCATGCCTGGAATGTTCTCCCTTTGCCTGTTGGAATTTCCAGTGCCCTTCAAGGCTCAGTTAGAGTGCCAACTCCTTCAAGAGGCCTTTCCAGATCTCCCACTCCTTCTGCATATTTACTTCTTATGTATTTTGTATTTCCTTGTCTGTGTATTTGTTTCCTCTCAGTAGAATATAAGCTCCTTGAGGATAGGAACTGTTTTGGTTTTTGTTTTGTCCAGCACCTAACATAGTACTTGGCATGAATTAAATGCCTGACAAATGCTTGGTGAATTCCATTACTGAATTGAATATGTAACTTTTTTCTATGACATAAAGTCTACTGAACCTATATAGATCTTTTGCACTTTACACTACATTCCATTTGTCTATGACTTTCTATCAAAGAGAAATGAATGATCTAATTACGTTTGTAAATTTTATACAATACAGTGGTAAGACAGGTCACAAGATGGTCTTATCTAACTCTAAGGCTCTCCACAATCTACCTCCAACCTACCTTTCTGGTATTGTTTCACATTACTCTCTTTTATGCATTTCCATTTGAACTCATCTGGCTTACTCTCTGTTCTACAAACTCAACCTTCCAGCTCTGGCCTCCATGTTTTCACAGAAGCCATCACCTATGCCTAGATGAAATCCCTTTTCACCTCAGTCTTTCAGAATCTGTATTTTCCTTCAAGGCTAAGGTTAGGTGAAAACTTTTTGTGAAGCTTTCTTGAGGCCCTAGTTGTTAATGTTCTGTCTTCAGCCTTTTCTATGGCACTTTGCCCTGATTTACTCCCTAATTTGTATTAGACTTTGTGTACAAACATTTTGTATCTCTTCTAGTAGAGTTTTAGTTTCTTTTTAAAAAAAATAATTTAAAATTATATTTGAATTTATTTTAAATGTTAAGTACAAAGGAAGAAAAGAAGAAAAAGCATTGCCATGTATGCAACAGAACATAAGAGAGGATTCAATATAAAGCAATACATTTCCATTTCAAGAAACCTATATAATATATGCTACACATACTGTGTAGTTTTCTTTTATCCTCTTTTGTGTACTTTTTACTTTATTTCCCCTTGCCCCTCCCCCAGCAGGCACAGATTAAGCACAGATATGTATGTATATATACATGTATGTATATATACATATAAACAACACATACAAGTATATACATAGATATCCATAAACATACACATATACATTCAAGCACATATACATGTAAGACTATATTATGCTTTTTTTCACTTGTCATCTGTTTCTCTGTAGATGGAAAGCATCTTCCTTCATAACTCCAAGTCTCTTCATATTTTTCTAAGTCTACCAGATCATCATTTCCTACACTACAATATTTTTACCCAATCACATTCTATCTGGGAGGTTGTGAGGGTTTTCCCCCCAATTTTTATGCATTCCCTCTATTCTTGATTACATAGGTTTTATTTATAAAGGAAAATTTTAATTTAAAATAATCAAATTATACATTTTACACTTCAACACTGCTTTTGCCTTATAATATGGTTTAAGGTCTGATGCTACTGAATCTAGTTCCTTCGCATCTTTTTTCCCCTGGTTTCTTTGAAGTTCCTGACATTCTGCTTTTCCAAATGAACCCTGTTATCATTTTTCTGACTCAGTAAGATAATTTTTAGTGGCTGCTAGGTGGTACAGTGAATGTAGTACTGGCCCTGGAGTCGGGAGGATATGAGTTCAAATCCAGCCTCAAACACTAAACATAAAAAACTAGCCATGTGACCTTGGGCAAGTCACTTAACTCCAATTGCCCTACCTTCTCCCCTCCAAAAAAAAGAGTGAAGATAATTTTTAATAAATTAATTGGGATAAATAGGTTAGGTAAAATTGTCCTTTTTTTTTGGAAGGGCAATTGGGGTTAAGTGACTTGCCCAAGGTCACACGGCTAGTAAGAGTTAAGTATCTGAGGCCAGATTTGAACTCTGTTTCTCCTGGCTCCAGGGCTTGTGTTCTATTCCTTTTTTTATTTTTTAAATCATTTTAGGCTTTACCTATCCATGCACACTAAATATCTCTTCAATGGCTTAGATCTAACTTTGTATAAAAGGTGTTTTGTATTTATATTGCATAATTCCTATGTCTGTTTTGGCAGGTACACTCTTATTTTTTTTAATGCTGTTTAGTTATTTTATATGGTATAAAACAATTGATTAATATGGCTGACATATAGTGTAGTTTCCCTATTTTTCTCTTTTGATTAAATCTGATTTTAGTTTTATCTGAGAAAATGATTACTATCCCTGATTTTTTATACAATAAATTCTACTCCTGATCTTTATTTTTATGTTTGTGTGTATCCCTCATTTTTATAGCATTTTCTAAAAGCAACATATTGACGAACTCACATTTTTAATCCATCAGTTTCCAATTTATGAGTAAATTCATCTCTTTCTCATTCTAAACTATAATTGCTTGCTGTATATTTTCTTCCTTCCTATTTCCCTTGCTATCCTTTTTACCCTGTTCCTATCCTTCCTCACTCCTCTACTTCTATCTGCTACCTTGCCCTCCTACTCTTTAACCTACTTCTCCTCCCCTAAGTATCCCTCCGTTATCCTCTCTCTCTATCCTATCTCCTTACCCTCTTATTTCATTTTGAGTTTAGAAGACTTATACCCTTCTAGATAGATATGTATTGTTTCTTCTTTAAACTATTCCCTGTGAAAGGGTTCTAGAGCCTTCTGTCCTCTTCCCCATCTAATTCCTCTGTATAAATTCTCCCTCTTATATTTCATTTTGTGAGATAATTACTCTTTTTACCTTTTCCTACATAATTTTGCTTTTTTAGAATCATATCATACTCAGCTTTACTCCACTCTTTCTTTCAACCTACCCAGACAACCTTAGACATGTGGTTTACATTTTCGTATCTAAAAAGTAAACCATTTGTCCTTATTGAGTCCCTTGTAATTAGTCTTTGATGTTTACCTTATATTTCTCTTGGATCTTTTATATCAAATTTTCTATTGAGTTCTGGTCTTTTTGCATTAAATCTTGAAAGTCTGCCAATTCATTGAATGTCTATTGCTGGTTTGTTGTTGTTGTTGTTCAGGATTATGCTTTGCTGGGCATGATGTAGTGTTTTAAGACCTGCAGTTTTTTAGTGTAGCTGCTGCTAGGTCTTGTGAAATTCTAATTGTGGTTCTGCCATATTTAAATTGCTTTTTTACTTGTTATTCAGAATATTTTCTCCTTAACCTGGGTATTTTGGAATTCGACTAAGATATTCTTGTAGGTTTTTGTCTGAGGATCTCTCTCAGATGGTGATTGGTAGATTTTTTTTTCTATTTTGACTTTTTCCTCTTGTTCTAACACTTCAGGACAATTTTCTTTAATTTTTTCTTGTATTGTATCAAGATTCCTTTTTGCTCATAGCTTTCTGGTAGTCCTATCATTCTTATGTTTTCTTTTCTTGTTCTGTTCTCCAGATTCATTGTTTTTCTTTTAAGCTGTTTCACATTCTCTTCTCTTTTTTTTGTTCTTTACATTTTGTTTTATTATTTCTTGGTCTCTTATAACTTTGCTGGCTTCCCCTTGTCCAATTTCCTTAAGATTCTGCATCTCCTTTTCCAGTTTGTTTAATTTCTTTTCATAATCTTCTAATTTTTCCTGGGTTGTTCTTACTTTAAAAATTTTTTCCCTTCAGTCTCTTATTTGATTTTTGAAGTCTTTTTTTGAATTCTTCTTTTTGGGCAGGTAACCATTTGATGTTACTCTTTGGGGTAGAAGAAGCTTTTTTTTTTCCACTTCATTATCCTCCTGTGAAGATGAACTCTCATCTTCTTTATTCCCACAGTAACTGTCTGTGGTTGGGTTCTTTCTCCTTTGCTTGCTCATTAAAAACATTTTTAGGAGATTATTATAATCACCTCTAATCCTGGGGTACAGGGGTAGTGCCTCTGGCACCTAAGGGTCCTTCTTATTGTTATTTTTTTAAACTTTGTCCTCTGCACTCCATTCCCTCTCCAAGCCCCAGCTAGGGCCTCCCAGCACACAATGCTGGAAATGCTTTTGCTCTCTGAAAATCCTCCAATGACTATGATCTTCAGTTCTCCCCTGTATCCCAGAACTGAGACCAAGAACTCAGTTTTTCTGTAAGTGTTCACAGAGTCCCCACCCCACTGCTTTTGCACTCACCAGGTGTGTACTGGTTCCTTCTCACCCAGGGTCTTGGCAACACTGATGGGCATGGTGTCCTTTTTCAGCAGAGACTCCTTCAATCTTCCCCCACTCATGCCCAACTTTCTACACTATCTGGGAGGTAAAAATTCCTGTGGCTGAGGGTACCTCTCAATCTAGCTGCCCCAGGGCTCACCCACTTGCTGTTTCAGTGGAGCTAGCCAAGAGGTGTTTAACCCTGGAGGTGTTTACACTTTACTCAGGCTGAACCTACATCCTGAGATCTTTCTTTGGTTCTTCTGTGGTTGTTCCAGGAGGACCATTGTTCGGCCCCAGCTCTTGTTTATTTTTGCTGTTCTACCTTGACCCCAACAGCTGTTTTGCCTTGTTTGTGGAGGAAATCTGGAGAGCTTGGAATTTTCTGATCTATTGTGCTATCTTCCCAGAATCCTCTCTAAAATTTCAGTTTTTTGGTAGCAGAAGTAGTTTTGTTTCTGTCATATGCCCAGAACCTGCCATGTTACCTGGTAATAGGAGACAATTAATAAATGTCACTTTAATTGAATTGAATCTGAGTTCTCTATGACTTCATTCCCTAAAGTACTCATTTTGATATTTTGATACTTACCATCCTTCATTCATTACTTGTGTTTTTAGGTGTATGGTTTTGTTTCTCTCAACTAGACTGTAGGCTCTGTAAGGACAAGGAACGTTTTTTATGTTACCTTGTTATCTCTCAGAGCCCTTAAACACACAGATACTACTACTACTAAGGTACTCAGTAAATATGTGCTGAATCTAATTAATTTGAATTTAATATTATGAGTGAGCTCTATCCAACAAGAAGTCAGAGTTAAAAATATTATCGCTCCGTATGTGATTGTAGAAAAAACAATGGACTATGAGTTGGGAGACTTGGGTTCTATTCACTTCATTGCCACTAAGAAGCTATGTGACCTTGAATGAATCCTAGTTTCCACATCTATAAAATGAAGGAGTTTTATTACATGACCTCTAAAGTTCATTTCAACTCTGGATTCTGTGATACTTAGTCAGTAGCCATCCCAAGCATCACTTTTTTCCATTCTAAATATTCTTTCTCTTTCTTGTCCATCTTCTACTTTTCTTCAGAGCCTTTTTCAGACTAAACATTACCACTCTTTTTGTTAATTCCCACCTTTGGTCATCTTTATCTTCTCCCAAGAAGAATTACATCTGTATGATTCTGTATAACAGTAGTTGTTTGTCCATCCTTCACCAGCAATTTGGTAGATTATGTCTGTTGACACTTATTTTCCAAACCCAATAGTTTAATTCATGATTGTATCTTGACTTCATTGGGAACTTAGAATATTAATACAGTTTTCCTTGAACTTGGTAAAGTAGCAACTTGTGCTTCTGTTTATCCTTGATTCCCAAGACCAATGGCTTCTTCTTTTCTTCCTTCGTTCCTTCATTCCTTCGTTTCTTTCTTTCTTTTCTTTCTTTTTTTCCTTTCTTTCTTTTCTTTCTTCCTGTCTCAACAAAAATCCTTTATGTGTGCTAAGAGCTCCCAGGTGAGGACAACAGACATTATTACTCAAACAAACTATTAAGTAGAGAACAAATATGTCAACACAGGAAGAATCTGATTTACTGATTGTTGATGGGTAAATGATAGCCAATCACAGATTATTGGTAACATTCAGGTCCATTTATTTTATCACTTGTGTTTACTAGTTGGATGACCACAGGCAAAGTAACTTTACATTTTGAACTCTGGTTTCCCAATCTACAAAATGGGGATAACAATAATTTTATCATAAGTTTAGAGCTGGAAGAAATCTTGAATAACTTTTTTCTTCTTTCCCATTTTAGGAAACAAAAGTCAGATAATTTTAAGAGGTCTGCCTGAGATAATATAGGTTTTTGTTTGTTTGTTTGTTTCTTCTCAGTTTCAGTTGTTTCTGACTCTTTGTGATCCCATTTGATTTTTCTTGGCAAATGTTCTGGATTGGTTTGGCATTTCCTTTTCCAACTTATTTAATAGATGAGGAATTGAGGCAAACAGGGTTAAGTCATTTGCCCAGGGTCATGTAGATAAGTGTCTGAGGCCAAAGTTGAACTCAGGAAGATGAATCTTCTTGACTTCAAGCCCTGCACTCTATCCACTGTACCTGCTATCTGTCCTGAGGTAATATAGGTAGCATAAGTAGGGAGTGGCAAAGCCAAAATTGGAACCCAGATCCTGTGGCTTCAAACCCAGTGCTTTTCCCCCACAATATCATGCAGCCCTTCCATTATCTATCATACCCCCCCCCCCAATATTTTGCAGGAAAACACTTTGTAAACCCCAAAGAGCAATATAAGTGTGAGTTAACATTATTATTTGTCGTTTTCCTCTCATTAGATTCTAATGGAATCTTCCCAACTTGGAAGGTGGGGAAAATAGCTTTTAATTCTTTTTTAACTCCCAATAGGTGTCTAAAATGGTATTCTATGAACAGAAGGTAATCCAATATATATTGTAAACTGACTAACCAACTTAGTCAGTTAAAAAAGGTGATTGATCTCCTTCCAGGCACAGATTATGCTGGCAAATTGCCTTAGTTCTGTTCCTAACTAGTAGGTATGCTACAAGCCAGAGGGTAAAAAAGAACTGGAAATGTTTTGACTTATTTGAAACAGAAATAATATTTATCTGGGATAGTAGTTGGTCTCTGTTTTTTCCAGATTTTACTTTTGGCTCCCTAACTTAAAAGAATGTCTCAGAAAGAAAGAGAATTTTATTTACTTGATCTTTTGGACTTTACCTGACAAACATTAATCTATTTGAGCCTTAACAGTTTATGTGGTAAATTTCCAAATGAGCTTTGATTTTGCCAGTGAAAATAATTGTTTCTTTTCCCCCCTCCCCTGAATTTAGGATAGTTGAAATAGTATAAAATTTATTGCTTAAAGACCATACTGAGGAAGTTTTTCTAAATGCCATGGTTTGCCCTGGAGTTTCAAACCAACTGTGTGACCGTAAGCTGGTCACTTTACTTCTCAGTCCTTCACTTTCTGCACCTCCTGTTTCTGCTACCTAAATCATGGTGTTATGAAGAATTTTCCAAACCTTAAAATGCTATATAAATGTGTGTTGCTATTATTATTAACTACCTTGTTAAAATATCAGCACCCCCATATATAAACAGCAGGGAATATTAGAACAGATTTGGTCTAGGAAGCAGGAGACATGACATTAGCCAGCTGGTCGACTTTGGCCAATAATGATAACTTACATGCTTAGCACTTTACAAAGTACTTAACATATATTATACTCATAACAATTACATTACAATGTAGAGAAGGCAAGTGTTATCTATTGGAGTAGAAAGGACAATTGTTGTTAGGTATAAGATCACAGGCTCCCACCAAAACCCTTAGACCTCTAAGGAAACAGAAACTCAAAGTCTGTGCATTGTTGAAGGTCATATAGCTAGTAAACCCCAGAACCCTAAGTAGGAATTTTTGCACCTGAAGCAAGTATCAAAAACTGCATCTTAAGTTAAGTAGCACAAAATGTGCTCTCATTTGGGAGGAGGGAGAAAGACGTGTGTGTGTGTGTGTGTGTGTGTGTACTTTATGAAAGGAGGCAGAAAACCTAAGGCACTTAGGTGAGGCTTACACTAGGAAGACTACCATATAGGGTAAAGGCATCATTGGAAAAGAAAGATGTGCTTACTCTAGTCAGACATATGGTAACTTCCTATCTTAATTAATTATTCTCATTAATTAGGAACTAAGCTCTGCTATTTTTGCATTGCTGAGAATGCAAATGCTGTCATTAAATTCAGCAACTTAGGACAAAGTCCTGCCTGCCCCAACCTACTTATGGTTCTGTTAAAGAATGAACTCACATAGATCTTCTGACCCCAAGTCCTGTGTTCTTTCCCACACTATTCTGTTTCTCAGTTTAATAGAAACATAGAATTCCAAAGCCAAAAGAGATGTCAGAGGTTGTCCCACACTTTCATTTTGTAGGAGAAAAAAATAGGCCCAGAGGGATTAAGTGATTTTTCCAAAATCAATTGGTGGGTAAGCCATGACAAGAGTCTAGGTCTCCCATCTCTAAAATGAAAGAGTTGTATTAGTTTATCTATATTATTAATAATAATAGCTTTATGCAACACTTTAAGATTCTCAAAATACTTGACAAATATGGCATTTTATCATCATAATAACCTTGGAAGTTGATGCTGTTAGTTCCATCCACTTTTAACTTCAGCAAACATTTACAAAATTTAGACTGCCTAGACAACCAGATATTTCCAAGATGTTACCCATGAAAAATATTTGATCATTAGCATTTCAACATTTTTCATTTGCAAATATTTGCATGTTCAAGCATCACTTTGTTTACTGACCCAGTTGTTCCCCCCAAATTCTCTTACAAGTACATTTCCTGAATTAAAGTTATTCTATTGATTATTAGCACAGTGGTGGGCTATGTCCTTTAGTTTTGATTATCATGTACTGATATTGACTGCTATATTTTATGTGCTCTCCATATTAACTTTATTTATATATTAATTTTGTGTATTTTTTTATCTATTTCTTCATTCTTCATCATTTCCTGCACATTGATTGTCAATATTCTGTAGGTTAGCATTGTTAAATCTGAGGTAGTTAGCTTTCTCCGTGATCTTTGAAGATGTGAATGGAGTTAACTCTTCTAGGTAAATTTCAGATGCATTTCATTTGGATACAAAACCACAAGTCCACATCTCAAAATTTTATACTACTGTCCAAAGTGTACCCCCCAAATAGCCATAAAGTGAATAATTTCATAATGGTAGGCATACTGATAGTAAATCACAGTAAAATGATCCAAGATATTTTCCCCATCACTCTGCATTATTTTTAATCTTCAGTCAATCATCATATCTGGTTTTTGAAAAAATGATGGATTTCTTCCATTTAACATATGGCTCCCTTACCTGTTTACTTATTTATTTGATGTATTGTGTCTTAACAAATGCTACTCATCAAACACCCAAATTCCTTTACAAGTGCATTCTCTGAATAAAAGTTATCTTATTGATTATTAGCAGAAAGGAAGGGTGTATCCTTTAGTTTTGACTATAATGTACTAATGTCAACCATTGTATTTGACCAGTTTTATTGCCTATTCATTTTAACTAAAAAAACAACAACACATAGTATTAGGTATTTTGTATATACCCTTTCACTTCTTTCTTCATTCTGCATCATTTCCTATAAGTCTTTCAGTGTTTCTCAGATTTCTTTAGATTCATCATTCTTTAAAGTGTGATAACATCCAGTTACCAACACATACTATAGTTTTGTCCAGCCATTTCCTAATCATTAGACACTTAATCAATGCATAGTGTTTTGTAAGTACAAGCAATACTGCTCTGAGTAGTACATATGGACCTTTTTCTACTTCCAATTGCCTCCTTGGGATAGAGTAACAATAGTGCAACATCTCGGTCAGAGTGTATGAATTTTGGTAACTTTTCTTGCCTTGTTTAAATTGTGTGTGTTTTTTTTTTTTCAGAATGATTAAGCTATTTCACAGTTGTAGCATCAATGAATAAGCATCTTGTCTTTCCATGGGGTTCTGATCTTTTATCATCTCTCTGAGTTTAATGATTGTGAAGTAACAAGCATATAATGCCATTCTCATTTGTGTTTCTCTAACCTATTAGTGATTTTGAACATTTTGAGGGAGTTATTGATAGTTTGCTTGTTATTGTGAAAACCATTCCTTTCCTTTTACCACTTTTCATATGGAGAATGACTATAAATCTTATATATTTGTATCAAGGCCTTATAAATTTTGAACATCAGGTTTTCATTAGATATTTAATGTAGAATATTTTTTCCCAGGTCATATTTTTTATTTCTGATTCTGGCTGCATTCGTATTTTTTTTTTTTGCTGACAAACTTTAAAATATTACACAATAGGGATCTTTAATTTAATCTCTTATGATCTCTTTGGGCTTGTATCTGATTATGAATTTTCTGTATCTGTAATTATAATGCCTATTTTCCTTTTCCTTGAATTTTTAAATGGTGTGACTTTTTATACTTTAAACAATTTATCCTTTTGAAATTTATTGTTCTGTCAGAGGTAAAATGCTAATTTAGACATTTTCCCTCACTGCTTTCCTAAGTATTTCCTATTCCTTATTAATTTCCCATTTTTATTTTTGAAAATTTGTTTTCCCTCTCTTAATCTTCATCAAATAAACTACTGATTTTTTCATTTTTGATCTTTTAAAAACAGCTGTCAGTTTAATGTGTCAGCACAATAGTATTTTTTTCTATTTTGTTGAGGTTTAAATTTTTTTCAAATGTTTTGCCTTTTCACTTGTTTGAAGATTACTTATTGTTGATTTTGAAATTTTCAGTGGTAAAACTATTTTTTAGTGGTAAAACATTTTCAGTAAAACTTTTGTACTTCCTTTTTTATTTATATGTATTCAGAAATGATTAAAAATACTCTAAGGACTGTTTAATCTATGCTTCACTAATTTTGGCATATTTTTTCATTGTTGGAATTTTCTTTTTTTTGGAGGGTAGTTGGTGTTAAGTGACTTGCCCAAGGTCACACAGCTAGTTTTTGTGTTGTGTCTGAGGCTGGATTTGAACTCAGGTCCTCCTGACTCCAGGGCCAGTGCTCTATTCACTGTGCCACCTAGCCGCCCTTAATTTGCTGTTCTTTGTTCATATTTTCCTTATTAATTGTAATTTGTACGGTTTTATGTTCTATAAAGGATATGTATAATTTCCCCATCTTTGTCCATCTATTTCTGATTTATGGCCTAGTATATTACCATTGTTTTTGAGAAGTGTTGTTCAATACTGAAAAATAAGTATAGTTATGATTTTCATTTGACAGTCAGAAAAGGACTATCATATCTAGTTTTTCTAACATTCTATTCATATTTTTAATTTTTTTGTTTGTTTTTTCTGTTGTATTCTTCTAAGTTTGAAAGAATTATGTGGGAGTGACCAATAATTATTGTCTTCCTATATAAATCCTGTAATTCCCTTAGTTGTTCCTTTAAGTAGTTAGATGCTATACCATTTGGGCTACTATGGGCTACTGATTGGTGAGAGCTTTCTGTATCTAGCTCATACCCAGCCCTCCATGCCAGTTTCTGGCCATTTTCAGTCTTTGCTTCTTTGCTTCTATTTCTGATTTCCTACCTAACATTTCACCTCCCACCCTAGTCTCCTGAGGTCCTAATTGGTGAGTGTTTTCTATCTAGCCTAGATCTAGATTGACTATTGCTGCTTTCTGGTTAGTTTCATCACATACTTTTCCTCCTTATCTCTTCAATTTTTACCGCTAGCATTAATCTAATCAACTCTACCATTTTTGAAAAGGATGATTCAGATTGGTGTTCCAGTAACTATACTTGTCCTTTCTGTAACTTGACAAAATCAAATCCCTCCCATTGGCCACCCTTCCCTATATATATGTTGTCTTACCCTATTAGAAGATAATATCCTTGAAGGTAGTGTAAAGCCAAGTCCAAGCAGCTTTCCAGAGGACTGCTAAATGATTCTGATTACAAGATTCTGATTGCACAGTACAGTAAACTCTCTGTTTAGTAACAAATCAGAGTAAAACATTCACAGAAAATCAGGGTACAGTGTTCACAATGTTACAACTTATCACAGAAAATCAAAATATAGATTCATCATGTCACAACTCAACAACTTATCACTAAAATGGTCACATAGTTTTCACCAAAGTGGTCATATAGTTTTAAATAAAGTACAGTCATTTAGTAACTCAATCATTTAGTAACTCAGTCATTCAGTCATTCTTAAGGAGGCTTGCTTCCTTAAGAGACGCAAAGTACAAAAGTCAAATACCTCCACCTATTGGGTTCAATTAAGTTACAACTTCAATAGTCACTACTCAGTACCCTCTTAAGGGGCAGTGGAAAGTACAAAATCCATCCACCCCTAGGTCACAAGTAAGTTACAATTTCATCAGTCACAACTCAGTACCCTATTTCATCAGTTACTACTCAGACAATTTCATTAGTCACCACTCAGTATCCATGAAGTGGTCTTTTCCTCTTGACTCAAGGCAAGCTATCAGCTTCCATGGTTCCTCTTCTATGGTCCCAACTCCCACCTGAATCTAACCAGCTGCCACCTGAGTTCAAAGGCAGACAGCTCTAGTTCCTTGTCCAGCTCTCCGTACAGGTCCTGCTCTACATTGAAGCTTACAGTGTCCAGTGAACCTCGAATCTCTCCCAGTCTCTGTTTTGGGGAAGATAAGGCTTAACAAAGCCACAATAACATTTATGCAAAGTACTGGCACCACAGTCATGCTTCCTCAGTCTTTGGCAGCTCCAGCTGGCCCTTGGAAGTCTTCAGCAGCTTCAGCACCACAAGTTTGAGTTCTAACACCACAAGTTCAAGTTTTGCCACCATAAGTCCCACAAGTTCTGGTCTCAAAATCAAAATTACTTTCTCTAGCTTCATTCTCAAAATCAAAATCACTTTATCCAGCTTCCATGTGGATTGATCCAAGAAATTTTGTCTTAGTTCTCAGTTCAGTCTTTAGTCCAACAGTAGCAGCCCAGCCTCCAGATGCTTGCTCAGAGAAATTCTCTCTCTCTCTCTCTCTCTCTCTCTCTCTCTCTCTCTTTCTCTCTCTCTCTCTCTCTCTCTCTCTCTCTCTCTCTCTCCCTGGCAGCAGCTGCTCTGCCACCATGATGCTTACCCCAAGAAATTCTGATTCTCCCAGCTGGAGCTTTTCCTTATATATGGTATTAGCTCCTCCCTGTTTAGCCCCTTCCTGTTATGTCAGCAACAGGGGTCCATACCTTTTATTTCTTTAACAGAGGCCTGATATAATTAGCTTGCCACTAAGTGCTAAGTACCTGTTAGCTTGTCAATACAAAGGGATCTTCAAATTTCATTACTATTACAGGTAGAAACTATTTCACTTTGGCACTTGTATCCTTGGCACTAAGCACTAAGCCTGGGAAAGAGTAGGCTCTTAATTATCTATGTACACTTCTAAGATAATGTAATTTTTCTGACTATCAATTTTTTAGTTGTCTGATATTAAGATTGTCACTCTGCCTTTTTTGGTTTAAATTGTGACAATAAACTACTAATTCTTCATTTAACTCTGTGTATATTTAAGTGTAGTTCAGTAAATCATTGGGTCTTGCTTTTTAATGCATCATGGTACTTCCTTTTTGAGTGAGTTCATCCCTTTCTCATTCAAGGTTATGATTGTTAAGTTTGTTTTTTCCTCCGTCAAATTTCCCTTTAATTTTTCTTTTCTGTCTCCTTCCTTTTCCTTCCTTAGTAAAATACATTTGTACTTTGTATTGCTTGGAACTACCTGATGCCATTGTCTTTTCTCTCTGTCCATATCCAAAACCTTGCGTTTTGTGCCCTTTCCCCCTTTTTTGGTGATCATCTATTGATTTTGTTTATGTCAATCTCCCTACCTCTACTGTCTGTCTTATTCATAATCTCACCATCAGTCAAGACCAATACCTTGCTACTTTATTGTACTTACATTATTACTATTAAATGAAATGAAAGTATAAAACACTTTGCAAATCTTAAAGTATTAGATAAATGTTAGCTATTATTAATATCACTTTTATTTGAAAAATTTCCTTGCTCAGGTTAGATAAGGAAAAGATGAATAAAATCACTTCTTCTTCCTTTAACTCATCACCTCTATTTTTGAATGATTTTAACCTATGGCAGCCCAGCTATAAGAAAATATATTTCTATCTGCACTTTTTCATTCTCTGAGATATTTCTTTTTGTGAATGTAGTTTCCCAGAGCCTATTTTTCTTTTTTTCTTCAGAGACTCAAAGTGTAAATCTGTTTGAGAATGTCATTGTTGGCTCATCACCTAGTCCTTTTGAACTATTTAAACTTGTTTATCTTGAATTTCATCTTACTACAGCAAAAGTTTTGCCCAATTCTGGATTTCTCAAAAGAAATGTTTGGAAGCTACCAATACTTTAAAAATCCAGTTTTCTCTAGGATTGTGTTCACCTTTGCATAATAAAGTACTCTTGGATATAAGCTATTTTCTATTGTTTTTCAGTATACTATGTTCTAATTTTCCTTTCGTTTCTCATTAATGGTGACTAGTCTTGTTTGTTTCTAATGGAGTTTCATGTTCTGTGACCTGATACCTCCTGGCAATATTTTCTTCCATTTATAATATGTTCTCTTTGACTTGGGAGTTCAAAAGCTTAGTAATAAGATTTTTGGGTGAGTTAAATCTCAGGCTTTTCTATGAATGGTGTCCCATGGATACTATCAAGCTATGCTTTGCTTTTTGTTTCTGATATTTAGCTATTTTCATTTAAATTCCCTGAAATAGGATATTAAATTTCTTTTGTTTCTTATAGGGTTTTTGGGGGGGGGGGTAGTGGTGGTAGTGGTAGTGGTCATGGTGGTGGTGGTGGGTGATGGTAGTGGTGGTGTGCTCAATGCTTCTTTCTTTATCTTCCTGAATCTTTTGTTTCTGTTTGTTCTTTTTCATAGTAATTATGTCACATGTCCTTCCAATTTTGTTTTATGACCTTGCCAAAATATTGCTTGCTGTATCATTGGATTTTTAAATTCTATTTCCTCTATCATTATTTTTTTCAGGGTACTTACTGCTTTGCTAAGGTTTTTTCATTGTCTTTCCTAAATTACAGATTTTTGCTCAATTTTTTTCATCAGGAGTTCCAAATCTGCTCTTTATCCCTTACTCCTGTTCCTTTGTTAGTTCTCCCAACCTCTTTAAGGGTTGTTATAGCCATTACTTTCTCTCTTGTGAATTTCTAGTTGTAATGTTTGCAGTATTATTCTCTTTTCTTCCCTGGAATTTTTCCTGGCATCCACTCACTACACAGTATTTCCTCATTATATTAAGAACTTTACTTACTCATTTCTGTGGTCTCTGTGCTGTTTCTCTTCCTCTCAACATCCTCCCTATGGGAGTTTACCTATGGTGATTAAAAAATACAGTTTGTTGATATTGTTTGTTTCTAGTTTAGTTGGAACACTTCTAGCTCCTTTGAGGTGATGAGGCAGAGCTGGGGTTATGCTCAAGCCCTCACCCACCCACATTTCTAAAAGTTCTTCCCTGAACTTTATATATATATGAGATTGTAGATACAGGTTATTTTGTTCTATCAGCATAGAGATAAACTATACTTGGAAGCCAACTTCTATTATTCTGACTGCAAAGAGAGGTCCAATAACAGATGCAGCATACTTCAACTATCAATTCAGTCAGGATCACAGATGGTAGTGATGTGGAAGACATCTGTGGCCCTGGGCCAACAGAGAGGATGGTTGGCTTCCTCTTAGTGACAGGGCACAGGATGTGACCAAAAGATCTAAAACTGCTCTGAAGAATCCCACAACTTCCTATTGACCACAATCTAAGAAAAAGCAAGTAATACTAAGCTCAGTAGCCCTGGAGCAAGACCTGAGAACTGGAGAAAAAGCTTTTTGATTCAGACATTTTATCTTTTGTTTTTCTGGCAGAATGAATTCCTTTATTCACTATAGAGAGAAAAGAACCAAGAGGAACCGCATGAATGTATAGAGGGTTACATTGTGAATATGAAAGTAAAGATGATAAAAACATATGACTGTAGAATCAGTATTTTTGGATCTTTGTTTACTGTTATTGAAGAAAGATATATGATAAGAAATAATATTTATAAACAAAGCATCAGGATAAGTAGCAAAAATGTGTATCAGAAATCTGGAAAGGGGAAGTAGGAGGATGGAATTATACTATATCCCACATGTATTGACGACACTGGGATGCACATTTGTGGTGTGACTCAAAGGAAAGCTAAACCATAAAAGATAAACATATATTATCCTGCCACCTCATTTATCTTTAATTTGTTTTTAGCATTCACAATATTTGTACTAGTACAGTCAAGAATCATAAGGTGTTAGAACTGAAATGGAATTCAGACATCACCTGGTCCCTGTCTTTCATTTTATGGAGGAGGAAACTGAGGCATAGAGACATGAAGGGACTTGCCAGAGACTTTATAGCTGGTAAATGGGAGTTCTGGAGGTAGAATCCAAGTTTCCTGCATCATAATTTGGTACTATTGCAACTCATTTCTTTATAATAGTAGTGAGCTTTAACATCTTGAAGTATTCCAGTACTTTGTATTGAGGGCGATATTATTGTTTTTTAAATTTAAATTCTTATTTGTTCCCCTTCCCATTTGATATTTATATGGCTCATGTTAATTCAGACAGCTGGATTACACAAAGAGAAGGGAAAAAAAGATGTGTTAGTTAATGAGTAGAGAGAGGGAGAATAGGCATGAAATTAAGGATAGCTCATAAATGTCAGTGAACAGTGGATATTGAACAGATTTTTAAACTCTTTCTTGAATCAAAGAAATGAAGGCAAAGAAGTCTGGAGACATAGAAAACAATTTCAACCTTCTGGGACAATAGCCATTGCAAAAAGCTAGAGGAGTACAGCTATCTCTTTCACATGATGGGGGATGGAGTGTGGTGCCCCAGTAATCAGAAAAATCAGCGCCAAAGAAGAAGTCTGAATTTTTTCTTTTTCTTTTATGGGGTGTTTACAGAATCTTATTGTAAAATTTGGGTTGGTATCATGCAATACTACACATATGTTTTATGCATTTATGAGTTTTCAAACTATTTCTATGTCATTTGCCAACCTTCATGTGTTGTCTGTGGCTTCTGAAAAACTTTACCAAAATTCCCATTTAATTTCTTATGCCAGCTCATGATATATTGAAGCCATGATGGAGAAAGTAGCGATGTGGAAGGGATAACTGCACAGTGCTTTGAAATATAAATAGCTGAAGAGAAGCAGTCCAAAAGGCATTCCAGGAGTCATTTGGTGTACTTTGTGGAAAGTTGTTTTGAAAAGTCATTGACATGTTATCACTTCTTTACTTTATATCTTGTTCCTTATAAATTCTAAATTATAAGTTTACCTCCATTTATTTGAATCCCAGTATATGTATGTGTGTGTATGTATTTAAACAGTTATTTGCTTTATAAAAGGATCCATCATCGTGTCCCTTTAAATAGCAAGTTCTCTTGGCATTTAAAACATTAAGAATAGTATTTGACTGGAAAAATATTATTTACTCAGCACTTTTTGTTAACACATCTGTTGCAAAAAGTCAAGATATACTTTTATATTATTTCACAGCATCTTAGAATCTTAGACTTGCAAGGAATTTTCAAAGGTCATCAAGTACAACCCTCTGCCTTCAAGAAGGATCTGCAAGATCTCTGTCATGTCTCTGGAAGACTTCCTGTAACAGGGAGCTCACTACCTTAATAGGAAGCTAATTGTATTTTTGGACAGCTCTAATTGTTATGGAATTTCTTAGATTCAGCCAAAAATCTGCTTCCCTGTAATTTCCACCCATGAATCCTACTTCTGCCATCTGGAATCAAGTAGAATAATCCTAATCTGTCTTTTATATAAAAGTTCTTCTAAGTCTTTTCCATATTAACCATTCTCAGTCTCTTCAGCTGATTCTCATATGACTTGGTTATGAATTACCTCACTATTCTGTGGAATATACCAACTCATACATCATATATCAACTCATGTATCAAACATATTAAATCATGTCATATCTCATCACATTACATATGATATAATATCTCATATCAATAATAGAAATAAATAGTGATATTTGTTTATTTATTTGAAAGGAAGAATAGTATAGTAGAGATGAGCTGGCCTCAGAATTAGGCTGATTTGAGCTCAGATTTGAGCTCAATACCTTTTACATGTGGTATAACTTGGCTGTGTGACCCTGGGCATGTCATGTATCTTCTCAGTACTATAAGCAATTAAGATCATAGTGCAAACAAGGTGCCAACTTGCATTGGTAGAGGGAGTTTCCTCATCCTGGGAGTTCTTTATAACAGTGAAATCAAGGTTCACTTCATATTTCTATTTATTCATATTCTTAAGTCACTTGTATAAGAATATTTTATTTTTTCCAGCTAGATAATAAGCTCTATGAAGGGAAGCCTTGTGTTTCTTTGCATCTTTAAATACTCAATATAGAACTTAGTAAAATGCTCGGATCAGAACTGGAATGAAGTAAGTGTGCAGTATCAGACTTCCTGGGAAAAGAAAGACTGCTATTAATCTTCCAAATAAAAATTACTGTAAATGTCTGGAAATGATACCACATCAGCAGTTACTAAAAAAATGGCTTGGCTATTAAGAACCTTTGTAAACATCTTGAGAACAATTGTTCATGTACAATAGTCAAAATGAGTTTTCATAAGATATATGTAATGCCAAATACAGAAAATGATGTTGACAATGACGATAGCAACACAAGCCTCAGAATTACAAAATGAAGAATGAAAGAGAGAGAGGGCATTTCTTTTTGGAAATTAACAAAGCCCTTGTTGTGGTATGAGAAAAATCTTTCTTTAAGGATGTTTGAGTAACAATGGTTGCGTGAATTGGAGAATGACAGAAATAAATGGGAATCTCTCTAATACAGATGATTTTCCCACAGGGTGATTCGTCTGCAAAGGGCCCGATCTTATTGTTATTAAATATGATCTGAAAAAGGGGGTTCATATCATCATGTTAAATAAATTTTTGAGTTATACAAAAGAACAAAGACATTTTAATTAGTTGGCAGATCAAGAGTGGGACTTGGAATTGGGAAGACCTGGGTTTAAATCCAATCACTGTTTGACCATGGACAGTCATTTTAACATCTCTTGAGTCTCAATTTCCTCATCTGTAAAATAGAAATGAATGCTTTTACTCTACAGGATTGTTGTGGAGATCAATGAGATTATGTCCATGAAGTATTTGGCAAACTTCAAAGCAGTACATAAATTCCGTTATTTTTATAACTGAATGTTGACAAGAATTAGAATTCCATAGCAAACTCATTGTTTTCCTCATGTTTCAGTCCACCTCATTAGAAATCTGTCTGATTCTAGTCTAGAAGAGTTCTATCAGGTTAGTTCCAACCTTAAATCATCACTAGTTTGGAGGACCCTTAATAATTATGGTGTTAAAATCACATTTTTGTAGCACTTTAAGTTTTGCAAAGCCTCTTTCCTTATAACCACTCTGTGAAGGGGGTATTATAATCCTGTGAGGTGGAGGGTATATCTAAGGCAAGATTCTGAGAAGTTCAGTCATTTGGCCGTGGTCCTACAGCTAGCAAAATCCGAAGCAGGATTGAAATGCTGGTTCTAGAACTGGTGTTCTATGTGTTATACCACATTGATTTTTATTAGATTCAGAATAATGATAGCTCACATTTCTCTAGGGTTTCAAGTTTAAAAACTACTTTGCTCATAATAACCAGGTTGAAGCCCTGTCCAAATGCAAAAAAGCCTCTTTACTAAAAACCCCCCAACAATTCAGCGAGGTCCCAGCCAATGGAGAGACATACAGGTCAGCAACAAAAACAGACAGTTTGGAAATAGACAGTTCATGAAACGCAGTGAGCTACTCTGGCAGATCTTAAAGAATTGAACCAGTCCCTTCTCCTTCCTGGTCTCCATGACAAAGGGCTAAGCAGAAATGCCTCCCTAAAATTAATACCTCAGAGGCTTATAAGTCTTAGGGCATAAGGCCTGGGCAGAGCAAATAACGTTTTAAGACAGGTAGGGCAATATTACAAATGAAGAAACTGAGTCACAGAGAAGTTAAATGATTTGCTGGAGGGTCAATCAGCTAGTTTAGTATCAAAGCCAGGGATTGAATCCAGTCTTTCTTTCTCTCAGTCTAGAACTCTCATTTATGTTGTATCCTTTGTAGTATAATTGGAGGGAGAGCAATCTACTTAAAGTTTTTTCTATTATTGACTTGCTATGGTGCCTAAAATTTCTACCACTAGAGTCATCCTTGGAGTGTCAACTTTAAGATAGCATGTCTCTAGAAAACCACTTTTTAAATGTGATTGTATGTGTACGTGTGTGCAACACATAAATGTACACAAAATGTATATGAATGCATGTATACATGCATGTAATATATATGCATATAATGGCAGGGAGCAAAAATGCATTAGTACCTGTTGATACATGAACATGAATTATTTTATCAGCTGAACTAGCTCTCTCCTACCAGGTGAGAGACTGAGGTAGAAGACAGTAAGTATAGTAGGATTTATGGGATCAAAAAAGCATCAGGAAAGAGTGATATACTGAAGGGGGATCTGAAGATGAGGGATATCTCTGAAAAACAAAATCACAACGGTACAGTGGGAAGAACATTACTTTTGGAGTCAGAAGACCTTGGTTTAAATCTTGCTTCTGTCATTTCCTGTGTGACTTTGGGCAAGTCACTTAACTTTTCTGTGCCTCTCTTTCCTCATCTATAAAAGTGAAGACGTTGCACTAGGTATCCTGTAAGGTCCCTTCCAGCTCTAAATCTATGATGTTAAGCCTCTTCACTTTTTTTCCTCCTAGAGCAAAAGAATTGAAACAGAACCCCAAGAGTAGACCAAAAACTGATCTAACCTGATTGAGGTCCCTAGGATCCAGAGATAGATAAGGACGGGGCTCAACCTAGTGGAGCTGATGCCAACTGGAGGGTCTCTACCTGTTCTTCCTACATTCAACCTTACCAACTGAGCCTGGCTCCAAACAGGATCAACTATAAGGGGAAAGGTGACTCATGAAGACAATAATAGCCTTGTTTTTCTCCATAGGACCCTTGCCAGACTCTGGTGAGCAAGGCAGAATTGCTCTTCCTTTGGAAGCTCCTCTAAGTCTTTCACAATTTCATAAGAGACAAGACTTCTTCAAATAAGGCACAACATGCTTCCAATTGCTGTAGCTTTAGGTCCAACAGAAATAACAGTACCAGAGATTATGGATTAGAAGTTAACCTGGACTACTGGCTGACCTGAATTTTTCTGCATAAAAATGTCAACCTTTATCGCATTGCTGTCCTCATTAAGGATGATGGGTGGGAGCAGAGCTTTCATTCAATTCTTTTAAACATACATTTTATGACCAATTGTTTAGAGTTTCAGTGGAAAAGGCTCATCTGGAGATATAACCATATGTTGGTCCCAATTAGATGATTGTGTTTTTTTTTAAACTTGAAAAGATTGACTTATGTGCCATAATGTATATTATAAAAATTTTAGTCTCAGAGGAGCTACAGAAAGCTCACAGAAAGGAACCCTGTTTACCCTGACTGGAGGAAACAAGGCTGGCACTCTGAATAAGTGGAATAGAAAAATGCCTACTTGCTTTAAACACAGGAACCCTGGAAATTATTGTCCAGCCCTCCCCTTCAAGGGCCACCAACATTACCTTTCGGATCCAGTCCAAGGATTTATCAGTTTATTTGCCCTACTACCATGGATATATTTCTTTGCTGACTACAAATACCCTTGAGAGGGTGTTAATATTGTCAGCCTTAACTAACCATATATACCTTAACATGAATGAATTTATTAGATCCTTTCCTGAGAGCAGGTTTTGATAAGGGGCAGAACATGAGACAGAGCCCACATTATTGTGTTCATATCTAGCAAAGGACAGAAATGTCCATGGATAAATAAAACCAAATGATTTATAGCTTCAGAATCGGACCTTTACACTTTTTCTTTCTGTGAGTGAGGGGAGTTAGGGAATTTCTGAAACATGAAGATTTAAAACTCAGGAAAGAATTATAGATGATCTCAGTGTTCTAAAGTTCTATATCAGGGATCATGAAAGGATATTCTACAAGTAATGATTTTGAGGGCACCTGGGAGCTTGTCATCTAAGAATTAGTTGAAGAAATTGGGGATGTTTAGCCAAGAGAAGACTAGGAGAATATATTAAGTGTCGGCAAATATTTGAAAGGTTATTATAGGAAAGAAAAGCTAAAATTAATTCCTTAGGGATCCAATGGGTAGAGATTGCAGGGAGACCTTTTTTTTTATGGTTCACTATGAAGAAAAACTTCCTAAAACTGAAACTATAACATAATAAAATGAGATGCCTCATTAGGTACTGAGTTCCTTGTTGCTAGACGTATTCAAGCAGAGGCTGAAATGATATCTCATGCATACTGTAGAGGGGATACTTGAATTGGGTGAGAGGTCAGATTAAATGACGTCTAAATCCCTTTCCAACTAAGATTCTATGCTTCTATGAGCTTTTCTCCATTTCTGTCAAGGATGGATAGGAAAAAAAAAATCAATGTAAGCTGTACTAGGAAAAAGGTGAACAATTTCGAAGTCCCTGATTACAAGGCAAGACTACTTCAAAATGTGTTGCCAGGGCATGTTACAGAGTTTTCTTCTCTAGAAAATTTTCTCTAGAATTCTCCTGGTAGTGAGAGGGAGAGGGAAGAGGTGTGTGTGTGTGTGTGTGTGTGTGTGTGTGTGTGTGTGTGTGTGTGTGTGTGTGTGTGCTCGAGCGAAGTGTGTGAACTCAATGACTTTCCTGGGGGGGGGGGCTTTACAGTCATGCAACTCTTACTGATCCCCACTTTCTCCCCTTTCTTTCTATTTGAGTCACTTTCTGATTATGGTACTTTCTCTTTCAGTCATTTTATTGCCCCAAATGTAATTGGTTGTGTCCTAAGAAAGTTCTTTCATCTGCCTGAGTTTGCTTTCCTGGGAATTTTTCTGCATTTGGGAACTGTTGAACAATCAAAAATAGGCAGAGAGGAGTGGGAGCTAAGCAGGGAGAAGAAGAGAAAGAATAGATGTGTGTGGCGGGGGTGGGGAGGGAAAAGGGATATAATAGGTCTCTTTGGAATGTGGAAATGTGTGTATGTAAGGGACCTGTTAACTCATGTCTAAAATAGTATAACACCCCTAGCATGGTTGGGCAAGTACAGTAGCAGAATGAGGGGGAAAAACCTTTAGGGAATGTTGGAGAATATTTTGGAATAGCATAACTTCCAACTCCATGGTCTCTTTCCTTTCTTTTGCTGATGCTAGCTGGATATAGTTTTCTGGTGTTGAGTTTACTCTGATCCCTATGCTGTTTTTCAGAAAGGAGGGAGAAGGCACAACAAAGGAAGAAAATTTTACTGTTTGGCCACAAACAGTATCCAGGATGTCATTATTGCAGTCTCTCTTAAAGCATTGCTCCAAAATATTTGGGATGGTTTCTCTTTGGAAATCCTATTTAACACCCCCAACCTTCCTGTCTCTGCTTTCCCATCCCCCCTTCCCACTTTTTGGAAGTTATGGTGGTTATTCAGCAACACTAAAGACAGCTCCCCCCTACCATTTGAAACAAAGCAGTAAAATTCTTCTGTACCTAAGTTTACACCCTTCTGTTTATACCTCTCTCTACCATGAAATCTCTTCAGTCTGGAATTTCACATCTATCTTATAATGTCACTGTTGGTTTACTTTCATTTACTAGCTTTTTTTTGGGGGGGGGTGTGTGCATCAGTTATACCTTCTACAATTGGGCTTGCTGGGGAAAACTTTTCAAAGTAATACCAATTTTCAAAAGCTTAAATAATCAAATTATTATTTGGTAAAACCCAATTGCACTTGTTTCTTCCTTCAATGGAGCTAGTTTGGAAAAAAAAAAGATGAGTTGTTTTCCATAGAGAGGTCAAACACTATGAATGTATGTGGCAGGCTTTTATTTTTAACAGTATGCTTTAATTTGTCTTTGGAATTGGTAAGAAAAATAATATATTTCACTACCTGCCTTCTAACTGAAAGATATGGACTGTTCCCTAAATAAGATTATTTGTTGAATTCACTTGCAGATTCAGACTTTAGTGACATTTCAGCAGAATACAAGCTCTTTGAGGACAAGAACTCATTTTTCCCCCTTTCATCTTTGCATCCCTACCACAGTGCCTATGGTAATACGGACTTTAGAAATGCCTATTGAATTGAATTTCAAATATTTTCTTGCTGTACTTAGAGGGAGCCTTACTTATGTCAATTTTGTGTAACTTGGGGCTCAAGCCTGATTGGTGTGTATATACACACATATAAATATACATACATATATATGCATATACATATGTATGTGTATGTATATCCTCATCGGATGAGTGGTTGATATTCTGTGCCATCATTAGGGGCAGAGTCGATGAGAGCTGGGAGAGACAGATTCTAATGTTCTGTCTTTTGGCTTTATGTGAGAATGCATTTGGTTCTAACTTCTTTTCAGGGAGAGGTTCCAGAGGGAAAGAAAGACTTTGGGAAGAAGCTGACATGTCAAGGATTCAGCATCTTGAGTATGTCATTATTCCCAGTTTGTCATACTAAAGAGTTCAGGAAATAACCCCTTGGGTGAGATCAAGAAGCTCTGTCTCTTGATGGAGCTGAGATATCTCATTCCCATTGGGAGGACTTATTGTCTAATATATTTTGTATTGTCTAATATTGTATTGTCTGTATTATCTAATATATTTTAATCTGTACAACTTCCCTGATTTCTGTTTGTTATCAGCTTTGCTAAATAGGTTTGTTTGCAATTCACTATGTGTGACAGCATTTGGTGGGGAGATAAGTTTTTGGATATGGCTTGGGGCACTCCTTCCCACTTTAGGGAGAATGACCAGGAAGGTGACTTGATCCTAAAATTTATTTCTCCTAGATATTCAGGATGCCCTCTCTCTGAGGAGAGCAGAGCCCCCATCTATTATTTTTTCTATAGGCAGGAATCAAAGTGTCCCTTGGAAAGGGAAGAGACTCTAGAGATTCACATCATGTGTAAGCTGCATCTAGGCAAAACCATAGGGATGTTATATAAACCACATGGGTAACATATACCTTATAATTTACATATATGTATTTATGTGTGTGTATGTATATACACAATACATATTTACATTTTGCATTTATCTTTGTAGTGCTGTAGTTAGTAATTAGGGTGACCATAATGAAACAATATCTCATAGAGTATGGAGGCATTCATGAAGCAGTGGAATGAACATCGTTTATACCATCAGAAAACAAGTGTTCAAATGCCAGTTTTGCCATTTACCACCTGTGTGCCTTTGGGCAAATTACTTTCCCTCTCTGTGCCTCAGTGTCTTCATTTATAAAATGAGGTGATTAGACTCAACTTCTTCACAAGTTTCTGCCAGCACTAACCCTATGAACCTATGAATATTATTTATATTGCTTGGAATTTATGTGGGAGTTTAAATGTGTGAAGTACTTCACAACTGTTTCAGTAGTTATTCCTCTTAAATCATCTCATGACTTAGTGATTATTGTAGTTCCCATTTTATAAATAGTATTGCAGGGGAACAGACTAAATTTGACCTGTATCCAGAGGTCTCTGGGATGTTGCTTGGTATAAGTTCTATGTCGTTTACCATCCCATGAGGGAAATGTTTTGTTTTTTTTTTCAATCCAGATATTTTTGAAAATATGAAAGTTGGGCATCATATGGATGCTTTGAATTTATGAAGGAGGATAAAAAGGAGACCTAAAACACTTATCTAATAATTTGGGGCTGGGGTATTTGTACTACTGAGTAGTTTTTCTTTTATTTGAGATTTTTATTTGAAACTGAGGAGTTTCTCATTTATTCTTTTATTCATTCAACAACATTTATTAAGTGCTTAGTGAGGGGGGGGCCCTGTAGCCTTGAGGCCACATGTGACCCTCTAGGTCCTCAAGCTCAGCCCTTTGATGGAATCCAGACTGAATCCAAAACAGAATAATTTGTTCTGTGAAGTTTGGATTCAGTCAAAGGACAGCACTTGAGGACCTAGAGGGCTACATGTGGCCTTGAGGCCCCAGGTTCCCCACCCCTGGCCTAGTATATAGAGGGCTCAGTGGCTGGATCAAAATCTCCTGGATAATTGTTCAACTCTTCAATTTGTGTGAACATAATTAACAGTTTCCTTTGACATTCCTTTAAGAGCCCTAATTCTGAAAATGTATAGAGCAGGTTTTGTTCTGTTTTTTAATTTGCTTCAATTTAGATTGCATTTAAAGGATCATATAAGACCAATCACATGTAGGATACCATAGATTAACTAGAACTCATAGTCCCAGTTTGGTTTGCTTATTGATTTATAAGGTAGCGATAGAGAAAATAGGCAATTAGGTGGTAAAGTGGATAGCTTAGAATCAGGAAGACTCAGCTTCATGAGTTCAAATTTGACCTCAGCTATTTACTAGCTGTGTGACTCTGGGCAAGTCATTTAACCCTGTTTGTCTTAGTTCCTCATCTGTAAAATGAGTTGGAAAAGAAAATGGCACACCACCCCAGCATCCTTGCCAAGAAAACCCCAAAATTGGGTCATGAAGTGTTGGGCATGACTGAAGAAATAATGCATAAAAGAATGTCTAACATAAATACTACTGGCAGGGTCTCTGTGAGTTTAACTTGTTGGAGGGGAAATTTTTCTCTTCCCCTTCACAGAATTCCTACAATGCTAAAAAAAAAAAAAGTCTCACAGTATTCAAGCAAAACCTCTTATTGAGTCTACTTATGCCCTCAATATGTTGAAGGCCAACATTCTTGGGGTCTTCCAGGCATTGTCATTATACTGTTGAGATGCACTCCACAAGATAAAGACAAAATCCATGTTGTTTGGGAGCAAGGGACTGGAGAGAGATTTAAAAGGAATTCTCAGGGAGGAGGCAATTTGGGGTAGTAGATAGAATATTGGACTTGGAGTCAGGAAGACCTGATTTTGAATCTTGCCCTGGGCAAGTCTCTTGGTATCAATTTCCCCAGCTGTGAAATGGGGAGAAAAGCCATTACTACATAGGGTTTTTATGAGAATTAAATGAGATAATACATTGTGAAACTTAAAATGCTATATAAATGTTCATTTTGACTGTGAGGGAGCAAGGTAGAGTGGAAAGGCTCTGCAGTTAAAAGATGTGGATTCAGATCCTAATGGTGATATTACTGTGTGAGCTTGGGAAAAAGTCCCTGGGCCTCAACCTCCTCAACTGGAAAGTGAGGAAATTGGACTGGATGGTTTTTGGGATCCTTTCCAGCCTTAACTCCATGATCAATGGTCACTGATAAGTGGGTGAAATTCTTACTACAATCATTAGCATACAAATCCAATGTAAGTTGATTGCTATCAAGCATATTGTTTATCAGTGAAAATCCTTAGCTTAGTACAATGATACTACTTTGTAAAAATATCTCTCGAATAATAACAACATAATCCTTAATAGTTACCCTAAAAGTATAAGAAATGAAATTAATTCTAGAAGGAGAATGGCTGAGGGTTGAAAAGCATTTATTAAATGCCTATTGTGTTCCAGGTACAGTGCTAAGCACTGGGGTTTTGAGTAAAGACAAAAGATAGTCCCTGCCCTGGGGACCTCATGGTCTCACAGGGGAAATAATGCACAAATAATTATGTACAAACAAGATTTATGCAGGACAAATTGGAAATAACTAACAGAGGGAGGGCAATAGTATTAAAAATGGTAGATCACATGAAGTCATGAGGATTCCCCAACTTCTAGCAGACAGAGGAGAGACGGGAAAAGAAAAGAAAAAGGTTGCTATTCCATCCACCAGGAAAGTCGGCTTCTATCTATGTCTATCCTCACAGACATTGAGGAGCTACCATGCTCCCTACTGCTCCATCTCAAGAGGTGAAAAGCAGGCTGAGGAAAGAACTTGGTCCCTTTGTTTAATTGAAAGGAAAAATGAGCAAAGTCAGATGAGGGCAAGAGATTCCTGTCCTCCTGGTCAACCAGAAGAGAGAAAGAGAACAAAGTCAAAAGGAACATCCCAGAAAACCTGTGTTTTGGAGGCCTGCTTGTTGCTGCTATTAAAGTGAGGTCACATATTCCTTCTTTTGTTGTTCTTGCAAGAATACAAATCTCCCGAGTTTCCTTCACAAGAGAATCTCTAATCTTCTATATTCTGAGTCCTGCCAGTGAAGAATATAGCTATAATTTAAAGGTAAGGCACCTACCTCTTTAACGCATAATACAGTAGGAACCATTATTTTTGACCAAAGGTTGCCAGTTTTAACAGAGGATTGCCCTGTGAATGGGCCTCCCTCTTACCTGGTATGTGACCTGTTTAGATGACTTCTGTAATCGGAGTGGTTGGACCCGAGAGAGGTGGGGAGTGGGTTATTATATGCTCTGTTCCCCTCCCCTCCCCCACTTCCTTGTGCCAAGAGCCATTCAAACAGTTAGAAGGTATTAGTTGCTACTGACGTATTGACATCTGTGCTGAGGACACTTGGTAGCAGTCCTTCCTTACTTGCTGGTGGCTTAATGATAAACATTAATATGCTTAATATGGGCAAACTCCTAATGTGCCAGTACATAGACTGGTAATAATCCTAGATAAGGAATTCCAAAAAAAGACAAAGTTTAGACTAATGGAGAAGAGAGAAGACCAAGTGGTGAGGATACTCTTCTGACAGTGTTCCTCTAGACCAGTGGTTCTCAACCTTCCTAATGCCGCAACCCTTTAATACTCATATGTGGATGTATCTGCATGTGGGCGCGCTTGCCTGGAGACGGATAGAGGAGCCGTGTTTTGGTTCTTAAGACCATTGGAAATATGTGTTTTCAGATGGTTTTAGGTGACCCAGTTGCAACCCACAGGTTGAGAACTGCTACCATCTAGACTATGGGTCCTGCATTCTTTTTCTTACAATTGTCACAAATGCTGAGAAAGACTGTGGTCTCAACATTTGCCTGGATGGTCTCTGTCCTAGACAGGTATAAATCAGCCTGAATTGGGGATTATGGAAGTGAAGCCAAGAAAAAAAATCTCTTTTTTCTGAGCCTAGGTGCGTGTGTTGTTAGTGCCCTCCTATGATAAGCTGCAGGATGGGAGGGAGGGGGGGTGGGTGGCAAGGGGTGATGGTAAATAATAATAATAATAACAACAATAATAATAGTTTTCATTTATGTAACACTGGTTTACAAAGTTCTTTGCATGTTATTTCATTGATAACCTTATGGGATTATCTCCTGTTATTATCTCCATTTTACAGATGAGGAAATGGAGGTTTAGACAAGTTAAGTGACTTGACCAAAGTCATATAGCTAGTATCTGTAGCAGGATTCAAATTCAGGTCATCTTCAGTCCAAGTCCAGCCATCTGTCTACTACCCTATCTAGCTACCTAGATAGAAACTGAATGTTATCTTTCTTTTGACAGGTAATGTATCTTTTGCACGGACCAGTCAGGGCCTGATTTTTACTGCATAGTGAGCAGAAAGCAAAGTAGTAGATTTCCCCCATGTACAAGCTGTTCTCTGTAACTGAGTTAGTCACACATGTGGAAACTGCATTATGCCTTTTCAAGCATGTGGGTGCTATTCAGCCCGGAACTTTACTCCACCGTATTGGATGATCCAGGGGCCGGCTCAAGGTCCCTTTGTCCACAATAACTGCTTCTGACCTACCACAGCCTCTACATCCTCAGTTGGTGACAAGTGGGGGCATAGAGATAATGACTGTGACCTGTGGCCCACATTGCCTATAAACTTGTTTTTATGATGTTTTGTTGGTCTCTTCAGAGGCTTCTGTCCTGGGGTCCCTGCTAAAAAACTTTCACAATGATGGCTAGAGCCCTGGGAAACATAAATTTGCCAAGTCCTTTTCCCTTTCTTGCATTCCTCTCGAAATGCCTACTTACTGAATGCTCCCATCATCTCAAGTCTGCTTAGCTTCTCTGGTTTCTTTAGCTGTAAAATGAGAATTTGGACTAGGTGACCTTTACATTTCTATCCATATGATTTGTAAACCTTAACTTAGGAGTCTCATGCATTCTCCTTGCCCTTTGCCTATGCATTCACAGCACAGCTCTAGGTGTTACCGTGCTCATCCAAGTACATGGCACGTAGGTGGTGCGGTGCATAGAGGTGCTGGGCCTGGAGTTAGGAAGACTTGAGTCCAAATCCAGCCTCAGATACTTACTAGCTGTGTCATTTAAACCTCTGTCTCCATCAGTTTTCTTAACTCTAACATGGGAATAATAATAGTATTTTCCTCCAGCCAGCATTGTGAGGATTGCATGAGTCACTACACACACACATACACACACACATACACACAGACACACACCCCTTATATATACCAGTTATTATCATTACTCGTACTACTTGTCCTGCACCTCATCCCCTAATGGCTCAACTGAATTAAAAAAACGTTTATTAATTTGCCACCATAGACCTATGATATGCCAAAGACATGAACTGTTCTTCTTGGTTTACAATTTAGTGGGGTAGCTAAGACATATGTGCAAAAATTATTATAATAAGAAATAGAATATAATAAATGTTTAATGGAGGAGAGATACAAAGTGTTCCAGGAAGTCCAGGCAGAAAGAAATCACTCTGGGGGTGCTGGGAGAATGAAGGAAAGATTGCAATGGAGATGGTCCTTGAATAATGGCTAGGATTTCCAGAGGCAGAGATGGGAGGGAGCACATTCCAGGCACAGAGGACAGCAAGAACAAAGGCACAGAGGCAAATGAGAGGTGATCTAATAAATTAATTTGTGTGGAGGCTCTTCCTAATGGGAGAGGGTGAGAAGGCCTGCTCCCAGATACCACAAGCCTCTTTTCCGTGGGGAATTCTGGAGACAATGTCCTCTCCTTTGTTGTCTGACCAGTTAATGGTTATAATGGTGAGAATTCCAGGCTGCTAGGATTAGATATTTCAGGCAGGTGATAATATCAGCTTTCATTTTAGGGACCATCATGTGGATAACTGCCAGTGTTTTCAATGAATAGGCCTGGCCTTTGTCAGTGACTTTTTGCCCAAGTCCTAATTCCTGGAAGAATTTTTTTTCAAACCAAATTTCTGTTGGTTGGATAATACTCATTCATATGGACTTTGCAAAGCACATTCGTTATTACATTTGAGCCTCACAACAACTCTGTGAGGTAGAAACAATAGTTATTATGATGCCTATTTAATAGAGAGGATAAATGACTTTTTATAATCACACACCTAATAAGGATCAGAGACAGGAATTGAACTCAAGTTGCTCCCATTTCCAAGAAAAGCATCTTTTCTACTGCAAAACAGTGAGATTTGGTGAAGATAAATGAAGTCTTAGCAAGAAAGATACTGTTTGAGCCCAATGTATTGTTATTTTTATTAATAATAAAATTATTTTTACTTTATTATTTAATTCAAATTTACAGTTATAAGAACAAGTTATATATATACATATATATATATATTATACATTTTCAAAAACAATTTGTGACTTCTGTGAGATTTGGCCTAAACTCTCGTTGTATAGGCAAAAATTCAAAATAAAATTTTTATTACTTCAGTGTCATATAGTATTTTCCAGTTTGCCTCTGTGAACAATAATACATTTTAAGCTTATGGTTACAAGAATTAATGCTGTGAATTGGAAATTACAGCATACCTCATTGCATAGCTCATTACTTCTTTCCACTTATTTGGCAATTAGAAGATAGAAAGGTCCATTTCCTGACTAAAAATCAAAGTATTATTGAGTCGGGTTCAGAGAAAGGATGATGGTATCAGTAACTAGCCCTAGAATCATAGATTTAGAGCTGGAAGGGAACTGAGGGCCTTCTGGATGCCTCCGAGCTTAAGTAACTTGCCTGAGGGGATTTGTTGCTTATACAGTCAGTTACAAACACCCAGGGGTATTGCTAAATTATTGGTTGTGTTTGGGACTGGTCAACTCCACTATTATTTTGGACAGTGGTTCATAAAAAATGCTGTGTTGAAGAGGATTTGCTTCTAGAGATTTTCAGGAAAGCAGCCAATTCACATTGCTTATGCTGTGAGATCATTCCTGGCTGGTGATATGCCCTCTCTCTGGAAGAAATTGGGAGTGAAGAGGAAATATGTACATATGTGTACATATCTATAATATAAATGCATATGTAATAAGTATTTGTATGCAAATACTATATGTTTTACATCATGCCTGCCATTCAGCTCCATTATAGGTCATTTTGGCAAATCAACTAATTTATAAACTCACAAATTTCCCAGTTAGACCTGTTTGGTTCAGCCCTTAGTGCCTAGACAGGGAAGATAGATGGACACATTCCATCAGATTGTTTCTTCATTTCATAACTGAGCTTTTGACAGAATAATGTCTGGCCTTCACCTGAAGGGGAGAGACATTTTGCTCCCTTCTTGGCCAAATCAAACTTAGCAGCTGTTCTGACATTTCAGAAACTATAGAGATTCATTCATTGCTCTTCCTTCCCACAGAGTTGTCTTCAATCAAGGGCTCTTCTCACTGTGGCTGGGTGCCTTTGAAAGAATTGTTCTAATTCTTGTTACACCCTGCCACACCTCCAGCTATTGAAGATGCTTGATTTGGGGTTCCCTGCTGCCTTTAAACCTTGCCAAATGTACATGGAGGCATCACGCTGAGAACCTTGGGTGGAGATAAAGCCTCACCATTACTCAACAGTGACCCACTTGGCAAACCCAGGAGTAATATGGATGTATTCAAAGGGCATCTTGTGGGCTTCTGGGCTAGCACCACAGAGACCTCCCTTTGCTTGCACCAAGTTATCATATAGTGCTACCAGGTGACCAACCATCATAAACATCATGGTAACTGGACTATTACCTGCAGTTCTTTGACTCATGGTTGGAGCATGCCTTACCGGCTGTTTAACAAACAACATGCTGATATGGCCTGGCCTGTGAAAGGTATAAGGTGTAAAGTTGAGAAAAACAAGGGTGGATCAATCTCCGCCTTTTCCCCGCCCTTGAGAAAATGATCCTAGGGTAAATGTCTTTTTTCTTTCTCTTTTTCAAACACACACACTACACACACACACACACACACACACACACACACACACATTCTCTCTCTCTTTCTCTCTCTCTCTCTCTCTCTCTCTCTCTCTCTCTCTCTCTCTCTCAGGATACTATTCTGCCCAAAGAGCTACTTGTGGGAGCTTTTGCTTTATTACTCAATATTAATAACATTAACTTTGAACTTTAATTCTGAAAACCACAGAATTTAAAAAATGCTGAAAAGAGCTGACGTGGGTGTTCTTCCCCTTTTTTCAAAGGAATTGTTTTTTTGTAATTACTGGAGGTTGGTGAATTTGAACTGTCCTTCACAGTAAATGGGGAGGGTGTAATGAGATATAGCCCAACAAAGCAAAGTGCATTAATCATATTAAAATTAATTAACAACGGAAAAGTTTCAGTGCATTCCTAAAGCACTCTTTTTTTTTTCCTTCCAAAGTGGCTGGGACTCTCTTCTAGTTTCCTGAGTGCAAGCAAATGCCTGACACATGGTCAAAGCCAAATTCCAAAATGTAGCAAAACAGGGCCTGCATATTTGGCAGGAATTTCAACCAGCTCAGGTCAGTGTCTGAGAGCAGGGAAGAGCCTCCGCTCTGATGCTGGGCTAGGAAACTGACAAGAGGAAAACATGAGAAACAAGGAACAACATTGAGGGCCCAGCTCACCAGAGGAGAATGTTGGGAGCCGCTCAGGACACACCTTCTGGGTTGCAGTTGATGTTTGCAATATTTTTTGGGGGGTGGTGATGGTGGTGGTGGAGGTGGGGGGAGCAGTGGTTTGGGGGTGGAGTAAGGCAAGGGGAGAAAAGGAGGGGAGGCTAATGGGGAAAAAGAAGAGAGGTCCTAAAAGCATTGTTCTGAATGAAATTGGCTTCTCCCTTCTAAGTCTCTCACCTTGCAAACACCCCCACTTAGCAAAAGCCCCTTCTTACTTGTTAACTCCACCCCCTTCTGCCAACCTTTTCAGTCATCGTCTACTTCATTTCAGAATGGCCTTCAGAACAAAGCAGCATTTTCCAGCCTTTCCCACTAAAAGTTCTCCCCCCATCTTTTTTTTTTTTTTTAAAGAGGCAGTAGGGGGGTAATTTTGTCTTTTATTTGTTTTTCTGTCATCTTCTCCAGTGAAGTTGTCATTGTTTGGGAGTTGATGGATATTTCTTGAGAGATACCATCATATCGCTTGTTATTGTAACACTTATTGGTGATAAAGTTCAGACTAAAAATTAAGCAGCTGCAATGTTGCAGCACAAATTAGTTTAATGTAAGCAGTCAGGAGCAGCTGTCTGGCTCAGGCCTCGAATTTAGCAGTGGGGGAAGGGTTCTGTGACGCTGACAGTGTTTTTTTCCTCTACATAAACATTTTTGGCTGTTGCAGCTTTTGTGCTGATCATGTGACAGTGTCCCTAGGCAGATAATTTATTTCTGTAGCTTTCATGAGCAATCATTAACCTTCAGACACTGAGTTTGCTTTCTGCTTTTGTGGCATTTGGGTTTTTTTCCCCTTTTTTGGGGGGGGTATACTAACTAGTTTAATTCAGAAAGTGTCGGGAGAAAATTACAACCAATTTATAATGGACTGCAATGCATAATACTTATGTTTCTATTAAAGCAGACCTTGCTTACAAGACCATTTCCAAGGCTTAGCTTGTGTTCATGGATTGGAATAATTATCTTCAGTGATGTAAGTGCAGCTGTCATCACAACACTCCCTCCCTTCGTGTCCCCTTCTGATTGTATGGAACTGTCAGGAACTGAATTTGTAGAAACTTTGGACCTCTGCGTTCAGCTACCTCTTCACCTATAACACCCCGCTTGTTCCTTCCCCCAATTCTAGGAGCTTGGAACCCTGAAAACTTTGAAAGGCCCCATGAACTGCTCTTCTTTGTCTCCCCCAAAGCCCCTTATCATTCAATTGATAGGGAATAATATCATTGACTAGGCATTTTACACACATTACTCTCTTGAACCTGGGCACCACACTGAAGTAAGTGCTACAGGTATTATTATCACCATTAGGCCTGACAATTAAAGGAGCCTTTGGAGGTTAAGCTTTCATGCCCTATTCAAGCCGCTTAATGAATGTTTGTGGTGGGATTCGAATCCAGTTCTTGAACCCAAGGCTAGCACTCTCCATGTACAGGGGTTGTGACCATTTACAGTTAAAACAAAAACAGGGGCTTATTAGGTCTCCGGATAAAAGAAAAGGAAAGTCATAATCAATGTGCTGCATAATTCAGTGAGGAAAAAAAATGCAGGAAATGATATCATCTCTGTCATCTACTAATCATGCCTTCATTCTTTTCCAGATCTCTGCTACTCCCCTTTCCCCCTTCAGTTCCATCTGTATCACCCAGCCGTTTCTGCTAACCAGTTGTTCAGGGATCGAATGGGAAGGGTCACTTTTTGGTGTCTATCATACATGATATCTTTACATGCTTTCAGAATGCCGATTATCTTGCGGGTATTGTGCAGGCCCTGTTAGTTATTCATTTATTCATCCTTCCATGGTGGGGGTGTTGGTGGGGAAGCACTTAGGGCCACTTGCATTGAGAGATTTGACAAAAAGTACTTATGAGCCCTATGGCATTGTGGCAGATAGTATACTATCGAACAATGGGAGGAAAAGGGACCTGTCCTTTCTCATTCATTTAAAACATTTCAATAAAGAGAGATGATCTTAATTGATTGTAATATTTCAGAAGGCTAGATGGATGGGTTGCAGAATGCAGTCTGAAGCTGAAATGCTGGCAGCAGCTGAAAACATGGATTAAATTAATATTGATACTATTTAAGCTTGGGGGGGGGTTTGTTGCTTTTTGTTTAAACACCAAGAGAACAACAGGCTCTGTATATTAGGAGGGGAACTGGTTTAAAGTGGGCAGGCCAAATGTTTCAGAAGGAAAATGAGAGTTGAGCTTGATGTGGTTGGAAGACTCAGTTTTCTAAAGACAGCTCCATTCCTTCTTCTGGGGCCTATCTCTATCACAGGGTCCTACTCCTATTAGACTCAATCACCATATCTCCCTCCAACCTTCCTCACCTCAGTCATTCCTTAAGGATTTCCCAGCTTGAATTTACCCCATCAGGACAACCTTCCCATTACCCTTGCTCAGATGAAATTCTCAGATGCTAGGATTCCTGCTTACAGCTCTAATAGAGCAATAGCGATAATGGTAGCTCTTATCCTAAGCACAGTGTGCATCAACATACTATGATGGAAGTAGGTTTGGCCCCATATGCACTGATGAATCAATAAGTATTTACTAAAACTCCTACTATGTGCCAGGAATTGTGCTAAGTGCTGGGGATACAAAGACAAAAATGAAACAGTCCCTACCATCAATGAGTTTATATTTTAACAGGGAGATAACATGCAAAAACTAAATAAATGCAGAAAATATACAAAATAAATAGAGCATAACTTTGAGAGGGAAAGCACCTATTGCTGGGGTTTGGGGGAGAATCAGTTAAGTTTTCATGTAGAAATGTGGCATTTGAGCTGAGTTTTGAAGGAAACCAGAGATTCCAAGAGGCTGAGGTGAATGAAGCAGGAGAGCATTCCAGGTATGGATAAGTCACTGGTTCTCTGCTACCACAATTCAAGTTTATAGGAGGGGGTTAGTTCTTCCTCAAAGACAATGATGCTGTATTTTGGACTTAGATTATTACTCCCTTTCTCCTTCAGAGGTATCTTTCTTTTTCTTCCTTGCCCTCGGAATTTAGAATTCCAGAATTATTTATGCATCTGGACCACAGTGAGACCAGATGCATACAACTAAACTTTATTATAGTGTGAGGTAATTTTAGAGTACAAACTTTATACCTCAGTGTACAAGAATTTGTGATCAGATATTGGACTAGTTGTGTGACCACCTCACAACCTCTTTGTTTCCTCTCTTGTCAAAATGTTGGAATTACTTCCAAGTTGTTTTAAGGATTAAATAAAACAATGGGAAATTCTTGGTAAGCCTTAAAGCTCTATAATAACTTGGAGCTTTTATTAATATTTTTTTGGCATGGGTCTCTTCTTCTCTAATATGTTTTTACAAAGCATTCTAAAATTTCTTAGATCTAGAAAATCAACAAAACAAATCAAGCCCTGATTTGGAGTATTTGCTGATTTTCAGGGTGTAAATACATTAAAAACTTAACATTCAGTTACTGAGCTGGTAGAGTTTTCTCCAGCACACACTTGGTGCAAAGATTCTTCTCTTAGACTTGAACTTGGATTCTTCTAGCTAATCTACTTTACTTCCACTACTTCCACTTTCCCACTCACTGACGAAGCATTGCCTTTAGTGTCCTACTGGTTTCTTAGGATCAAGAACTTTTCCTTCTTGGTTTCCAGATTTACTTTTTTTTTTTTTAACTCTGGTCTAAATTGATATCTCCTTATCTGATTCCTTCATCAACTGATCCCAGGCTGCCCCTGGGCACTGCCCTTAAAGTATCTTACGCATTCCTTTACCTCCTTTCTAATCCTTATTTTTAAATCCATTGGGCATTTCCTAAGACTATTCTTTTATTCATCTGTACTCTGGGATCAGTTTATTTATGATTTCCTTCATCCTTATCTGCTCCTTGGCTACAAAGATTTTGTGCTTTTTTTCCCTAGTCATTTTCTCTGAATCAGCATACTCTTACTTCTCTCAATCCCGATGTTCTTCTGGCAGTTTTCTCTATGATATCCCCTTAGCATTTTGAGACTTTACTTCCCCGGTATCATCTGTTCATGTTGGATATCTGTAAAAGTTCAGTTCTCATATGCATGCTTTTAAAAAAATCCAGTTTTAGAGATTCATAACATATACATATTTATGTATTATACACACACAAGTTCATGTATGTGTGTTAGCTCTTTGAAGGCAGGAATTGTTTTTTGTATACTGCATGTATCAGTATCTCATATAGAGTAAGTGTCTAATAAATGCCTGTTGAGTAGAATTGAATTTATCTAGCATTTATTGAACACCTGCTGTGAATAAGGCACACAGAGAAACAATTTCTGCCCTCAAGGAACTTGTAGTTCAACAAGAGAGTCAGAACAAACTGTTGAGAAGAGAGATAACTAACAGTAAGAGGTAACATAAACTAAATGCCAGATGACTGATGCAGACAGCAAGAGCTGGAGGAGTTTGGAGGAGAATAATAACTCACATTTTAATAGACTTGAAGAGTTACAAAGCAGAGTATTGGATTTATAGTTGGAGGATGCAGATGTAGATTCCTGTTCTGCTTATTACTTGTGCATCCTTGGGCAAGTAACTCTGTCTGTGAATCCTGATTTCTCCATTTTAAAAATGAATAAAGTTTGACTAGATGACCTCTAAGGCCCATTTCAATAATAAAGCTATAATTCTTTAACAATCCGATGAGGTGGGGAGAGCCGGTTTCGTGGTCTGAGAATTACAGCTCCAAGGCACCTTTTGTGAAGTCCTCCTCAGTTCTTAGGGCAGTAGGATTTGGTACAAGCTAGGCAGCTCTCCATGAGGGGAATAGAGTGCTAAGTCTTTGATAAAGCTCAGACCTTATAATGCTTCAGGAAACAGAAGGTAGGCTGTGAGGTAAGGATGGATAGATTGGAATATTTGCAGATGAATGTGAGAAAATTCTTGAGTCTCCATTCTCTTGTCCTTTGTCTCAGTAGGAAAATAGGCATATGTTACATAGCCTTGTACCCAGAGTTAAACTAACAATAATGTAGCCTGGGCAAGTACTGCAAAATCTGACCTTGGATGAGCATCTTGAATTGCATTCCCAAATCACTGAGGCCAAGGGTCAGGGATCTGGAGGGAGACCTCAGGGAGGAACCTTAGGTCTCAAGATAGAATGAAGGAAGACAGAGACTACATGATATTGGAAGACTGCTACTAAGAAAGTCACAGGGAGAAAAATCAGGAAAGTACTGAATCAGAGAGGAAACCACTTGACATATAGGGGAAAGGACCTTTCTGATAATTTCTTATTTTGGTGAATTATGCTTCTTGGCTAGGAGTTAGGCTCAGATATTTCTATTTGTGGAAGGAATGAAGGTGATTTAGTCCCCTCTAACTTTTGACAACCTAGAGCAAAGCCTCAGTTACCCCATTTTAGTTATGGCATTGCTGATTCACAATCCTAAATTCCTTTCCGTTCCACTTGAATTCATGTGTCACCTCTTGTAAATCAGGGATCAGGAATTGCAGATCTTGTTATTCTCTCCTCTTATGAGATTCCAAACTTTCTTTTTGTTCCAAGGTCTACTCTCTACATCCTACCATTAATTCATCCTGACACTCTGGAGCTCTATTGCCTTCTGACTCTGGCTGCCCTTCCTCTAGCATAGTTCTGTTGCTACTGATTCAATGTAAGCAGTCAACTATCAGTTATTCAATGAATATTTGAGAACCTACAGTGTATCAGGCACTGTGCTAAGCAATGCGGATGCAAAGAAAGGTAAAAGATATTCTCTGCTCTCAAGTTGTTTATGGTCTAATGTTAAACTAACTTAAATTTAATTTTAAATTAAATTAAATTAAAATGTAATAAAAATAGATATGCATCAGTTGTTTAACCTGATAAATTACAAGAAAAATAAATGTATATAATAAAATGACCTTGTAAGGTAAAAAAGATGACAAAAGGTGCAGACTTGCATTATTGGAAGGGAAATCACATAATCTCAGTACTGGAAGAGACCTTAGGGGCCAAATCATCGAATTTGTACCTTTTAAGAAACCTCTGCTGCAATATCCTCAACACGTGGTTATTCAGTTTTTCCTTGAAGGTTTCTAGTCCAGGGGTGTGCTGGAGCATGATTGAACTAACTTGGGAGAGCCAATTGTTAAATTTTCAATGTAAGTATTTATACTTCAGAAATTGGCAAATATTACAAATCAGGGCCTGATTTATTGTTTTGTTGATTATCTAGATTTAAGAAAATAAGGGAGAAAATCTTAGTAATGTAGATTAAACTTAAAAGTGTGTCTTGTGTACATCTTGTCCCCTAGGGAGTTGATCGTTAAACATTTATCAAGATATCCCTGTGGGGAACCACTCCTCCCCAGACAACCCATTCTGTTTTATATGACTCTATTATTAAGGTGGGGTAGCTAGGTGGTTCAGTGGATGGAATATGGTACCTGAAGTCAGGAAGACTCATCTTTCTGAGTTCAAATTTGGCTTCAGACACTTGCTAGCTGTGTGACCCTGGACAAGTCACTTAATCTTGTTTGCCTCAGTTCCTCATCTTTAAAATGAGCTGGAGAAGGAAATGACAAGTATTTGCTAAGAAAACTAAGGTCATGAAGAGTCAGACATGATTGAAATGACTAAACCACAAGAAATGATTAAGACATTTTTTCTTATTAGCCTAAAACATCTTCTTTGCAGCTTATGTCTAAGCACCAGGCTTGGAACCAGATAACCTGGGTTCAAATCATGGCTCTGGTCATAGCTGTGTGACTTCAAAGAGATCACTCAGCTTCTCTGAGGCTGTTTCTTCTACAAAATGAAAATCATAATTCTCACACCTTCTGCCTCAAAGGGCTGCTATAAGGATTAAAGGAGACAATGAAAAGGCAGTGTGGTTTAGTGGAATGAAAGACAGGCTCCAAAGTCAGAGGACTATGTTCAAACACTCCTTCTCTGATACCACATAGGTGAGCATAAGAGAGTGATTTCATCTTCTTGTGCTCAGTTTCCTCATCTGTAAAAAGAGATGCTTGGTCTAGATGATCTCTGAGGTCCATTCTAGGTATTGGTCTCTGATCATATGCTTGTCAAGCCCTTTGCATCATAACATTCATAAAATGCAGTTATTAACAAAAATAATATAATGCATTGCTATCTAATTTCACCGTTGGAGGAAAATGAGGCACAAGGAGGTGAGGCAAATTCTAAAACTTTCAGAACACTAGTACTATGTCATCAGTCACAGGCTACCATTGATGTGGAATGCTTGGGGAAATTGAAAATGCTTCTCATGCTACAGTTGAAACTCAAACTATTTGGACTCTTTGGAAGGTTTCAACCTGCAGAAGGGGAGATGTCATCCTTGGGAAATGGACTTGATAATACCTTGCATGATTTAACACCAGCTGGAGAGTGGATCTACTCTTTCCCATTGTGATGCTTGGGTTAACTGAATGACTCCATTTGAAAGGCACCGCTGTGCTGTTGTACCCCAGTGGCAGGGAGCAAGCCTATTGTTTCATATCCCAGAGAACACCAGGAAGAGGCTGAGGATGCCCCATTTGGAATCACAAAGTTTTGTTACGGTACCAGAGGCACACAAAGAACTGAAAATCTGTTGCATGTGCAACAATTTCTGCATCACAACCGCCTGCCCTCTTGGATACAAATGCTTTGAAAGCATGAAATGAAGCATGAATCCAAATAAAATTGTTTTTGGAATAAAGATGAGGTGATGGGACTGATACTGTACGATGTGAACAGTTGGTTGTTCATAGTTTCACTCTAAGTGGAAGGAAGGAAGCTAGAGAGGAAATCTAACTGTTATAAATGAAAGTAATATAACCTGCCATCACCCAAACATAATCAATAACCGGGATTGGAAAGTGCCAAAATTTTTATGGCTTGAGAGTTCCACTAGATTTTGGTGTTTTTTTAGGGTAAAATATTCTGTAACATATCATGGACTGAATTTCTGATTTTTGCTGTCCAAAAGGCATCTCTTATTAGGAAGGACTTTATTTCTAGCATATAGAATTCCCTTTTTGTTTGGATGCTATAGGATGGCCATGGCAACATTTTAATTAAGCTCCAATCATACTGAATTAAGGGAGACTGTTTGATTTAGTGGATAACTGGCAGGAGACCTGGCTGCTGGTCTTGGTGTTGCCATGGATTTGCTGGGTGACCTTGGATTAGTCAACTCATTTTTCTGTGCCCACCTTTTCCTATAAAATGAAGAAAGTACTATCTGTTCTGTCTTCTTACCTTCTAAGTATATTAAGAGTGTTAATCTTGTCTAGAGAGCCTTGAACTCTCCAGAAGAAGAACACTGTATGAGCATGTGATGTTTCCTTTACTAGGTGCAGGGAAGATAGCCCCAGAGTTAGAATAGCTGGGTTTGAATCCTGATTCCATAACGTATTATTTTTGTGACCCTGGACAAAACACATCACTTCCCCGAGTTTCACCAGGGATTTTAGAGGTTATATCATCCAAGCCCTTCGTTTTACAGATGAGACAGGTCAAGTGCTTTGCCCAAGGTCACACCTTGGTCAAAACCAGGATTAATAATGACCACAATAGCCAGCATTTACATATAAGGTTTAAAAAGCACCATACACATGTTGTCTCTCTTGATGCTCACACCAGCCTTGGAAGGTAGTCCTATTATTATCACCCTTTTACAGATGAGGAAACCAAAGATAAGTGAGGTTAAATGACTTGTTTGGGGTCACACCGCCAAGTCAGGATTTGAATTCAGGTCTTCTTAACTCCAAATCCTGGGTTCTATCTACTCTGGCACCTAGCTGCCAACCCAAAGTCTTCTGATTCCAAATCCATCACCCTTTCTGCTACCTAAAATTTGTACCATCCACCTCACAGGGTTGGTATGAGGAAAATACTTTCTAAGTCCTAAAGTGCTATATAAGTGTGAGCTATTATTCCTAAATATTTTCCAAAGTCCATGCCATGGATATTTTGGGAGCTATACTCAGCACCATACTGAGCAAGCAAAAATGTAGGCACTAACTACAGAATGGTAAGTGTTAGATTCAGAGTCAAGGGACCTGGACTCATATCCTGCCTCTGCCACTAACTACCTTTGTGATTTTGAGAAAGTCTCTTCATTCTCTGGGCCTCAGTCTTCTTGTCTACTAAAGAAAAGGGTTGGCTTAGGTGACCCTTAAGGTCCCTTTTAGGTTTACGATTCTGTGATCCTGTGAACTCTGGGATTATTTGTCATTGTAAAGCGTAGCCAAAATATTTTGTTAAACAATTGCTAGGAACTCTTCAGCTCTTGAGAGAGCCAACATTCTTCTGTCCAATATTGCTTTTTGGTTTTAGGAAAACATGATGCTGGATCAAATGATATTATAGATGAATGTTCCATAGGAAGTAGGGGGCATTCCTTCCATTGAGCTGAATGGAATTCCAAGTAGTTTAGTTTTATAGTGGTGTTTGATTAAAACATGTTGATGACATCCAGTATCATGCCTTAGTTTAAATTCTAATAATAGCTAGTGTTTACATGGCATTTTTAAGGTTGGTAAAGTACTGTTCATAATCTCCTTTGAGAGAGTGTTCTTCTCCCATGAAGACAGTGTTATTATCTTCATTCTGTGGATGAGGAAACTTGAGACTGAGAGGGTAAGTGACTTCCTCAGGGCAAGTTTTGAATTCGCCTCTTCCTGACTCCAAATCCAGTACTCTAGACTGTGTACTCTACACTGTGCCACCTACATGACATAAAAGATTCTCACTAGCAAAGAAGAGGGTCCCTGTTTTACTCCTAGTACTTCTAGAAGTGGGGTGATAAAGTGGAAAGGTTCTCAACTTGGAGTCAGGAGAATTGGACTTTAACATCTGACTCTCTAGCTATGCAAGCCTAGGCTACTTACTTAAAAATTTGAGTCTCAGTTTCCTCATCTGTGAAATGGGGATTATTACACTTGTACTTCTCACAGGTTTGGTGTTAGGAAAATATTTTATAAACTGTGAAGTACTGATATATGTGATTTGTTATTAACTTGTCTACTCAATTATTAATGTGAGATTAACTCACATTAATGTGAGATTAATGTGAGTCAGCTCAGTGAGGGGGATGCAATAACAGCAGCATACTTTCTGACTTATCAAATAGCCTTTTCTTCATGATAACCCTCTGAACTGGGAAGTACAAATATTATTACCCCCATTTTATAGATGGAAAATCTGCAGGAGGCTGTCCATAAAGTGGCCTTTCTGGTAACCATTGTCTGTAAGAAAACTTTAAGTTCCTTCTAGCGTCTTCTTCCTCTTAGTTCCTCCCCAGATTCCTCTTTAGACAGTTATAATTTTCTGCTTTCCCATCTGAATTCTGATACCCACTGCCTTTATTGTTCCTCTGCCTCTACAAAGGGTCAATATTTGACTAGAGAAACACTTGGCACCTGAGCTGGTTGCTCCAGTCTGGAGAAATCTTTCATTGCAAACAGAAGGAAAGGCTATGGAACAGGAAGAGGGGTTGGGCCATGTAACAGCATAGCTGATTCAGGCGAAAGCACTGCAGTGTATCCTATCCGGACACAAGATCACAAATAAAATCCTACAAGAATGATCAGAATGGTATCTCATTTCATGCCAAGGAGCTTTTTGAAGAGCCTTATTTTTTAAAAGTCAAAACACATTGGAAATTCAGAGAGGAAAATTACCATTATCTTAATAATTGCAGTCACAGTTCATAGACTTTAATATCTATGTATTTGATGAGACCTACAAAGAAAAAGCTAGGCCACTTGCATTTTGACCAATATGATATGCTTAATTTAGGAAAGAATTTTTTTCTATTCAGTGCTCAAGAAACAATATATTTAATTCTTTAAAAATTGTGTCGAAAATCCTTAAGTTAAATAATCTTGGATACTTGGATGAATCTATGATCTTATTTAGGTGGGTACTTCAGCAGTGCAGATTACATCTTCTTGCACCCATTCACCTCTTATCTTATATGATTCTTGTCCATGTCCTGGCCAGAATCTTCCATAAGAGACAACCCAATGTGCTTGGAGTCTTACTTTATCCAGTTTACTTTTCATAAATCTTCCTTGATAATATGTTACAACCCGCCTTGTGTCTCCTACCATGAATGTTTCCATTGGTCTTTGGGTAATCCATAATTTTAACTCTTCAAAGGACTGGTACTCAGTGATATGACATTATCAAAAGAATATTGATGTTAAAGACAGATCAAATGAGATAATATTTGTAAAGCACTTATAATAGTACCTGGCACATAGTAAGTGTTATATAAATGTTATTATTAATTAGAATTCTGTCATCATTAAAAGCACTGTCCAGTTTCCAAAAGGTAATTAAGTCCACTCTTCTGTTTAATTCAGAACCGAGCTCACTGCTCATATTCAGTGTCTATTTGCTGATTGGCCGGTCTTATTGGTAATCTGTCTAATTGCGTATCATTATCTGGACAATACGCATTATTCTTCCATTTGGTTTTTCCTATGTGGATAGTAAAGCTGTACTCTTTTCATAATTATGAATCTTATTTAAGAGGTTGTGCAATATTTCAGTATCTAATATAATCAGTATAATGCTGTCTACAGGCAGAAACTTCTGAAGAAGGGATTTTTAACTCAGGATCCGTGAACCCCATAGAGCTGGTAGACAGATTTCAAGGGTTAATGAACTAAAATGGGAAAAAAGAATTATATCTTTATTTTTACTAATTCTAACTGAAATTTTTTTTAGCATTCCCTTCAATATCACTTATTTTACATCTTTCATGGAATCTCAAATAATTTGGACATATTTATTAAAGAAACCTTATTGAAAGACAACCTTAAGTGTAGGTATTTTGTCCTAACAAATCAAAGGCTTTAACAAAATCAGTAATCAGAAGTGGAGGAAAACTTGGGAAGAGAAGTGAGAATGATGTAAGAAAATCATGAAAAGAGAGTCAACAACCTGATTGAAGAAAATAACCTCTTAAAAAATAGATGAACTCAAATGGCAAAAGAGGCCCAAAAGGCAATGAGGAGAAGAATGCCTTAAAAAGTCAAATTTGCCAGATGGAAAAAGAATCTCAAAAGCTTTCTGAAGAGAATAATTCCCTCAGAATTAGAGTGAAGCCAATGGAAGCAAATGACTTTATGAGAAATCAAGATACTATTAAACAGACCCAAACAAATGACAAAATAGAAGGCAACATGAACTATCTCCTTGAAAAAACCACTGACTGGAAAATAGATCCAGGTGAGACAGTTTAAAAATTATTGGACTACCTGAAAGCCATGACCAAAAAAGAACTTAGAAAGCATCTTTCAAGAAATTTTAAAGGAAAATTGCCCTGATATTTTAGAACCGGAAGGCAAAATAGAACTTGAAAGAATTCACCAATCACCTCTTTTAAAAGATCCCCCAATGAAAACTCCTAGGAATGTTATAGCCAGGTTCCAGAGTCCCCAGATCAAGGAGAAAATATTACAAGCTGCCAAGAAGAAACAATTTGAATACTGTGGAAACACAATTAGGATAACCCAGGATCTAGCAGCTTCTACATTGAGGGATCAAAGGGCCTGGAATATGATATTCCAGAGATCAAGGGAGCTAGGATTAAACCAAGAATCACCTACC
>CM053593.1:298311138-298356295 GCA_028646575.1 Pseudocheirus occidentalis
TGGAATATGATATTCCAGAGATCAAGGGAGCTAGGATTAAACCAAGAATCACCTACCCAGCAAAACTGAGTATAATGTTCCAGGGGAAAATATGGTCATTCAATGAGGTGGAGGACTTTCAAGCATTCTTGTGGAAAAAAACCAGAACTGAAAAGAAAATTTGACACTCAAATACAAGAAGCATGAGAAGGTAAACATGGGAAAGAAATCATAAGGAACTTATCAAAGTTGAACTATTTACATGCTAACATGGAAAAATGATAATTGTAACTTATGGAACTTCTCAGTATCAGGATAGGTGAAAGGAATACAAATGTATATATACATATACATACACATATGTCTATATAGGAGGGTTTATATTTGCATATGAACATATATCTGAGTATATGTATATATGTGTACATAGAGGGCACAGGATCAATTGAATAGGAAGGCACAATACTTTAAAAGATGAAATTCTGAGGTGGAAGAGGATTAGAATGAGAGGAAACAGTGAGAGACAGAATGGGGTTAAGCATCTCATATAGAAGAGGCTAGGGATAATTGTTACAATGGAGGGGGAAGAAAAGGAAGCAAAAGGGAAAAGGTCAACCTTACTCTCATTGAATTTGGCTTAGGGAAGGAATGACATAAACTCTAAACTGGGTATCTTGCCACACAGGAGAGTAGGGGGGATGGGAATGAGAGGTGGGATGACGAAGGTGAGGGGAGGTTGGGGGGGAAGGATTGCTGGAAGCACACAGGGACAGGGTCAGGGTAGAAAATAGAACAAGGGGAGGGGAGTGATAGGAAGGAAGGACATATAATAAGTCTCTCACAATATGTTCACTGTGCAGATTTTCTGCGTAATTACACATGTATAGCCTGTATTGAACTGCTTGTCCTTCCAGTGGGGGTGGGTGACAAGGGAGGAAGGGCAAGAATCTAGAATTTAAAGTTCTATAATCAAATGCTAAAAATATATATGTAAAAAATCAATAATTAGCACAAAGATCTAATATCTTTTATACCTTTCAGTAAATTTTGTGACTGTCAAGATGAGTTTTTCTGTAAAATATCATTTATGATGCATGAGCCCTTCCCAGACCTTTAACAAGGATGCCCCTCTATACATGTGTGGATTATTCTCATGAAGATTATTATGATTTTCAGTTTCCTTTCATTTGGTAGTAATGATTTGTGTTTTACTTCTAAAAGATTTGGTATCCTTCTCCCTTGCAGACATCTTTAGAATAGATCCCTCAACCATCTCAAACCTGTTGCTTTTGGCATGGACTTTCTCCATGTTTACATGGTTTCTTCTACCTGCTCTTCTCTCTCACCTTTGTTTCCATTATCATCATTTCTGTTCCTTCATAGATCTAGAGTTCTAATAGAGCTCAGAGATGTACTCATCATACTTCCTCATTTTATAGATGAAGAAAGGAAACAAGCATTCATTAGGTGCCTGCTATGTAGTGGGCACTGTTTAAGCATTTTACAAATATTATCTTATTTGTTTCTCACACCAACTCTGGGAAGTAAGTGTTTCACTATGCCTGTTTTAGAGTATACTAACAGAGATTAAATGATGTGCCCAGAGTTGCACAGCTAGTGAATATTCGAGGCCATATTTTAAATTAGGTCTTCCTGACTCTAGGATTAGTATTTTATTCACTGTGCCACCTAGCTTTTAGATGAAGAAACTGAGGCTCAGGGAGGTTAAGTGATTTTACCGAGGTCATATGGGTAATAATAAATCCTGAAGATGAGATGTAAATCTGGGTTCTTTGGTTTTGGAGCCAAAACCAAACTGTTTCTACCATACCACACTAACTCCCTTGTGTAGCGTATCTGGGATCGTGCTATTTAATTCAATTCAGTTGAACAAATTCTTACTCATGTCAAGGTCAAAAGGAAAGGCCATACTTACACTAAAATAGTTATAGCATCATTTTTTGTAGTTTTGAAATACAGAAAACAAAGTAGATGTTTACTGATTGGGTCAAGCTAAACAAGTCATGATATGTGAATGTAATGGAATAGTACTGTGCTATAAGAAATGATGACTATTATGAATACAGATAAGTATGAGAAGACTTTTACGAACTGATGAAAAGTGAAGTAAGCAGAATCAAAAAGTTCCTACTATTGTCAAAGCACTGAGAATACAGACAGAAACATGATAGTTCCTACCCTCATGGAATCTACATACTTCTGGGGAGAGGGAAGAATAAAATAAGTTATGCAAAATGTATTAAAAGTCAATTCACAAATGACCTCAATTACCTTTATTACTTCTTCCCGTAACAACTCAAATTCATATTAATATCATGCTCCAAGGATTATGAAGCACCTTTTTCAAAGCATCCCTGTGAGGATGTTTAAAGATCAATACCATCATTTTATAGATGAGGAAAGTGAGCCTCAGAGAAGGAGACATGCCCAGGTCCATGTAATGAGTTAGAACTGATATGTTTCCTTATTCCAGGTCTAGTATTCTTTCTCTATTTCTCTAACATTCCATTAAACTGTAAGCTCCTTGAGAGCAAGGAGTGTCTTTTTTTTTTTTTGCATCCTCAGTACTTAGCACAGTGCCTACATAGTAGGTGCTTAGTAAATATTTATTGATTGACTGTACTACTGTTCAACTTGTCCTGACTACTTTACCTGGGATTAGTCCTATTGGCAGCACTCATGTGACCTTTTTTGTCCTGAATTAGTTTAAAAAGTTATGGGGAAGCTTCGTGTCCTTCCCGAGTATTATCTTCATCTAATCACACACACACACACACACACACACACACACACACACACACACACACGTTTTTTTTTAATGCCCGAAGATGCGCAGCAGTCTGCTGGGATACTGAATCTGGTCAGTCAGTCAGACAGAATTCTTTCCCTCTGTTGGCATAAAAGCTGTGATAGGCATCACCAACAGAAAATAGTCCAAGGAACAATGAACCAAGAACAGCCAAGGCCACAAATAAATAAATGACTGTAACTGTAAACGCACATATTGCGTGCACAATTATGGTCTATTGTTCTGAGTTCATCGGTAATTTGTTTGGATGGAGAGAAAAATTATCACCTGATGTGTCCAATCAGGGAAAGCTTCTTATAAAGGCAGAATTAGTAAGAAGTCTTGGTGGGAAGAGAGGGAGTTTGGCAGGTAAACTTGGGGAGGGGCCATGAGAGCAGGGACCATTTCATTCTAATCTTTGCAGCCTTAGTGTCCAGCACACAGCAGACACATACCAGCTGCTCAGCAAAGGCTTATTGAATGAAGGACTGATTGATAAAGCATTGTATACCCTAAAACATGGAACTGAGAATTAAATTAGGAGATGGGCTTACATCATCATAATAGTTATTTCTGTTATATATTTGCAAAATATTTTATGTACATTGTCTTAACTGATGTTCATATTAACCTCATGAATGAAGTCTGTAAGAGAGGTAAACTTAGAAGTTGCTGCATAGAGAGCAGATATGGAGCTGGCCCCCAAGTTAGAAAGACCTGCTTTTAGGTCCCTGCCTCTGGTATATGCTGACTGAGTGAACCTGGGCAAGTCACTTCTCTCAGTACCCCATATATCTAAGAATATAAGCTGCAAAGCAGTTGTCAGTCTGCATTAGTGGAGGAAATCCAACGGAGTCACCATTACTGGCCTTTGTCCCGCTTCTTCCCCCCATCTCCACAAACCGGGGAGGTAGAAAATGCATAGAGAAGAAACAAGTTCAGAGTATAAACATAGTGGAAAACAAGTTGTAGATTTTGCAGGTGAGAAAACATTTGACTGGAGATAGCCTTAGAGATACAGCTGGGGTGAGGTCAGCTGTTTGCATTGTTGCTGTTGCCCAGGGTTGCTATGGGTCTGAGTTTTTAGGAACTGAAATAGAGCAAACAGGACTAGTGAGTCTTTGGACAAAACTCCCTCTTCAGAGTGTGCATCTTGTGGAGAGACTGTGTGTGAAGAGAGGTTGGTGGCAGGAGCCTGGGTATTACTGGATATTACTAGGAAGCACAGTGGCTGTGGCAGGGGAAACTTTGGGGATTTTCCTTTTCTGGGTGTTTGTGAGTTCTGATTGCCTTCTCCTAATAAAATGCTTGTTGATTGATTTATCAACAGTTAGGAGAGTTGTGGTATGTGTGGTTTATTCTTTCTTTTTTTTTTTTAAGTCTCATTCTTAAAACCCAGGAGCTAGGAGATGGAAGAGAGTTTCTAAACCAGCTCTTCCTTATTCTACAGATGAGGAAACTGAGGCCCCCTGGGAATAAAATGACTTACCCAAAGTAACACAGATATATAATTGAAGAGCTGGGATTTAAAACTAGATCTTCAGATTCCTAAAAGCAAGACTCTTTCTCTTCTCCTTTATCTTTACCTATTGAGAAGGGTGGTGATGAAAGGTGTTGAGTGCTGGAAAGAGCAATAGATTTGAATTCAGAGAACCATGGGTTCCCATTCCGTGTCTATTACGTTGCATGTTTGATGTTGGGCAAGTGGCTTCAGTCAGTTAATAAGCATCTATTAAGCACTTACTATTTGTCCATCATTGTGTTAAGCACTGGAGATATACAAAGAAAGGAAAAAGAAAAGGCACAATCTAAGGATGGTGATAGCTCACCGCTCTGGGCCCCAGCTTCCTCATCTATAAACGGAGAAGGCCGGACTCAGTGACCTCCAAAGTTCTGTGTAGCTCCATTTTTATGATTCTGTGAGCAGTAGAATATAAAGTCCTTGAGGACAGGGATTGTCTCACTTTATTTGTATCCTTAGCATATGTAACAGTGCCTGGCATATAGTTGGCACTAAATAAAAACTTGTTGATTGGTTACTGATTGACTGTCAAAGCTGTTCTTCAGAACACTCTGAGCCATTCTCCAAACCTTAAAGCATGACTGCAACATCAGGTTTAATATTCTTGTAGTCAGAGGCCCTGGACCCTACTATAGCAAGATTCTGTAACTCTTCCAAGGTTTTACTGATAAGTAAAAAACACAACAAAACAAAACAAAACAAAAGACCTCAGGACTTTAATCCAGTTCTGTGGATTTGGAGTAGTCATTTTTGTGGCTAGCCCTGTGCTAGATACTATAACATATTGAGAAGGAATAGAGAACAACATCCCTGTCCTCAAAGAAATGGATTCTACAGTGTTTGGTTGGGGGGAGGTGGGGTTCAAATCTATGTTCTTGAAACTGGAAAATGTAATGTCTATTCTTATATGAGATAATATAGCACAGAAGGTATCCAGTGTGAGGAAAAGATAATTGTAAAGTGAAACTCATGGAAAACTTTGAATTAGAGGTGAGTCTTTGACCTCTACCTTTAAGAAAGTATAGAATAAGCAGAAAACAGATGACATAAAAACCTAAATAGATAACAGCTATAAAATACTTTAAGATTTATAAAGGGCTTTACATATATTATCCCACTTGCACCACACAACATCCCTGTGAGGCAATTATATGTCCATTGCAAAGTTAAGGAACTGAGGCTCAGAGAGGTTAAGGAAATTATCTAAGGTCACAGAAATAAGTATGCTTTGGAGGTCAAGTTTAAACCCAATTCCCTTTTCACTCCCAGTCCAGTAGATGAAATACTATGAATAGTAGCAGAGAGTTTGGATTGAGAAGGACGTGTGAAGGTGAGTATTGCAAAGAAACTGGAGTAGAGAGGAAGGGACTATGTAGGGGAATAGTAAGTAGTATTCCTGAATAAGTAAGGTGGACTTTTGAATGATAGATCCAAGATCTGGATTTTGCAATATTAAATAATTGGGAGCCATTGTAGATTCTTAAATTGGGATAAGAATGTTGGGAGAAAATTGGTAGAGAAGCAATAAATGCATGAAAAAGGGCATCTTGGGAAAAATAATCAGACAGTGTTATGTAGGATGGGTTAAAATAAGGAGAGAGTAAAGGCCAGAAAACAAGCTAATAGGTTATTGCAACAACACAGGCACGTGATGATGAGGGCCTAGACTCAGGCTGTGGCTGCAGAAACATAAAGGAATGACAAAATGTGAGAGGCAGTGTGAAGTAAGACCTGACAGGGCCTGGTGACTAATTGTTTTTAATTAAGCAATCTTTTCATGCCAAGGGTCCCCTCATTCCCCATCAACTATTAGTGAAGCTATTCCCCAAATTTTCTGGCAGAACTAGTCTCATAAATATAGGAATCTTTGGATAATTGGCAGTAGCATGACTTGGTAGATTGTATCACCAATGAGCTACACATAAACATAGATTCCTCCTTGGAAACAAGGGTGTGTATTTATTGAACACACTGGACTAAAATACACATTGATTACCTTGATGAAAGGTTAGGTCAAAGACAAATACTAATTGAGCAAATAACTTTTTTTGCGTAGGGAATTCAACTCTCAAAAAATCTATTCAAGCAAACATATGCATGAAATGAAATATAATTTGATTTTTACTTTTCATTGAGCTATTCAAATGCTGAGTGTAGAAGTTTAGAAAACTGCTAAGGTCCCAAGTCAGCTAGGAAATCATAAAGAGAGAGAGAAGAAAATTCTGTCTTAGGAAAAAGGCTTCAACTGTGAATGAGATTGGTGTGTGGGGGATGAGAGAGGGAGAGACAGAAAGAGAGAGACTCATACACAGACAGAGACAGAGAGACAGAGAAAGAATCAGGATTTTAGAGCCCCAACTTACAAAGATTAATCTCCAACTAAGAAGACAGAAGAAAGAGGCCCTGTTTCTGTTCTTGTCTTAGTCTTCTTTCATTATTCCCACTGACTTGTGACATGGTCAAAGGTCACTTTAACTTTATATATAGGAACAGTGAAAGAAATAGGAAATAAATGATCACAGTCTTATGCCTTAGAGATAAAAACCCAGCATTGACAGAAATGGGTTTGGAAAGCAAGACGATGAATCCTTTGTAAATGAACAGTCTGTGGATAACTTGTAGGGAGTGGAGATATTTATTTGGAAGAAGAAAAGGCCGAGGGGTTGGGTTGGAAGGGAAGGCAGGATATGATCACTTATCAAGGATTTGAAGGAGTGTCAAATGAAAGAGGGATTAGGCTTGCTCTGTTCCGACCCAGAGAACAGAACCAGGAGCACCATGTAGGAGTTGTCAAGTGGTAAATTTAGGCTTTATGTCTTCCTAATAATTACATCTATCCAAAAGTAGAACAGACTATCTTGAGATGGTTGGACTAGACAGCCATGGAAATTCCTTCTATCTCTAAAAGCCTGAGATTCTGTGATGATCCAAATCTGGAAGAGAAATAAATGATATTTGGGACAATAGAGTCACAGTTCTGAAAGATCACTTCCTCGATAGCACTTCTTCCTCATAAGTTTCCTTGGCAGTAGAGTGCTGGCCACTGTACATTTTTTTTGCATAGTTTGTAATTTGAGATTGTGGTATTTCATCGATTCATGGACTCAAATTATTATTATACCAAGAGATTACTGGTATAAAAGGAATAGGCTTTTGTAACAGCAAGCAATTTGGCATCGCTGAAAGTACTGGGGAATCCCCCATGTGCACTTAAGATCTTCCTCCTATTATCTATTCTTTCTAGGCCTCAGTTTCCAAATCTGTAAAAAGATGAGGCTGGACTAGATGATGGATGGAAACAATCATTTATTAAGCACCGACTATGTCCTGGGCACTGTGTTAAGCACTTTCTAAATATTATCTCATTTGATCCTTATAACAACCTTGTGAGGGAAGTGCTATTATTATCCCCATTATAGAAAAGAGGAAATTGAGACATAAAGGCATCTAAGTGTCGAGGTTAGATTTGAACTCAGCTTTTCCTGAGGCCAGGTCTGGTAATCTATCCCCTGTGCCACTCAGCAATGTCTTTTTCAGCTATAAAATCTATGATCCTTATAAATCTGTGATCTTAACTGGCTATAAAAATTAAAGTAACAAGATGACTTTTAATAGGCAAAAATTTAAATAAAGCTTAGTAAGTAGACTCAAGAAATAAGTTGCACAACTTACATATACAACAGGAAAGGACTTAAGATTTATGTGAAAAAAATACTTTGGGGTTTTTTGAGCTATTGTCTTCTCTACTTGCCAAATGTTCCTTTCTTTCCTGTGTCCCACAGGTACTTAGACTACTAGGATCTCAAAACTTGGGGCTATCTTACCCTGAATATCCTATAACACATTCACCTCTGCCCAAGGGTTCAATTCATGCCATTTGTAAGGGAATTCATGAATGAATAGGGCAGCTGGTTGGCAACAATGGACAGAGCGCTGGGCCTGGAGTCCACAGGACTCATCTTCATGAGTTAAAAAATGGCCTCAGATACTTATTAGCTGTGTGACCCTGGGCAAATCACTTAAACCCTGTTTGCTTCAGTTTCCTCATCTGTAAAATAAGCTGGAGAAGGAAATGGCAAACCACTCCAATATCTTTGCCAAGAAAACCCCAGATGGGGTCACATAGAGTTGGATGTGACTGAAATGACTGAAGAGCAAGAAGTAAATGAATAAAGGTATAGCACTTTCTAAAGGTTGCCAACACCTATTCTAGAAGGATAGTCTAAGCAGGAATAATGTGTTTTTCAAAAATTAAATGATTTCTTGAGGAAGGGATTGCTTCAGAATGTAATTATCCCATTGTTGAAAATCATGCTCCAGCAGTAAAGGGTGGTAATAAGTAGGCCTCCCCCATGGAGAGATGGAGCAGTGGTTGTCTACATGGTGATTTGAGGAACAGCAGAAGACCTACCATGTCCAAAACATCTCTTTCACAGCCTTCCTTCACTAATGCTTGAAACTCCAATCAGTGTCTGCTAGGTGACTCAGTGGATAGACTACCAGGCCCAGAATCAGGAAGCTGAATCCTAAATTTTTGATGTTGTGGAACAATTGAAGAAACTGGGGGTATTTGATCTAGTGATGTATAGTGTATAGTGTGTAGTAGACATACAATAACTTTCTTCAGATATCTGGAGGATTGTCATATAAGAGAGAGATTAGAGTAATAATAATAAAAAAAGGTTTTCACTGAGCATCATAAACATTATCTCATTGGAGCCTTACAACTTAATAGCCTATGAGGTAGGTACTGCTGGTTATTATGGTCCCACTATGCAAATGGGGAAACACAGACTTACGGAGATTATGTGACATGCCTATTGCCACACAGCTAGTAAATGTCAGAGGTAGGTTTTGAGCTCAGGTCTTACTGACTCCAAGTCTGTCACTCAGCACACACCCTCTCCAGGGCCAGTTCCAGAGGACAGAATTTCCAACAGGTGGGAAGTTAAATGAAGGCTCATTTTAGTTCAACATTGAGAAGATACAGAATAGAAGATCCCATTGTGTTTATGGTCTGATGAGTATAAAAAAGCATTTGATTTGGGAGAACAAAATGCCATCTTAAAAGCTCTCTTCCATCAAGGTGTCTCCCAGCCATGCGTAAAAACCATCCAATATTCCTTGAAAGATATAACAACAGAAACTCTTTGTTCAATGACCTTCTGATCATAAACATTCAAATACTTGTTGAATAAACATTAGGTAAGCCATAAAACATAACAACTTATGCTTGTCCTACCACTGCCACACAGGAGCTCCGGCACAGAGGTCCAAGTTGGAAAGGGATTCCTGATATATGTTAAGTGCCTCTAGCCTCTTCTTTTTTCAAAGAGCATTGTGCTGTTTGCTTCAAGCCCCAGAACACTATAGAACCTCCTAGAAGAGATCTGTAGCCACTCAAAACCTTTGTCCAGACTAGCCAGCCACCCAGGAATAACTGGGATAAAGTGGATAAAGAGTGTGAGTGGATAAAGAAAGGCTATTGCTCAGATTACAATATGAATAAGACAATAACCTGTAGAGCTTGTCTATTAGTGTGTGTATATATGTATGTACATGTATATTTATATATATGCACACATATACATGTACATGCAAATATATAAATGTCTGTTTTATCTGTATGTATATATACAGAAAAATCTTATAAGTTTTAAGCTTTAGTAACTTCAGAAATATAATACTACAAGCTTTTTTTAAAAATCAAAATGTCATTTGGAAGTCTAATTATTTAGAATTTTTTATTTTTATTTTTTGTTGTTCAGCTGTTTTCAGTCATTTTGGACTCTCTGTGAGCCAATTTGGGGTTTTCTTTTTTTTTCTTTTATTTAGTTGATTTATTTACATTTAGTTTACAAGATTCAGTTCCAGAATCCTTTGAGCTTCAAATTTTCTCCACTCCTCTCTCTCCCCTCGCCCACTATGGCATGCCATCAAGTATAGGATCTACAAATACTTTCACATTGGACATTAGTCTGGTTGTATAGAAGGGTTGTAACCGATGGAATTAACAGTGGGAAAAAAGAAACAAAACCACACATGGGAAAGGACGATAGCATGTAGATTGCTTCAGTCTTCATTTAAATTCCATTCTTTCTAGATCTTTCTCTGAATGTAGATATCTACTTTCATACTGAGACTTGTAGAGTTGTCTTATAGCTGTGTTGTTGAGAAGAGTCCAGTTTATCAAGGATGGTCATCACACATACAATGTGTCTGTGATTGTGTACAAAGTTTTCCTGATTCTGTTTTTCTCACTTAGTATCAGTTTGTATAAGCCTCTCCATGTAAATATGAAGTCCATCTCCTCCCCATTTCTTATAACACAATAATATTCCATTATATTAATATACCACAACTTGTTTAGCTATTCCATAATTGATGGGCATCCTCTTAATTTTTAGGTTTTTGCCACCACAAAGAGAGCTGCAATAAATATTTTTGTGCATATGGGTCATCTTCTCACTTCTATGATCTCTTTGGGATACAACCAATTTGGGGTTTTCTTGGCAAAGTTACTGGAGTGGTTTGCCATTTCCTTCTCCAGTTCATTTTATGAACGAGGAAACTGAGACAAACAGGGTTAAGTGACTTGTCCAGGGTCATACAGCTAGTAAGCGTCTGAGGCCAGATTTGAACTCATAAAGATAAGTCTTACTGACTCCAGGCCTGGTGCTCTATTCATTGGGCTACCTAGTGATCCTTTATTCTTATTTAGCTCTGTGAATTTTTAATAATACATTTTTTTCATTTAAATTTTAACTAGATGGGGCCCCCTGTCATTACACATTGCATGTATGAGAGCATCTGGATACACTTTCTCAAACTTGTGTAGAAGCAGAAGTCCTCTTGGTTCATTTGTTTTTTTATTTTTTTTATTTTTGATTTTTGGAGTGGGGGAAGGCAGGGCAATTGGGGGTTAGGTGACTTGCCCAACATCACATAGCTAGTAAGTGTTAAGTGTCTGAGGCTGGATTTGAACTCAGGTTCTCCTGACTCCAGGGCCGGTGCTCTATTCACTGCACCACCTAGCCACCCTAAGGTCCTCTTGTTTGACTACTTTGATCATTTGATCTATCTTCATGAGGCTGTGGGCTGGTGTTGGATATGCCCTGAGACCTCATTCTTCAGATGATCTTAAGCCTAGGACTACAAATTTAATCCCTCTAGTCAAGTTCTCATGAAATTTGAAAGCTGACTAGAGTGATATATAGTACAAGACAATGACTGTTTAATTTTAACCAAAAAAACTTATCAGTAGTTTAAAAATTTAAATAACCTTTCAAACTCTTTTTAAAAAAATCTATAGCATTTATACTTTTAAAGTTATTAAAGCTTAAAATTACTCTAAGACTTTTGGGACATCATGTATGTGTATGTGTATGTGTATACACACATATAATACAAATGGATAATGAATAATAAACTGGGTTTAGAATTATACAGGAGGAGAGCAGATTCATTGCTCCAAGGAAATTACAAAGCTCCTTTAATGATTGCCACCTTCTCCCAGAAACAAAGTCTCATCCTTTTCTATTGTTCTTCTTGTATGACTGATTTGTGAAATACTAGCCTATGAAAAATTAAAAATGAGTATCACAGAAATCAGTGGACAGGAAAAATGGTGGGTGTGAGTAGGCTGCTGTAGGTAGTAAACAAACTTCAAAGAACACCAGTAAAAGATATTAATCAATTAGTCAGCAAACATTTGTTAAGTACCTACTATGTGGCAGGCACCCTGTTATGTTCTGTCATAAGGGAAAAATGTCAGCAAAAAATCCAAAGGTTAGTCAAATGATAAGAATGAGGGATAATGGGTATATAGCCTTGGGGCTCCACTGCAATTTTTGCATTGTCAGGATGAAGAGAAGGCTCCTGGGACACCTGGTGGATCCTCATAGCAAACTCCTCCAAGAACATAGAGAAGAGCTACAGAGGAAGGTCAGGCATGAATGAGTGACAATCTCTATCATTGGATGGAACGTCCATATAGATGACATCACAAATTCATTTGAGTACAAGAAAGGACTTGCCTGTAACTACAGCCATCCAAATTTGAATTAGGCTGCTTTATAAGAGTGTATTCCTTATTGGTAGAAGAGTTCAAAAGGGATTTTTGGAGAAGGCATTCCTGTATGGCCTAGGCTGCTAGGCCATGTGATTACCAAGGCTATTTCTACTGCAGAGATTCTGTGATTCTCCTAAAAATAACTGGACATACAAGTGGCAGCAAATGGAAGACTGAGTTAGAGAAAGAGAAATGAGGAAGCAGAATGGGATTGTAGTGAGAAAGGGAGTAAGGAGACAGCTTTGGACAAGCCAAGGAACGATGTCAGTGAGATCTTCAGAACCTGGTATGTTTACTAGTCCAATTTTATGTCTTAGTTCATATTCTGAGGAGTAGGAAAGGAGAAGAGAGAGGCCAGATGTGACTGGCTAGAACTAGCATCAGAAATGATAACTGAAAGCAAATGAGTGGATGATCTCACCCAGGGGTTGAGTGGAGAGAAGATAGGTGTTAAATATCAAGATAATGCTCCACAACCCACTTACCAGCAAGATTGCCATGCCTGTCTGGCAATGGCAGAAGTGAACAATCCTTCATAGGCTTCTGGATTTAGAACAGGGAGGGACCTTAGAGTTCGCCTAATCCAACCCCCTCATTTCTTTTGATTTTACTTTCCTTCTCAATGTTTCTTGGGGACTTATATATCCAGTGCATGTTCTCATGGTTTAGTTTGAAAGTAAAATTTCAAGCCCATTACATCTATTCTGTCCTTTGGCTCTAACCCAACATCAGAATGCCTTGCCAGGTGCCAGAGGCTTCAGAGACACTATTTCTCTTTCCTAGGTACTTAACTAGGAATCAGCTTTTTCTCACCAAAGAAAATGACACTTTACGGGGGCCAAATATATTTTTGTCATTTGGGAAGGAGTTAATAATAATACTGGTCTAATGGAGTTCCTTATGCTCACAGTGTAGAGAATGACTTGACCTCATAAAAAAAAAAGACAATGGGAGCAGGTGTACCATTGCCAAAATGGTCTCACCTGGAAGATAAATACCATAAATCATTGTTACCAACCAGGTCTACAGAAATCTGAAGCATCCTTTCATCTGTCTGTCTATCTCTATCTATCTATCTACCTATCTACCTATCTATCTATCTATCTATCTATCTATCTATCTATCTATCTATCTATCTATCTATCTATCTTCTACCCATCTAACCTATTTATTTTTCCCAAGAAGAAATAGATGAATATGTAAATCAAAAAACTTTAAAGAGCTGGGAAAAGAACTCTGGAAATGAGCAGTCATGCTGAGCCAAGTGGCCTTTTTGCAAGTCTAGAATTTCTTATGTTCCAATAACAAAGGCTAAATCCCTCAGGCAAACAGTCCTAGGGGAAATATATATATATATATATTATCAGCTCTCCTTAGATGAAGTAACTCAGAGCTCCTAAAATGTCTTTGTTTTCCTGAGCACTGCTGATTCTTTTTCAGGAGATTTGCTCACAGATTTTATTTGTCCCCAGAATGGTCAAGGCCAAGTTTTATAATAAATTATATCTCCTTCCCTCCCTGTGGGCGCAGGAAATAATACCAGAGCACAAATGACATGTCAGGAGCATTGTTTTGGCCTAATTCAGAATGATAATACTAGTAATCTGCTAATCTGGTTTTGAATTTTGGAGATGGGGAGAAAAGAGCAGATCAGGAAAAAATCAGAAGAAAGAACTCACAGCTTTACCTAAAATTCAACTGGATTAGCTGTAGGCTAATTTCTTCCCTTTTACTAAAAATGTCATTTCCCCCTTAAGGTATGAATATAAACTTTTATGGCAAAAGATCAATAAAAATTGAAAATAGCATTTTTAAAAAATAACTTACTTTAGGGACATATTACATATACTGTTACATTTTATCCAGACCTCACAACCACCATAGTGTTATATTCTCATTTAACAGGTGAGGAAGCTGAGATCTCCCTAAAGCACAGTTTTGACCATGTCCCTACCCTATTAGATAAACTCCAGAGGCTCCTTATTACCTCCAGGATCAAAAACAAAATCCCATGTTGGGTTTAGAAAGTCCTTTATAAACTGGCCCCCTCCTACCTTTCCAGACTTCTTAGACCTTATTCTCCTCCACACTTTCTGTGATCCAAGGATACTAGTCACCTGTCTTGTTTCTAAAACTTGAGTCTATCTCCTGACTTTCATTCAGCATTTTCACTGACTGAAGCAGTTGTGTGGGTACAATCGATAGACTTCTGAGCTTGGAATCAGGAAGATCTGAGTTCAAATGTGACCTCAGTCATTTTTTATATACTTATAGTATGATCCTGGGCAAATCACTTAACTTCTCTTCACCTCAGTTTTCTCAGCTGTAAATTGGGGATAATAATAGTGCCTACCTTTGAGGGTTGTTGCAAGATCAAATGAGAAAATATTTATCAAAATAGGAACAAAAAAGGCATAATGCCTGGTTATAGTAGACTTTATATAAGTGCTTTATTCCCTTCCCTTATTCCTGTCCCTCATGGCTGAAACTCTTTCCCTCTTCATTTCTGACCTTCTGGCTTCCTTCAGATCTCAGATAAAGTCCCACCTTCTGCAAGAAGCCTCTCTCAATCCTTCTGAATATTAGTGCCTTCTCTGTGATACTATCCTCAGTCTTTCCTACCTTTTCCCCACTTGGACACAGTTGTTTCCACATTGTCTCCCTATTGGACTGTGAGTTTCTTGAGAACAAGGACAATTTTTTGAAACCTTTTTTTGTTGTTTTTCCAAGGCTTATCACATGCCTGATATGTAGTAGGTGCTTAATAAATGCTTGTTTTTGACTGAGGCCCAGAGTTTGTGTATCTTGCCCAAAGTCATACAACTGAGACTTGAACTCAATTAACTCTAAGTCAGGATCTTTTCAAAGAAAATGCAATTATTATTATTTATTCAGACCAGTAATGGTTTTGTTTTTAGTGATATTTGGCTCTTTCACAAGCAGCCTATGGCTCTGCTCTTTAAGACATTAATTTCTGGAGTAGAGTACTATATTACCTACTTGCTCCACACATCAAAGCCATGTGACTACTTTGGTTAGTGATTGTAAATATGACTTCAAAGTCATCTAATTGTGGCCAAGACTATTACAAAGATAATTCACAGGCCAGCATTCTACCCAGCTGGATGACTGTTCGTAGCATCCATGATTTCCAGTCCTTTTACCTTAAAGAAGAAAGACCCTTAGAAAGCGATCTGTATTATCTGGATCAATGCTTCGGTTCCACCCTAATCTGGAGATATCAGGTTAAAATAGCCCAGGGAGTAAGTGAAACATAATGAAGTGGTTTGTAGAATATCAGCAGCTGGTAGGATATAGCTCAACACAAAGGAAATGAACATGCCTACCATTTCTATAAGACCTTCCAGTTTACAAAGACGGCAATTTCATGATGTCATTCACGGCTCGAAGCACCCCTGATTGGTATAGAGAAAATATTCCTGTATACATTTTACAGGTAAGAAAACAGTCTCCTAGAGAATGAAGAGCCTTGCTCAAGGTTATATGGCTGATAAAAAGGAGAGGTGGGTTCTCAAATCTTTAGATTTCAAATCTAAGGGTTCTTCTTGTCGCTATGCCTTCCCACCTCTCTAAAGAAATTCATGCAAAACACTAGAAATGATGAAAGAATGATCTTTGTTTCTTGAATCATCCAAACCAAGATGGAGGAAAGCCTAGACAAAAACAGTCCCCATCTCCCTTAGTGGGATGAGAAAATGAACTGGATGTCCTCATAGTGTAAGTACTGGCAATATGCCCATTATCCCAGCTCTTAGATACCTCCATTGTTCTAATGTCTAACTAGAGAGAATTTGGAGATGAAGGTTTTTATGATGTCAGAATGAGGGGGAATCATCAAGACAGAAGGAAATTGAGATGACCTATTTCATCATGTAAAATTTAAATTTGAAGCAACAGTGATTATCTGTAGCCTTACATTTTCTGTTTCTAGAGAAGGCCAGTCCTCTGTGGGCAGAGGAGAAATTGTTTCTTAGAAGATATAATTTGAGGGCCTGACAGTCACAGTCACAGACACAGATACATACACACACACACACACACACACAGACTGTCCTGTCACAGGGTTGTTCATCCATAGTATGTAAACTGAGATTTCTAATATAAGAATTCTGAATAGGTTAGACAACATGGCAGAGAAATTGTCTCTGACGGACACAATTAAGACACAGAGATCATTTGGATGTTCCCAGCAACACTATAAAGTAGCGCCCGTTTCCCTCCCTGTAGAACCCCAAATTTTTAGGAGCCAATGAAGGCCTCCAGCACATTTTACCTTAGAAACCTACTAACCATGTGACCCTATGCAAGTAACTTAACTTCTCTCAGTCTCAGTTTCCTCTTCTGTAAAGTAAGTGGAGGTAATAAAGTGACCATATAGGATTGTTTTGAAGATTCACTGAGATGACATATATTTTATAAACCATAAGGGTGCTATATAAATGCTATTACTATTAACAAAGACTTATAGGAAGATAGACAACAATAACACTGGATCAGAAAGCATGAAAGGCTATTTATTTTGGACACATGGCATATACAATGGTTTGTTGTGAGGATTAAATAAAATCAGTTATGAAGTGCCTAGTGCAGAGTAGGTGCTTAATAAATGCTTGTTTCCTTCCTTCTGTGGAGTTAAAAATGATAAATGGTCCTCTTTTATTTTTTAAAGTTTATTTGGATAAGACTATTTCTATCTCTCTTTCCCAAACCTCCCTTTTCCCCTACCCTGTATTGGAGACAGAAAAAGAGAGAAAGAGAGAGAGAGAGAGAGAGAGAGAGAGAGAGAGAGAGAGAGAGAGAGAGAGAGAGAGAGAGAGAGAGAGAGAGAGAGAGAAAAGAAAAACAAAACCCAAATTAGAAATATGCCTGGTCAAGCAAAACAAATTCCCAAATTGTTTTTGTCCAAAAAATATATATGTATATGTATATACACACATACATACACACACACGTCTCACTCTGCACCTTGAGTTCATTCTGTATCTGTCTGAAGGTGGGAATAATACTTCATTGATTGGTCATCTGGAATTGAGATTGGTCATTGTATTGCTCAGAGATCTTAACTCTTTTGAAGTTATTTCTCTATACCCTGTTTTTATTATATAATATTTTTTCCTGGTTTTGCTCTTTTCTCTCTTCATGAGTTCATAAAAGTTCTTCCAGGTTTATCTGAAACCATTCTTTTCATCATTTCTTATGGTCCAATACTATTCTATTCCCTTCACATGCCATAATTTGTTCAGCTGTTATCCAGTCAATAGGTTCTCCCTCAGCTTCTCCTTCTTGACTCTAATAAAAAGAACTGATGTCGGTGTTTTTGCGTGTATGAACCCTTTTCTTTTGACTTTAATTTCTTTGGTCTCATAGTGATGTATCACTGAATCAAGGGGTATGCATAGTTTAGTGACTTTTTGGATATAGTTTTAAATTGCCTTCCAGGATGACTGAACTAATTCATAGCTCCACCGGTAGTACCAGCTTTCCTGCAATTCCTCCAACATTTGTCAGTTTTTAAAAAAATCATCTTTGTCAATCTAATGGATATGAAGTGGGACCTTAGAATCTTTTTAATTGCATTTCTCTAATTATTAATGATTTGGAGCATTTTTATGTGGTCACAGATATGTGTACTTTTTTTTTTCTTTTGAGAATTGCTCATTCATATTCTTTGACCATTTATCTACTGGGGAATGTTCTTATAAATTTGAATCATTTCCTTACCTATCCTGGAAACAAGGATGTATCAGAGAAACTTGCTACAATGATTTTTTTCCTTATAATTTTAAAATGTTTTATTTTTATAATAAATTGATAAATATAATAAATAAAATTATCATTAATAATAATTTATTATATTATTTTTATTTTACTTTCAGTTCCAAATTCTCTTCCTCCCTCCTCATTAAGAAGGTAAGAAATATACTACCCATTATACATATGAAGTCATATGAAACCCATTTCCACATTACCCACCTTGAAAAAAAAAAAGAAAAAAAAAGAAAAAAGTACTTCAGTCTGCAATCAGAGTCTACTAGTTCTCTCTCCGGATGTGGATAGCATTTTTCAGCATGAATACTTTGGAAGTGTTGTAAATCTTTGACCAGAGTAGCTAAATCTTTCACAGTTGATTGTCATTACTGTATTGTTGTTACTGTGTACAATGTTCTACTTGATCACTTAACTCTGCATCAGTTCATATACATCTTCTCAAGTTTTTCCAAAACCAGGGTTACATAGCTAGTATCTGAAGCTGTATTTGAACTTAGGAAGATGAGTCTTCCTGATTTCAGATTTGGTGCTTTATCCACTTTGTCACCTTCTAAATTGTCTTTGGTGTTTGTGGGTTGAGAAGAAGGAAATCACCACTGCTGCCAGTGATTCAGTGCCCTGAGGCCTTCTACCTTACTTTCACCCCCCCCCCATCCTCTCCACCCCCCTGCCCCATGCCTGTGCAGCCCTTGCTGGACTGTGCTGTTCTCTCAGACTGGTGCAACAAACTTTTCCTGTTCCCTTTCCAGGTGTCTTGGGCTGGAAATTTGTTATACTCTGTCATTTTGTGGATTCTGTTGCTCTAGAATCTGTTTAGAGTAATTTTTTCACAGATATTTGGACGGGTTTGGGGGAGAGCTCAGGCAAGTTCCTGCTTTTACTCTGCCATCTTGGCTCTTCTTCCCTTCCTTATAATTTTAAATGTTAGTTTTGCTTGTGCAAAAGCTTTATATTTTATGTAATCAAAATGTTCAGTTTTACCTTTTGTGATCATCTGTATTCCTTGCTTGGTCAGGAACTTTTTCTCTATTTAGAACTGCAAAAGGCATTTCCTCCTTTGTTCCTCTGACTTGTTTATGTTGTGACCTTTTTGCACTTAAATCATATATATGTAGCTTACCTGTACTTGACGTTAATCCCTAATAAATGTCAAGTATCTATTATAGGTCCCATGACTTACTATTATTGAGTAGATATAGATATTCCTTTGTCCAATTTGTGTATATTTGAAATTAAAAGATTTGAATACTTTGGAGAACTTGATAGTTGTCTTCAAATACATCAGTTAGGGATGTTGTGCAAAAGAGATTAGATTTGTTCTAATTGATCTTAGAGTGCAGAACTAGGAAAAATGGTTGGAAATTACAGAGCAGCAGATTTCAACTTGAGGTAAAGGTTTCTGAATAAGAAACTCATTGTAAGTCTCTGAAAAAGAGAATCACTACAAGTCTCCAAGACAAGGCTAGATGCCTTTGTTGAGAATGTCCAACTGTTTTTGTTTTGGCCAGAAACTATGAGGGTCTTCCCTTCCCACACTGATTTTTTTAAATTAGATAAAACAGCCATTCTTTGCTTAATTTTTTACCTAGCCTTTATCACTGAATGGGCTTTGCTCAGTCAAACTGAGACCTGTGAAAGACCTTAGCTTAAAAAGGTCAAGGTATCCCACTGCATCTGGAGCTATCTCTAGTTGTCCTGATCTATATCTTGCCACTGTGCCCAGATTGCTTTGGAGGAATAAGTGAGTCTGGTGACTTTACATAGCTCTCCCTAACTTAAATCCAATTCACTTACAAGTCATGGCATTACCTTCCTGATGTCATGGTCCTCTTTGAGAATGAAGGACAAACAACAAGAATAACCCCATTCACATATAGATTAGACTAGATAGCCCCCGAGGTTCCTTCCAATAGAGATGCTCTGATTCTGTGGTTCAGCTAAAATATGATGGTTTGTTTTTCACACTCTCATGGACACATTAATTAACCTCCCAATACACTATTTGTTAAATAGTCTACTGTTGTTTATGGAAGTCAGAGTTATATAAGTACCTCTGTCTCTACTACTGGATTTATTTATTCTGACTTTTTGCTATTATTAAAACCAAGATGCTCTCCAAATAACACATCATACTTAAAAAAAATAAACAAGAATTTTAGGCACATCCTATGTTCTACTATTGCATAGCTTAAATTTACTATATTCTTCTCTTTCACCACCTACTGACTTGAAAACTGAGCTCTTCATCAATAATTTTAATTAATGGTTACTCATTTAAGAACTGCTCTCTTTTTGATGCTATAATTCTGTTTGTTTTTGTTCTCACCTGAAAAAATAGGTCCTAAAAATCTCTGTTGAAAAGCAGCGTGTTGTAGTCCAAAGAGCACTAGCAATTTATTTATAGAGAATAGAGATTAGTTCAGGTTGACTTGATTATAGACTATTTGAAATGGAGTAGCATGAGATAAGGCTAAATAGATAACGTCTCTTCAAGGACAAAGACTATCAGATCATAGTGTAATAGGGAAAGCCCAATGAGGGCCTGGTCTTTGCAAAATGTTAGAATTTGCGCTCCCTGGTGCGTACACACAGAGAGCATATACAATATCCCCTGCTTGGCAGCAATTCAATGTGTGGAGAGTTGGTAAACCTACTTCTTTCTCTGAGTGATGGAGGGGTTTGACTGTGGTGACAAATAGTTTTCGAATTGCTTGAGGAAGTGGAACTGAGAGTTCATACAAAAGAAGAGATGGTCTGGATCAAGCAGGTCACTTCTCAGGGTTGGGTCCTTGCCAGGCTCAATGACTGTTGATGTCAGCTCTAGTGGTAAATTCTACCAACTATGGTTGCTGAGGTGATTTCTAATGACTTTTCTGACTTTTTGAAGCTTGAAGGGTTATAGCCTGGTTTATTCAAATAGTCTCTTTATCTCTTTTCTTATGGTTTTGGGGTAAGGAAAAACTGCTGGGAACCTCCAAGTGGGAGGAGGGACAGCAGTAACCACTGCAGCTGTGGTTGCCATATCTTTTTACCTGGCTGCCAACTGTCCCTAAGTTAGATGGTACTTGTTCTTGTTTATTCTTTCCTGATCTTTGGTGAATGAGTATCTTTCACCCACATATGTTCCCTAAATGTATAACTCAGTACTTATGCTTTAAGCTTGAGCTCAGTCTCCCTGGGGACTGAATAGGTGTCAATGGGAGAGTACACCCATGATTTAAGGAATATTTTTGTAATTTCTGTTCTTACTGTATCTTCTCAGTAAATGTCCCTTTATGAAAGTTGATTGAGTTCAATTGATTAATTGTTATTCATTGCATCTGGGGCTCATTCATGATAGTTTTGCAAGCTACAGTGCCTTAAGGTTATCCTGAGAGCCCTGAAATAAAAAAGTAGCCAGATACCTTCCAAGGACGCAGCCTAGTGGAGGATAGAAGAGTGATCCCAAATAGTGCCCTACAATAGAATTATAACTTTAGACCCAGAAAGGATATTAGAGTCAATCTAGACCAACCTCCTCATTTTACAGAAGAAAATCAGGCACAAAGAGGTTAATTCACTTGCCCAGGGTCATACAGCTAGTAAGTATCCAAGATAAGGTTTGAATCTAGACTTTCCTTCCTCCAAACCCGATGTTTTATCCATTGTGGGATGCTCTCTCTTAGACTTGGATTTTAGTTTTGTATTCACTTCTTACTAAGCTGAGACTTTAAACAATTAACTCCTTTGACTCTCAGTTGCCTCATCTATAACAATGGTGATAATAACTGCCTTCCTTAGTTCAGGAGTTGTTGTGAGGATGAATCAATAAGCATTTTTTAATTAAAGGTTATTTGTGTGCTAAGTGGTAGGGATTCAAAGGCAAAACAAAAATAGCCCCTGCTCCCAAGATCTGTGTATTCTAGTGGGGGCAATTATGTGGCACAGATAGAGTGCTGGACCTGGAGTCAGGAAGACCAAATACCTGAAACACTAGCTGGCTCTGGGCAAGTCATTTAACTTCTGTTTGCCTCAGTTTCCTCATCTGTAAAGATGGAATAATAATCGCATCTACCTGTAGGGTTATTTTGAGGGTCAAATGAGATAATCATTGTAAAGTGCTTAGCCTATTGCCTTACACACAGTAAGCTCTATATAATTGTTAGCAATTATTATTATTTACATTAGCTAATATGAGGGATTTTTTTGTTTGTTCTTGTTTTAAGAAATAGAGAGACTTGACTATGTTTATAGGCAACAGGGAAGGAACCAGGAGACACAGAGGGACTGATGAGGATCAAGTGAGAAAATGTATGAGAAAGAGTATTGGAAACTATAAAATTTTAGGCATAGAAGGTATTATTAGCATTAGCATTAATAGAAGACTTGTGTCCACTTGTACTCTATCTTGGCCAGATGACTTCTGGAGTACTAAATTTAGTTCTGGGTGGCATATTTTAGGAAGGACATGGATAGACTGGACCTCATCTAAGGAGGGTGGCTGGAATGGTCAGGGGACATAAAATTCAATTCAGTTTAAATGTAACTTATCAGAAATTTATGAGTCACCTCCTGTGTATAGACTATTATTCTAGGCACTGAGTAGAATATAAAGTTTAGCTGAGATATAGCCCTACCCCTTATGGTGTTTACAATCTCAGAGGAGGCTATGATATATGCACAAATAATGGATAGAAAATAAAAAACTGTAAGGATGTAAGCGAGGGAGGAGTAAATGCTAGGCAAGGCCCAAGGGGACATCAGGGAGGCACTCCTGGAGGAGTTAACATTGGAGTTGGGTTTCAAAGGATGGTAGGAATTCAACACACATGGGAGGGAGAGAAGGGAAGAGAGTGCCTGCCAAATATAAGGTGCTAGAAAAGGCACAGAGAGATGGGAATGAATGTAGGGGAATGAAGACTAGTTTAGGGTATCTAGAATACACGTGGACGGGAGTAGTATGAGATAGGACTGGAAAGATAGTGCTCTGCATGCCAGGTAAAGGAATCTAGGCTTTACTTAGTAGCTTATCGTTTCCAAATTTTCAGAAGATTGACTTGTCTATATCTTTGTGTAAAGCGTATAGTTCTGGCAGCAGCATGAAGAATGGATTAGAAGGAGAAAAGGGCAGAGGTCTATACCTCTGCCTATAAGACCTATTACAGTAGCAGGCAGGTAGTAACGAGGGATTGCAACAGTGAGGATCAAGAGGAGGGGAAAGCTAGAAATATTTTGGAGATATTATCAACAAAGCTTGGTGACTTATCATATATGTATTTGAGGTAAGTTAGAGTAGAATAAATTACACCAATGTTTCTAATATGGAGGATTTGATGAATCATGGTACTCTGAAAGTGAACTGAGAAAGTTCAGATTTGGTGATGGAATGGAAACTGCTCTAGTTTAGAGAGAGAGAGAGACAGAGAAAAACAGAGAGAGAGACAGAGAGAGAGAGATAGAGAGACAGAGAGACAGAGACAGAGACACACACAGAGGCAGATATTGTAGCATGGTAGATAGAGACTTAGTTTGGAAGTCTGAAATCAATAATTAGTCAATCAATAAGCATTTGCTAACCACCTATTATTGTGGCAGACATTATGCTAGGTGGTAAAGATACAGAGGCTAAAATGAAACTGTGGTTGCCTTCAGGAGTTTACATTCTATGGGAGTGGGGTGGAACAACTCGCCCAAAGATAAATGAATATAAACTATATTGTATATATGTATATAAAATATGAAATATATTGTATATAAAATATATAAACAACATATATGTGTATATATATATATATACATATGAAATTTGGAAATGCTAAATCATTTGGTGATGAAGAGCATTGGAAACTCTAAGTATCAAGATCAACTTCAGAGCTGGAAAAGGATCTTTGAGGCCCCTTAGTTTAACACCATCCTTTTACAAATAAGAATACTTAGACCAACAGAAGTTAAATTACTTGCTTGATGTCACACAGGTGGTGGACTAGCAGAGCTGGGATTCATGTAGGGGGACGTACTTGACCTGAGGCCTAAAGGAAACTAGAGATTCTAAGAGGCAGAGATGAAGAGGGAGGGCATTTTAAGCATGGAAAACAGCCTTTGCAAAGGGAAAGAGTTGGGAGATGTCACATATGGAGAAAACCTATAAGGTAGAATGTGCAAAGGGGAATAATGGGCAATGATGTTGACTTGGGAAGGTGAACTCTTGACTGTGAAGGGAATCTAACAAATGAGTGCCACCAAACATTTTGGGAAATTCTCTTAGATCTCTTAACATGACATGGATACTGTTGGAGTATGCAGGCCATTTGTTGTTTGTGTATCACTCTCACTGTGTGATGACAGACCTGTCTCTTTCCCTCATCATGCACCTTCTGATGATTTCCTTACCCTACTGCCTATTCTGTTCAATTTATCATTAGTAATATCTTGCAAACTGCTCACACTTACCATGTACTTCTCCACCACCCTTTGGTGATTCTCAAATTTAATTTTTTGAGGACGGCAATTTTCTTTATTCCATACTTTTTACTACATGCTAAACAAAATGCTGAAGAAGAATTTAGTTCTTCAACAAATAACCGAGCCACTTGTGTCTCCACTTTTTAGCAAACTGCAGATTTCCCATTAAAAACAAATCTTTCATTTTAAAAGGTTGAAAAGGATAGTGCTTTAAAAAGAATTCCAGCTGGTGAAATTTAGGAGCCTGAAAATAGCCAAATTCAAGAATATCCCCTGACTCCAATCATTTAGCATTTTCGGTTGATTGTGAATTGGATAATTTGTACGTATTAAACTTTTTTCTCCTTATGTTTTTTTCTTTAAAGACTGGAACACCAATGTGAGTAGTGGTGTTGAATCCAATAACACTTTCTCCTTTTCTTACATGATCTAGTTTATTTTTGGTTTAAATAATGCCTCATTTATACTGACATATTTTTAGCATGAGGAGTTTCCATCCCTGATGATCTTAAGAAGAGAGTAGATAAGCATTTTTCCCGGATGGTATAGTCATCAATCTCCCTGAAGGCAATGGACTGTATAAGATGATCTTTTAAGGCTGGGCCTGGCTCTATAATTGTATAAAAACAAATGGACTTGATTTGTATTCACAAAGTCATAGAACCTCTGAGTTGGACGGGATATTAGAACCCATCTAGTCCAACCCATAACTGAACTAACATTCACTCTACAACATCCAGCCTTTGCTCTCAGATTCCCTTATAAAGGGGTTCTCTTTTCTGCCCCTTGAAGTAGCCAATTCCACCTCAGGACAGAGTTTTACCATTAGGAAGTGGTTTTTTTTTTCCCTTTTGATACCAAATCTGCCTGTCTTAAGTTTTCTGCTATCTCTCCTAGGTCTACCTTATAGAACCAAGAAAAAACAAGTCTGATACCTATTCCATATGAAAGTCAAATGGCTTTTGGAAGATATTTGAAGACATCTATTACAGTCTTTTCTATCAAGTCTTTAGTCTAAAAATCACCAGTTCTTTTTTTTTTATTAATGCTCACATGACATAATTTTTCGTCATGGTTGCCTTGCTTTAGATAACAATTTCTAGCTTATCAGTGTCTTTCCTTTCACATGGATCTCAAAACTGAATACAATACTTCAGCAGTAATCTGACTAGCACAGAGTGCAGGAAGACACGAAGGACCTGGATTCAAGATGTCCTAGATTTGAATCCTGTCTCTGATCCTAGCTCTGTGACCCTATCTTGAATAATTCTCTGAGTCTCAGTTTTCTCATTGGTAAGATGGAAATGATCTAACTCACAGAGCTGTTATGAAATTTGAATGAAATAATATATGTTAAGCACTTTGTTAACCTTAAAGCACCACTCAAATGTGAATCAGTATTGTTGGTATCATCTTATTAGATAGGACCCAAGACTGTAGCCTGTTGAGATCTTTTTGGATCCTGACTTTATCATCTAACATATTAACTATTCTTCCTATATATCTGCCATCTGAAAATTTAAGCATGCTATCTATATCTTTGTCTAATTCATTAATAAAATTCTTAATAGTGCTTCCCTAGGCACGGATCCCTGGCCCATTCCACTAGAGACTTCCTTCCCAGATGACATCCAACTGTAAGTGACTATTTGCATCTGACCATGAGACTAATTCTGAATTTATCTAACTATGAGATTATCTAGACCATGTTTCTCAATTTTGCCTGTTAAAATATTATCTCTCTATTCTCTTAATTTCCCACAGAAGCTAAGTGGTGCAGTGGATGAAGTGTTAGACTTAGTTAGACTTAGAAAGACTCATCTTCCTGAATCAAATCCAGCCTCAAACACTTACTAGCTGTGTGATCCTTGATAAGTCACTTAACCATGTTTGCCTCACTTTTCTCATCTGTAAAATGATCTGGAAAACGCAAACTATTTAAGTATCTTTACCAAAAAAATCCCAAATGGGGCCTTGAAGAGTCAATCATAACTGAAATGTCTAAATAACAACAATCAATCAGTTGATCAAAAAGTATTTATTAGTATATGCCAAATACTATGCTAAACACTGGGCATACAAAGGAAGGCAAAAACAGTCCCAACCTTGAAGAATTCACCTTTTAATTGGGGAGAATGATGTGTAAATAAATAGAGAGAAAGAAAATAAATACAGATTAGGTGGACATAATATCAGAGGGAAAGATACCAGAGATGAGAGGAACAGAATGCAAAAGGAAAACTTTAAAATTGGTCAGTTGGCATGAGTAAGGAAAGCATTCCAGGCGTGGAGGAAAGCTAGTACAAAGGCTTGGTGATGAGTTATATAGTGTGCTGTTAGAGAAAGAGTAGTGTGGCTCTAAGATCCAATGTGGCTGGATCATGGATAATATGAAAGGGCAAGAAGACCAGAAAAGTAGGAGGGGGCAGAGTTATGAAGGAGTTTTAATACCAAATACAGTTTTATAGTTCATCTTATAGGTAACAAGGAGATACTAGGGCTTGTTTAGTAGAGGGGTGACATGAGCAGATCTACCTTTTCAGAAAAGAATTTCGGTAGCTAAGTGGAGGTTGTATTGCAGTGAGGAGGGGGGAAGGACTTGAGGTAGGGAGACCAATTAGAATGCATTTCAGAAGGCAAAATGGAAGGGAAAGGCAAATCTAGAGTGGGACAGTAGAGGCCTTTGGGAATGGAGTTTGTATATTGGCAGTTCACAATTACTGGCATAAGAAATGTATAAGGGTGTGGGAGTATGCTAACCACTGAGGAATGAGTCCAGGCAGAGTGTTAGTCATTGGCAAGAAGTCCATTGAAGGAGGGATGGGATTAGACTGTTCAAGGTCCTCCCTTGGACCTTGTTCAATTGCTGGGTGTTAATATGTTAGGTTGTTCCCAGATTTAACAATCGTTCTGAACCCATCACTATTGCTTTTGAACCCCCTCTTCTGCATTTTCTTCCTCCTGGAGATAAGCTGTTGATAGTCAGGAGAGTGACAAGGTTGGTGAAGGATCATGTAAGGTTCCGTTGAAGGAAATGGGGGTAGTTATCCTGAAAAAGAAAATTGTTAGGGAAGATAGGATTACTACTTATTAGGATGAATACATGGGGGATTTTACTTCAGTGATGGATTGGACTAACTAACTTCTGAGATTCCTTCAAGCTAAGGGTTTCTATGATTTCCATTTTTCCTTTGTACTTGATCTATGTGGATAATGCCTATGACTTTGATTATACATTTTCGTAGTATATAAAAGACTATGTGACACATTCCTTGCCCTTTCTCTTATGAGTCGTATTCAGGGAGTGGTGTCTAAATCTAGATCCAAGGTCCAGCCATGAGCTTTGCCCTCAAGGGTGATGGGGAAGGAAATATTAATGCCCTTCCTCCACATCAAGGAAGGATCCCAGTTGAGGTGTTACCAAGTCCAACCCAGGGAATTTTGCCAATATTTAGTCTGTATTACTGTAGACAAACAAGGGTGTGACAATGCCTAGGAGCTCAGACAAAGATTATTTACCAATTGCTAGAGTTTAGTCCAGGAAGTATGGAAAAAATTATTAGGCCTATAGCTCAATGAAATCAAAGAGATGAACATAAGTCCAATCTTTACCAAAATATTGATAGCAGCCTGCTTTGTGATAGCAAAAAAACTGGAAACAAAGTGGGTACCCATAGTTTGGGGGGATGGACAAAAACCAATGGTATATTAATAAAATGGAATATTATTGTACAGTAATAAATGATAAATATGAGGAATTCACAGAAACATAGGAAAATTTTTATAAACGGATGCAGAGTGAAATAAGCAGAATCAAAAGATACACAATATGCATAACATGAATAATAAATCAATATAAATAAAAAGATTACTAACAGGAAGCCAACTCTGAGTAACTGAAAAACCATCAAAAGTCCTAGAGAATAAAAAATGAAATACACCTTCTTGTTATAGAGAGGTGGGGGGTCCTTTAGGGTAGAATGTTTTATAGGTTGTTAGTTGTCATCACTTTATAACTACATTTTATGATAAAATTATTTATTTTTGTTATAAAGGGGTGAATTTTGAAGGGGTGAAAGGTTGCTTTTTTGCCCTACCCCTAAAATGACTATAATTTAATGACAAAAATCAATAAAATATTTTTAAATAAAAAGAATTATATAAAATTATATATTTATTCATATATTTTATTATACATATTTATTATATATTATTTATATAATATATAAGAATTATATAAAATATATTTATTTGAAGGGAAGTCCACGAAGCAGCAGCAACAGAGACAATTGTTGTTTTCCAAAGGACTATGGAGAAAGGTCTGCTTTTTTATTTCTTTTTGGAGGGTGGAAAGTAGAGCAATTGGGGTTAAGTGACTTGCCCAAGGTCACACAGCTAGTTTTGTATTAAGTGTCTGAGGCCGGATTTGAACTCAGGTCCTCCTGATTCCAGAGCCAGTGCTCTATTTGCCATGCCACCTAGCCACCTCAAGTGGAGAATGTGGGCAACAAGAAGAGTCTGCTTTTTAAGCCCACCTTGCTCTAGCAGAGTGAGGCATCCTCAGCTGGAACTGATGCATTAATTTTGATTGTTATGCCATTAATTTCATCTTCCATCATAAAGAATAGCATAGATAGGTGGCATGTTGTCCTTCTCTGTCCAATTCAGTCTGCTACCATCATCCATTCTGCACTAAGACAGTTAAGGAGAACAACTAAATGCCTTTTGTGGAAAGGCTTTTGCAGAATACCCCTCATGCTTTGTCCAAATTATAGGGCAAAAGTAATTCTAAAGCCTTTGATTGTGAGCAGGACTAGAAATAGAACTGAATTAGCATTCTCCATCCTATTTTCCCCAACTTCTCATATACATATATTACTGAAGTGTGCTTTAAATATGCATAAGGTTCTGTTAACATTTTAAAAAAATCTTTTTGGTCAGTATAGATAGTGGCTATTCACGAGAAAAAGGAAAAGAAAAAGGTCCATTTCAATACATGAAGAATCTATGATTAGGGTGGTCACTGCTTCCACTGATGCAGTTTGTAAGCTCTTTATTAAGATTCCATAGCTAGAGCTGGTAGGGACCTTAGCCCTACTCCCTTCCATTGTAGGTAAAAACCAAAATCAAAACCAATGCAAGTCCTAGAGAAACTGGGATTTTTCCAAATTGGGTTTAACTGTGGTTATTCCCATTAAAGGAACCTACCACTATAAAATTTACCCTACTAAATAGAAGGATACTTAGATGAATAAATCTTTAGGTTTTTAGTTTTTCAGGCATAAAGGAAGATATTCTGATGAAGAAATGTGGACCAGCACTCCCCAGTAAATTCATACTTACACTCTATGGTCTCTCAATTTATTTTTAATTTGAAACGGAAGACTCATCTCTACTCAATCTTGAAGATACCTGGGAGAGGTTTTAAAATGTAAGAGAGGGAGGTCAGGGAGCAATAATTAACAGGAAGATAATGAAAACTTCCTGTGAGTCAAATAGAGACATGTCAGGGACTCATTTGTGTGGCTAAGAAGAGCTATGGGACCATGTAATCAAGGACTGTGACATAGAATGTGCAGCCCAATTCAGAAGCCAGGTGTGGGTCATTAGTTCACTGTTATTCTCTTCCCATCATACATTTGAGGTCAGTTGGATCATGGGTCTGATGTTCAGCACAACTAGCTTCAATCAAGGAAAGATGCTGTTGTTACTTGTCCATTCAACTCTGCCTTGCTCAACACTCTTACACATTTCATTCCTACACAAATAATAAGAAAAGTAATATATCTTAGGAGAGTACAGATAATTGATGTTTCCCTGTGAGGCTCAAATAAGATACATGAATAAACAAGAATATTAATTTTAAAGAAGCTCTGTGATTAGTGGGATCATTTATGTTGGCAATATCTTGAAGAATAGATGCCACTGAATAGCAAGGTCCTTGTGACATATCTTCATTCCATCCACCTATCTGTTCCATTGCTTTTCTCTTCATAAGCCAATTACAAATAGCACAGGATAATTCAATACAACGGCTTTTCTTTTCTGGGCGGGGGGGGGGCATTTCTCAGTAAGGAAAGCCTAGTTATGGTTGGATAGTACAGTTAAAGTTGTGTTTACATAAAATCTCTCATTGAAAGAACTTTGAGTGCTTCATAAACATTACCTCATGAATCCTTCCACTATCCTTAGGAAGTGAATAGTGTTATTGTCCCCATTTTAACTAATGGAAAAGTTGGAAAACAGACATTCAGCTGCCTATTCACTAGTCAGTGGCCTATCTGGAAAGAACACCTAGAAAGTTCTCTGTTTCTCAGGGTTCTAATGTGAGAGTTGAATATACTGCATGTTCATGCTCTAAATTCTTTTCATTAAATCACACTCTATCCTCCATTCCCCTTTCTACTTTTGTAGATGTTGTAAGGGATTTGATAGGTTATCAAACAGCTGCTCCTTAGACTGTTGCTCAGTTATTCCTTATTTGGAGTAATTGCTATCTTTTATCACCCCCAGATTTCTTTTTTTTTCACTTCACTCTTACCAAAACATGACTTAGAATGATTCTGAACAATAACTCCACTTATCTAGAAGTCAGAGATACTATTATCTCCAAACATTTGGAATGGAGCCATGAATCCAGATATAAGTGAAAAAGACCCCTGAATTTCAAATAACCTTCACAGTAGCTATGTCATGTCACATAAGCTTTTCTGGAAGGGAAGTAGAACCATTCTCAGGCCATATGGCTACCCAGACAATTATGTACAAACTGCCCCCTCCCCCCCAGACTAACAAGAAGATCAACTAGGAAGAATCAACAACTGATAGCAGAGAGTGGAGACAGAGACAAATTAATTCTTTGGTCTGATTTTTTGGCTCCTGAGAATGGCATTCTGGGACAATTTAGTGTAGGGGCAGTTAGTGTACTTCAATAAGTCTTAAAGGCTCTCACTTCATTATAACCCAAGACAATAATTAATACTCATAATTGGGTTCCCTTTGACTTCTCACTATGTGTGTATGTAAGAGAGGTAATTAGGGTTAAGTGACTTACAAAGGGTCACACAGCTAGTAAGTGTCTGAGAATAGATTTTAATTCAGATCCTTCTGATCAGGGCTGATGTTCTTTCCACTCTGCCACCTAGCTGCCCTTTGCCTATCTTTTAAAACCTCAGTCAATTGCCCCTTTCTCCATGATATTCTTTAGTTGAGGACAAGGAAAGGAGGATGATCAGGGATAAAAATGAAGGGTCATGCAATCATTGAACACCCATCTCTTATCCTTTATTTACTGGTTAAGTTTATGAGGGTACAAAGTGCTTCTCCTGAATGCTTCATTAGGAAATTACTAGAGTCAGACTTTATAATTGTAACAGAGTGTATGCAAACCACTAGGGTTAGACTAAAGAAAGAGTGTCAGGTTGGTCAAACAAGCCAGAAATGGTGCCAGCATCCCTAATACTCAGATCTTGGTGAGTATCAGAGTTTGCCCTTTGTAGATTGCACATGGCACCATGGGGATGCTCTGTTAGACAGATGCTGGAGTGCTATGGAGCTGAAAATTAGTGTGGATATCAATTGTTTTGGTAAATTGAATCACAGTTTCAGTGCCATGGGTGTTCAAAATTTAAAGGAATTCTGAGATGAATCATTTTGTTAAAGAGAATAAGCCTTTGGTACTTTGAATTATCACCCTTTAATTGACCAGCTTTGGATGTCTGTACATAAGATTTTCTTAAAGCAGGACATCCATGTAAGGAATAGAAAGTATACATCTTCCAGAAGCTTAACACAGAGTAAAGAAAAAATAGAAATGTGTTCAATTTTGATTATCTTATACAGCCATGGACAGATACTGTGATTCCTTAAAAGACTGTGATTTCATTGATGTGGGTGAATTGCTTTAATGCCCTGTCCTCTCCCCTTCCTGTGACCCCTTCATATAGTGGAAAGCAAAGAGCTCTGGCTCTGAGTAGGAAGATTTGGCTTAAACTCCTCCCTCTGTTATTTGTTATCTGTGTGACCTTGGGCAAATTACCTTCTCTTTAGATCTCTCACTTCTCTCATCTGCAAAAGGAAGGTGTTGGATTAAATGGCTTCTGGCTTTAAATAGATGATTCTATGATTCTTGTTTCATTAGATAGTTTCATGAGTTGTTGTGGTGGAAAAAAATTTATTACATGGTAATGAACTGTTAATGCACCCTTCCCCCCTGCCAAACTCTGATATAGTGGTCCTTCGGCAACAGGTACACAGTTCCTAACTCACCCTCCTCCTCTTCCTCCTCCTCTTTGACATCATCATCATCATCATCATCATCATCGCAAGCACTTATAAACTGCTCTAAGATTTACAAATTGCTTTACAAATATTATCTCATTTTAGCTTCACAGTAACCCTGGGAGATGAAGAAACGGAGACTGGGAGAAGTAAAATGACTTGCATGGAGTCTCAAAGTTAAGTAACTTTTGGAAGGGGGACTTAGACTCAGGTCTTCCTGACTCCAAGTCCCATGATTTATTCATGGGTCCCACAATAAGGATCTCTGCTAAGCCTAGGATAACTTAGGATCACCACCACACCATGATAAGTAACAAGGGAAAACTTAAATGTAGGCACAAACAGGTATCTTTTGAGGATTGTTAAAGGACAACTTCCCAGAAGCCTTGGGTAATTCAGGTTTAAGTACTTTTTTTTTATATGCAGATTATTTAGGACTCAGTGATATCCAGGATGATTTATCATTTGACTATATAATTTACCCAGTTATTATTATTTTTTTTTAGCACTCACAACAGTTGAAAAATAACATCCTGGAGAATCTGTATGTGGTATTTTGCCTTGTGTAGCATAGCTCTTATAATGATTGTTCAACCTTGAACACAGAGCAAATCTGAAAGACCTGTAGCTAGCATTCATGTAGCATCCCCTGCCTTCAGAATTCTGCTGAATATGCTTAACATTAAGAATACACTAAATCTATGTTGATTTGATTCATTTTTCACTATGGATGACAGAAAAGGGCTGAACATGGTGGTAGGGGATGGCTTACTGCAGTTTTAATCTTCATATAGATGAACCCAGTTTCAACAAAAGTCATTTTTTAACAATAAATCATATATACTTTGACCTGTTAATTCATTACAATTGTAGCAGAAGCACCACGCTAATATATCAATATCTTTTCCTTAGAGTCCAAAGAAGCAGAATAAAAGAAAATACATAGTGCTTTTATTGAAATGTGAGAATCAGAGGTAGAAATGGATTTTTTAAAAAAAATGCTAACTTACAAAAGTATAAAAAGGTGTTTAGTACTAGACTCTCTAATGGTAATTGCAGCAATTGGTTCACAGAGAAAAGATGGATAAATAGATGACAGACAGACAGAGTTACAGTTAAAGTTTATCAATTAAATCTATCCAGAACAGCACATTCTTATGTTATATCTATGTTGATACTTTCATTCTTCACTCAGTACTTTTATAGGTTCATATAATTAACTGATGATTCAATAACAAACATTATTCAATATGTTTCATTATTCAACTCATTATTCAATAACAAAATTATATCTTAAAAATGGTAAGAAACAGAATGGTCTCCTGGGTTGTAGGGTTGAATTTGAAATCAGGAAGAACCAAATTCAAATTCTGCTTTGGATACTTATTGTAATCTTGGTTGAATCACTTAACCTCTTTATGCTTTAGATTGTTGTTGTTCCTATCAGTTATCTCTGAGTCTTTGTGATCTCATTTGGAGTTTTCTTGGCAAAGATAGCGGAATGATTTTCCTTTCTTCTCCTTCTCATTTTACAGATAAGAAAACTGATGCAAACAAGGTTAAGTAATTTGTCCAGAGTCACATAGCTAGTAAGTGTCTGCAATCAGATTTGAATTGAAGTCTTCCTGATTCCAGGACCTGCACTCTGTCCACTCTATCACCTAATATACTTCCCGTGTGTTTCAGGTAACTCCCTACAATGTCATAGACTGTTGAGATCCGCATTGCTGGAGGTAGTTTCCATACAGAGTGTTTTCTCTGCTACAGTAAAGTATCCTGTTAGTATATAAATGTTTGCCTAATGAATCAAATAGCATTTCTGAAAACAAGCTAGGCTTGGAACAAATTAAAAAATGAAACAGAATCCATTATTTTGCCAGGTTTTATGCTTTTTGGCACATGCATATGTATATACTGACCTATGTAGATTTAAATACATATATGTGTGTGTACATACACATATATACATATATATGTATATATATACACACATATACATATATAGTACACACTGAGCTTTTTCTATAGTCTTGTAATTAAAGTATGAATGCACTGCTTCCAGAATTGTGTCTTTTGTAATCTATTTGAATCTGGATGAAACAAAGCCCCAAACTAATAAATATATAAAACAATCAAAATAGTTAATAATATATTGGAGTATAAGAAGCAGTATGGTATAATAGAAAGAATAGTAGAAGGAAGGAAAAAGGCGTTTGTTAAATACCTACTATATACCAGGCACTGTGCTAAGCTCTTTCAAATATTTTCTCCATTGATACTCACACTAACCCTAGGAGGCAGGGCACATGGAGTTTAAGTGACTTGCTTTGCTTTAGAGATGTCCCACAGCTAGCCAGTTGTCTGTGGCTTGATTTGAATCCAGGTCTTCCTGATTCCAGACTCAGTACTCTATCCACTGCACAATCTAGTTACCTCATAAGTATATTTAGAATCAGGAAAAATCTGGGTTCAAATCCTACTTTCATTTATGTGATCAGTGGCAGGTCATCTCCCCTCCTCTCAGCCTTAGTTTCTTCATTTGTAAAGGAGGAATAATAATAACCACAGTACTTCACATTTTTTAAGGATAAGTGACATTATTTATGAAGTGCTTTGCAAACATTACAATATAAATGTCAACTAGTATTAATTAAATTCAACTGGACAAACATTTAGTAGGCCCATACTATATTCAGGAAGGTAGTAAATATAGTATGGTATAGTATGGTATGGTATAGTATAGTTAGTATATATATAAATAAATACATATATATGTGTATGTGTGTGTGTGTGTGTGTGTGTGTGTGTGTGTGTGTAGTATAGTATGGTATAGTATAGTAGAGAAGATCTAGCCTTGGAGTCATGAAGACCTGGGTTCGAGTCTTGCCTCTAAAATTTCTTATATCTATGACTCTGAGAAAGTCTCTTAAACTTTTAGCTGTTTTCAGTTGTGTACAACTCCTTATGACCCCTTTTGGAATTTTCTTGGCATGGATTCTGGAGTGGTTTGCTATTTCCTTCTCCAACTCATTTTACAGATGAGGAAACTGAGGCAAATAGGGCTAAGTGACTTGACTAGGGTCAAATAGCTAATAAGTGCCTGAGGTCAAATTTGAACTCAGATCTTCCCAACTTCAGGCCCTGTGCTCTGTTCATTACACCACTTAGCTGCCCCTGACTCTTTCATACTCCCAGGCAATTCTCTAAGAATGTATATTGGCTTGGAAAATAAGCCATTCTTCTTCCTCAGTGGGAGTTTCTATACCAATTGAATCTCTGTTTTAATAAAAAGAAAAAAGACAAAACAAAAGCCAATTAACAGAGCACTGTAAGCATGAAAACATATTTAAGAAAGCAGAGCTCATCATATATTTCTTTTGTGTGAAATGAGTGAAAATTTCTCCATTTGGGGTTGTTAACCTTCCCTTCCCCCGCTCACCATGGCTATTGTGAATCACTTTTACCTTCCTTTGTCTATTTTCCCGCCTTGGTGGGACTCTCCCTCCCTCTCTTCTCTTGCTGTCCCAGTTGGGAAGAATCTGGTGAGGTGTGCCTCTCCACCAATGAGAGATGAAACAGTTGGGAAAGGGGTCTTGACTAAGTTAAGTTATAAATTCTGATTCTACCCTTTAAACGTGCCTTCTCCTCCATGCTCAGGCATGGGGCAGACTGCTGTCTTCTCCCAGGGAAGAGAATAAACTGCTGTTCTTATACTAAGATATCTCTGTGTTTACCTTTTTTTTTTTTTTTTTTTTTTTTTACTAAATTAAGAATGAAGGGTATTTTTCAACCCAAACACTTCCACTAATGGAATACCAGTTTGTATATCATTATAAATATAGGTCCTAAGGTCAATAGACAATGACATTGCAGAAAACAGAGATCTCAGTAAAGGAGAGAACTTACCTTTCACCCAAAGACCTCAAACATGTTTTTTTTTTAAATTAATCTCAGTTTATATATTGGGAATTAAATGAGGTCAGGCAACTCTCCTGAAGGGAGTTGTTGACTAGAGCAGTGATGAGGTTCCTAGTTCTCTGCTGGAGATAGTAGATTGTGTTGATAGGAGCAGGAGCCTACAGATTTTTTTCTAAAGTGTAATGTTAGCATAATGAATGAGCAAGCTCAAAGGGAACATCTGCCACCATAACAACTCTAGAAATCAGTTTATTTGTAGTCAATAGGGCCTTGAGCTACAGGAGCAAAATGCCTGTAAGGTCTGGTGCAGGAAGGAACCTCAGAAACTGACTTAGTCCAAAGTCCTAGTTTTATCAAACGATCAGCAGACATTTCTTAGCCACCTATGTGCCTGATTCACTTATGTAGAAACTGAGACTTGCACTGGTGGAGGGAGGCTAAATACTGTGCCTCTGATCAAACAAGCGCACAATCACACAAGTAGCAGAGAGGATATTTGAACGCTGGTCACTGGATTTCAAAGATGATATTCTTTCCTGACTGGACCATGCCATCTCTTCACCGCACAGCTGCTACTGATATATCTATTAGGGATTTGCAGAGATGAATGTTCAACCCCCCAGAGTTAATCCAGTTGAATCTGAGTCCTGATAATCTTCCCTATCCATCGACCCTTGGGAAGAAGCAACTATTATTTTAGAATCCACTATTTTTCCAGCACTGGAGAAACAAAGAAAGACAAAAAGATAGTTTCTCCTCTTTGAGATCTGGCAGACTTAGGGAGAAGACAACATGAAAACAACTGTATGTGAACAAGATATAGACAGGACAAACTGGAAATAATCAATAGAGAGAAGACATTGTGCATAAGGAAGCCTGGGAAAGGATTCTTGTAGAAGGTAACACTTTACCTGGGACTAGAAGAAAGCCCGGAAAACCAGGAGGCAGAGACGAGGAGGGAGCATTCTTGGAATGAGGGACAGACAGGCTGTCTCTCATCAGGCTATAGAATTTAAAGCCAGAAGGGACTGCAAGATTGTCTAGTCCAGTTGTGAAGACTCTTCTTTTCTACAGGGTAGACAGTAAAAAAAAAAAAAAAGTTGGGGGGGAGGTCTACATTGCTTACAAGATTATATCTCTATTCCAGCAAGAGCTGATCCTCAGACTTCAGTGGCCCTTAAATTCCTCATAGCAGAACAATGGGAATTTCATTACCTTCCCCTCCTCCATTCCTCTTGAGCCTCTGCTTGAGAAATCTTATGCAAGAGAAATGGCAGCAAGAGGTGATACTATTGTATTCATAAAGATTTAAAAGATGGGCAAGCTTCCACTGTTTGACCTACTTTACCACTCAAGCATTGTACACCTTATGAAGCCATTCTCACAAATCAGGCTCATTAATGCTTAAAACACACCTCTCTGAAGCTACACCTTTTGTGCGAGCTTGTACCTGTTTTAAAAGACAAATGAATAAGAGTCAGCATTTCACTCATTTTTGCATATCAATACAATGTTTTTTCTGGTCAGATATTTTAAAAAGGAAGTAAGCACCTTTGACTTCAACGTTTTGTAGAAAGGGAGAGTAAATTTGGAGACCCTGGGGGAAAAATGTTGGGCTATGCTACCATATTAATCTGAATTTCAGCTAATCTCTTTTTTTCTCTCCCAAATCTGCCTTGAATAAAGCCTGGTTGTGGCTGATAATTAGTGTTACTTTTCAGTTTGTGTGTATGCATTTCTCTGTTCAAGGAGATTTTTAGTGGAGCTGATTGGAATTGGCCTGTATTTGCAACAATATAGTAACTGTCTGAATTGTGTATTGTAATGGAACAAGAGCAATTCTTCATTGTTAAGCTTGGCATCAGGGAGATGTATTACTAAAAATAAAAAGATGGCATGTCAAAAATCAAGAGCAAAAGATAACTATATCTGTATAATTTCAAAAGGCAGGCCCCCAGCATGTTGGATGCCCATGGTGGATTTATGGGAAGATACAGACATGACTTCTACATTATAAGTATGAATGGGTGATGGTCTGAATCTTTGCAAGTACATCAATTTCCTTGTTTGTAAATGAGAGAGTTGGATAAGATGGCTCTAAGATACTTTCCAACTCTAAATCTGAGATCCAATGATTTATTCCCTTGGAATCTCGATGGAATCTGGCACACGTGCAGAGTGCCCCATATCCTGTCTCAGCATGTTGGAGACACCAGTGAGCCTTCTGGAAAAGTCATGATGATATGTAAGAGAAGTGCCCGGCAGAGACTATATAGTAAGGATAGATGTTCTATAATTGGTTCAGTTCAGACAAACAAATGGCAAAGAGCAAGCTCTTTAATTGACTATGGAGGCCTCCTACAAGGCCTGTCAGTCCTAGCAGCTTACTTTTTTGAAGTCATCTTGGTGGATCTGTTAGGTGCTTTCACTCATAGCATCTCGTGAGGGACAATATTGTAAAGGGAGAGGCTTTATATATAATTTTATTATATGTTGGAAATGAATAGCAAGTTGTACATAATGGATTTATAGTTTCACATACAGTCTTCTTTTTTTTAAAATCTACTATGTTATGGAAATAATTGTATTATTTAATAAGTTTAAAAAAAAAGGGAGAGGCTCTGGGGTCTTCTTTCTTCTAAGACCATATTGCCCTAAGAAACAGGTTATGATCCTTGGACTTTATGTGTATTTTTTTCCCTTTTAGATCAAAGGAATGGAATTTCTAACCCTATGAGTTTTGAAAGATCAGGAGTGTGAGTCCTGGGAATCTAAGAGTTAGAATAGAGGGTGGATTTTGCAGCTGATACCACATCAGATAAACTCATGGGCAGGAGAACTTATTTGGCAATCATGCTGGAACTGGCCATTAAATTGGTGGAATAAATGTTATGTAGGAACTGACCTAAGTTTTGAGCCCAGAGACAGAGGTGGTGTTGGAGAGAGTATCCTTCCAATATGCTGGGGGTAGGAAAAGAAATATTCTAACTATCTTTGAAATATCATTGAAGTAAATATCCCTTCATAAAAGATAAGTGATGTTAAGTATTTAAAAAGAGCTAGATGGCATAGAGGACAGAGTGCTGGGCCTGGATTTAGGAAGACCTGAGTTCAGATATAGCTTCAGACACTTGTATGAGATGAGTGAAAGGTTCTCAATTTCGGGTTGTTGACTTTCCCTTCCTCCCTCCTCCTCCATTATTCCTGTCAATTGCTTTTATCTCCCTTTGTCAGTTTTCCTGCCTTGGTGGAACTGACCCGCTCTTCCCCCTTTTCTTGCTGTCCCATTTGGGGAAGAATTTGGTGAAGTATGCCTCTCCACCAATGAGAGGAAACAGTTGGGAAAGGGGGCTTGACTAAGTTAAGTTATAAATTCTTACCCTGTCTTTTATAACTTGCCTCTTCTCCAGGATGAGTCATGAGGAAGACAACCCTCTTCTCCAGGGGAAGAGAATAAACTCCTTTTCTTATCCTAAGAGATCTCTGTGTTTATTTTTTTCACTAAATTAAGGATGAAGGGTATTTTCCATCCCAAGCACACTTTACTAGCAGTGTGACCCTGGACAAGTCACTTAACTCTGCCTCAGTTACCTCTTCTGTAAGATTAGATGGAGAAAGAAATGGCAAACCACTTCAATATCTGCCAAGAAAGTCCCAAATGGGGTCATGAAAAGTTGGATAGAATTGAACAGCAACAAAATTAAATGGAACTAAAGTGCTAATCAGTAGCCCATAACAATGTTGGTGCCAGGAATAGTACTGCCTTGTAGGGGTTTGAGTCAATGGCAGTAGAGAAAAGAGATACCCACAATCCTTCAGGGTTCCCAAGAATCTTGACAGGGATGATATGGTAGACCTGACTCTAAAAGAGAGAGAACCAGAGTATACCATGCTATGTAATGAAGCATTACATTGTTTCCACATGTTTGAAACCCTCCTTAGCTGTTAGTCAACTTCCCTCATTTTAAAAACTCAAAAATCCTCATCCCTGACTTGGTAGTTCTCACCTAATAATCTCTGATCACTAAAAGGGAGCCAGATCTGAAAAACTGAAAAATTAATCATGGGCTCAAGGAATAGATAATGTAACATAGTTTCCTCCTCACTTCAGAAAGGAAGATCACTAGGGTTAATGTTTTATACATTGTCAGATTTGATTATCTACCAACTCTTTTCACTTGTTTTTCTTTGCTACAAATATATTATTTGCTATATATATATTTTCAAATATATTACTAAAAATAAAATAGCACATACCTGTAATCTCTGCTACTGGGAAGGCTGAGGTTAGTTATCTCTTCAGCTCATGAGTTCTGAGCTGTAGTAGGGTAAGAGCTAAGAAGCATACACATTAAGTCTGGCACCAATATGTTGATTACCTGGGATTGAGGGGGGAGAAGGGGAGGAAAGTTGTCTAGAGAGGGGAGGACTGGACCAGGTCAGAAATGGAACAGGTTAAATCTTCCATGTTGATCTGCAGTAGGTAGAGTCCTAGTGACTTGCCATTGTACTTCTGCCTGAGTTAGATAGGGAGACCCAGTCTCAAAACAAAACAAAACAAGTTAAAACTCTAATTTTTCAGGAGGGAAGTGCTTGTTTTGTTTATACCAAGATATTTATTTTAAAAACCCTCAATTTTAATGTTAAACTTTAAATGTAAATTTTAGACCTATATTCTACCACCCCCCTACTACACATACACTTTGTATCTTCATTCAGAATACAAAGTTTGTAAGGAAGAGCTCATTCACTATTTATTATAAGGTAAGAGAAGAAGCTATAACAGGTTTATAATACATTTATATATTTTAAGTGGAAGTATATTTTCCCCCATTATCATAATGCAAGTAAAGGAAACCTGATCGTTTGTTACATGATAGTCTAAGCAGGTGGGTGTGTGCTCCTCAGCTTTCTGTGGATCACTTGGCTTTGCCAGTTAACTAGCTATGTGACTTCAGGCAAATCGCAATTTCTTTGAGCCTGAATTACTTCACCAATGCCAAATGAGGCATTTGGACTAGATAATCTCTAATGTCTTTCCTAGCTCTAAGTCTGCAATCCATTAACCTGAATCATGAGCAAATATATTCCTGGTAAGTAACTTGAATATGGTAAAGATTGGAAAGGAAGAATACTATAGTTACCGCTTCCACATTAGAGGGGTGAAGGATGTGGCATCCCTGCAAACCTGAAAATCTGAGTAAAATCCATAAAGGTAGATGCTTCACCTTCATTTCCCTTTAGGAAATCATATAAGAATTTGCCTTTTTCTTGCATGATGCCAGAGCCTACTGGAATGCCTTTAAAAAAAAAATAACAATCCTGTATTTCTGAGTTTCTAAACTCTTTCAGTGTCATCTGTGGGTCTTCCCTTGTCATCTGTGGCTTTTGCAAAACTCCTCCCAAATTTCCTTTTAATTTCATATTCTGACCTGCGATATATTGAAACTGCAATGGGGAAAGTCAAAATGTGGAAAGGGTAGCTATGCAGTGGAAAGCATGTTGGACCAACTGTCAGGAAGACTGGGCTTAGAATCCCCCTTCTGATTAGGTATGTGACTATGGCCTTTTAATCAATTGAGTCTCAGTTTCTTCATCTTTAGGATGATGATAAATAATAACTGTCATTATTACTACCTCAAAATGAGATCTCAATGTGTACCCTTCAATTTTTTGAACTGTAAGATGAGGGGGTTAGCCTGAGTGACCTCTGACATCCCTTCCATTTCTAGATAATGTAAAGTATATTGAAAATAGTACCATTATAGAAATATCTTCACCTTTCAAATAGTCAAAATATGAAAAGGTTTAATCACATGAACCTAGCAAAAGCAGGGTTCTTAAGATCATAGATGAAGAGGGAGGCAGAGCCAAGTTGGCGGCATAGAAGCAGTAAGGTTTCGCAGCTCCCACACAGCCACCTCAAATACCAATAAAATATGACTCTAAACAAATTTTAGTGCTCCAAAACTCACAAAAATACAGAAAACACATCTCTCCCTGAATGCAGCTTGGCAGGTGGGGCTCATCACAGAAGGCTGGGAGCTGAATCCAGTCCAGCCTGGAACAGCGGCCTGGCCCCAGGGCAGTCAAGAGGAACCCCAGCTGGAGTCTTCAGGAGAGTGGATCAGCGGCAGGTGTGGCACTTTCCAGATTTATCAAGCCAGAAGAAATAAGGACTAAGTGAAAGGTCAGTGGAATTCAGCTAAGTTTGGGGGAAAAAAGCAGTCGGCTGAACTGCTCCCAGGGCAGGGAAGCAACAGAAGCGGGAGAAGCAGGAGAAGTAGCAGCCGCCTCCACCTGGTTGCTTCAGAGCTCCTGGCCTGTAGACTGAAGTGGGGGGGGGGCAAGCAGTTGTTCAGAGGCCAAGTGCTCTTATATTGAGCAGCCTAGATCTGGATTGTGGTCTTGGGTGGTGGTCCTGGGGTGTGTTTTCAGTAAGCCAAAGCTGGTGGGGGCAGCAGCAGCCCCCTAATAGCTCCGGCAGCTGTGAAAATCCCAGCAATTTGGGACAGAGCTTTCCCCTCTGGAAGCAGAGTTCCACAAAGTTAAAAAGACAAATAATTCACTGGCAACATGAGTAGGAAAAGAAAGCAAAGTAAGAACAGTAACCAAACTCTAGAATCCTTTTTTGGGTACAAAAAGGATCAAAGCATGGAACAAGAGGAAGACAACACAATCAGAAATCTCCTACCAAATGCTTCTAAGAAACATGAAGATTGTCTATAAGCCATAGATCAGCTTAAAAAGGACTTTGAAAACCAAGTAAGAGAAGTGGAGGAAAAATTGGGAAGAGAAATGAATGCTGCAAGAAAATCATGAAAAGAGAAGTCAACAACCTGAATGAAGAAAAATAACACCTTAAAAAACAGATTAGCTCAAATGGCAAAAGAGGCCCAAAAAGCCTATGAGGAGAAGAATGCCTTCAAAAGTCAAATTTGCCAGATGGAAAAAAATCTCAAAAGCATTCTGAAGAGAAGAATTCCTTCAGAATTAGAGTGGAGCAAATGGAAGCAAATGACTTTATGAGAAATCAAGAGACTATTAAACAGATCCAAACAAATGAAAAAATAGAAGGCAGTGTGAAATATCTCCTTGAAAAAAAAAACACTGACCTGGAAAATAGACCCAGGAGGGACAATTAAAAATTAAAAAATTATTGGTCTACCTGAAAGCCATGATCAAAAAAAGAACTTAGAAAGCATCCTTCAAGAAATTCTCAAGGAAAATTTCCCTGATATTTTAGAACCAGAGGGCAAAATAGAACTTGAAAGAATTCACCAATCACCTCTTAACAAAGATCCCCAAAAGAAAACTCCTAGAAATGTTATAACCAGGTTCTGAAGTCTCCAGATAAAGGAGAAAATATTGCAGGCTGCCAAGAGGAAGCAGTTTGAATACTGTGGAAACACAATTAGGAGCTACCAGAAAGTTTGAGGGGTGATGGAGGAGGGCATAGGAGAGAGCAGATTGGGGGAGGGGTTGTACAGTAGGATCACTGTTTTGGGGTTGTGGGTAGGGGAGAATCCAGGATCTGGCAGCTTCTACATTGAGGGATTGAAGGGCCTGGAATATGATATTCTGGAGATCAAGGGAGCTAGGATTAAAACCAAGAATCACCTACCCAGCAAAATTGAGTATAATGTTCCAGGGGAAAATATGATAATTCAGTGAGGTGGAAGACTTTCAAACATTCTTGCTGAAAAACCTAGAACTGAACAGAAAATTTGATATTCAAACCCAAGAAGCATGAGAGGGTAAACATGGGAAAGAAATCATAAGGAACATATCAAAGTTGAACTATTTACATGCCAGTATGGAAAAATGATAATAGTAACTTCTGAAACTTTTCTCCGTATGAGGATTGGTAAAGGGAATACAAGTGTACATATATGTATACCTACACATATATCTATATAGGAGGATATACATGCGTATGAATACATATCTGAGTATGTGTGTACATGAGTTCATAGAGGGCACAGGATCAATTGAATAGGAAGGGGTGATACTTTAAAAGGTGAAATTCTGCAGTGGGAGAGGATTAGAATGAGAGGAGACAGGGAGAGACAGAATGGGGTTAATCATCCCATATAGAAGATGCCAGGGATAATTGTTATAATGGAGGGGAGGAACAGGAAGGCCAAAGGTAAAGGGTCAACTTTACTCTCATTGAATTTGGTTTAGGGAAGGAATGACATAAACTCTAAACTGGGTATCATGCCACACAGGAGAGTAGGGGCGATGGGGATGACAGGTAGGAAAATGGAGAGGAGGGCAGGGTAGGGGGGGGAGGGCTGGTGGAAACACACACTTCTGTAAAGAGACAGGGTAGAGAACAGAACAA
>CM053593.1:298356795-298474295 GCA_028646575.1 Pseudocheirus occidentalis
CTTTCTTTCTTTCTTTCTTCCTTTCTTTCTTCCTTCCTTCCTTTCTTTCTTTCTTTCTTCCTTTCTTTCTTTCTTTCTTTCCTTCCTTCCTTCCTTCCTTCCTTCCTTCCTTCCTTCCTTCCTTCCTTCCATCCATCTCATTTCTCTTCAGGAAAATCTCCTTCAGGTCTGCTTGCTATTTAATTTGGGGTGAATAAATTTCTCTCAGCTCTCTTGATGCCCTTGGCAACTAGCACCAAGGTCATGCTAATTTCCCTAGAGATTAATTTAGCAACACTAGAGGGGAAGGGAGGAGATGATTACCTTTGTGTTGCGTTCTTGCAGCTACATTTATATTTCTACCCTCCTTACAGCAGTGAACAAAGTTAATCTGAAGTAGTCGTCAATAATCGTCAACAAACATTTATTAAGTGCTTACTGTGTGCCAGGCACTGTGCTAAGCTCAGAGGATAAAAAGAGACAAAAAGGTAGTCCCTCTCCTTAAGAAACTCACAGTAATATTGGATTGGTATTACATTCTGTATTTTCACTTGTTATTAATATTCTTTTTCCATTCAAATTCTCCAATAACTCATCTCTGAATTGAGGTAACCTTAGAATCTGTGCCAGTGGTGAAGTACAAACTTTAGTAAGCCCTACCAAGCTGGAAAAGAATTTAAAAATGGGCCTGGTAAGGAACGGTGCACCTGTTATCCAAAGGCTGGCCTCAGTAATGATTTCCTTCTGGATAGAGAAACTTAATGAAAAAGTTTCCACTAAGTCATAGAAAGAAGGGTTGTGATCTGGGTTTGATGGAAGGTGTAATCATTTCATTCCACTGAAATCAGACACCCTTAAAGCATTGAAATAAATATTAACATTCTTGCTTAATCACATGCTAATTTCTTTTATACCTTGCTTAATTTTTTTTTTCAGACTCACTGTGAATTTTGCATGATTACTTTTCTGGAAGGGACTGTGAAAAAGTTTCTTAACTATCAGCCAGGAAGCTAGGATCAGAAAAATAGCTTTTATTAGCTTAAAGGAGCTTGATCAAGAGAGCTACTTAATCAGTTTGATGAGCTTCCTGGAGGTATGTGTTTGGAACCTTTGATTGTTCATATACCTCTGTATAGAGAATAAAGATATGCCCAGTGGCACCTTGTTAAGAGAATAAAAGACAATTTTTGGTTAAGATCTGGTGAGTGGGCTGCCCCAAGATGATGTTCTTAGTTTACAGCTGTCCCTTGGTGGTTCCTAGAGGAACCATTTCACTGACTGGGGCTGGTCCCAACCTGACTCTTAGGAGCCTGAACTCTGTTAGAAGGATCCTCCCTTTGTGCTTGCCTGTAAAAGTCAGCTGATAAATGCCCTTGATTCATTTATATAGTGTTTTATACATTCTTAGTGTTTAATTCATGCTTGTTCAATTGAATTTGCTTAATTTATAGTTTACAAAGTATATTCAGCTTTTTTTTCTTTTTGTTTGTTTTTTGAACAGTTGAAGAAATGGAGTCTTAAAGAGCACAACTGGTAAGTCATAGTTAGTGCTAAAACTTGTCTTCTTACTCTAGATTCAGAACTTTTTCCCACAGTGCACAGTGATGCCTTATTATTGTTTTTTTTTCATATCAGAGCATCATCAATGTTTCATTTTTGTTGCCCATTTGTTTTCATTCCCACTATCCATGAACCACATCTTTTTACAAAAACATTGTTTCTAGCCTTTGCACATGGTTGGATATTGGGCCTGAAAATGACCATGATGAGAGATAGGAATGTAAACTTAGAAGAAAAGTTTTGGGGTTTGAGATGTTCATCTTTGTTCAGAAAGAACTCAATGTTCTCTTGTTTCTCTTTAGAATCTCCCCCTGCAACAATAAACTCCTTTTGGACTTTGTGGGGAAAGTATGTAAATGGGAAGGCCTTGGTTTATACTTTTTGTTTACAAATCCCTAGAAGTATTGTAACATGGTTGTTTTTCAAGGTGAGATTTTGGGTGGATTGCAATCAACCAATTTTAAAATAGTTTATTTTAGTGCTTTGTCAAATATTCTTTCTCCTGGCTACATCATAGAAAAGTTTTCTTGAAAACAGAATTTAAAATTTATTTTGTTTATACATATTTGTGTATATGTTTTTGTTTATATGTCTTAATTCTATAATTTATGTATTATTTTTGTTTACATATTTTATATTGTGTGTGTATATGTATCTGTGTTTGTCTCTGTCTTTAGTGAAGCAGAGCATGTGGGCAGAGTTGGTCCTGGAGTCAGAAATCTATCAATAAGCATTTATCAGGTGCTTACTATGTGCTAGACACCATTTTAGGGGCTGAGGATATGTGTGTGTATGTGTATATGCACACACATGTATATGAGGGGAAGCTTGGTAGTGTAGTAAACAGAGCACCAGACCTAGAAGCAGGAGGATGCCAAATCTGGACTCACACACTTAGGAGTTGTGTGACCCTGGGCAAGTCACTTAACTTAGCTTCATTTTCCTCATCTGTAAAGTGAGCTAAAGAAGAAAATGGCGAACTACTCCAGTATCTTTGCCAAGAAACCCCAAATGGAATCATGAAAAGCTGGACTTGACTGCAAAATGACTGAATAACAACCACCACAGCAGTGAGACTGTACTTTGGAATAGTAGCTGATGAGTAAGACTGCCTTTCCCCACCCTACTCATTCAGCTTTTCATTATTTGGTGGAGTGAGTATCAAACAAACAAACAAACAGGAATAAATGGATTGAAAAGATAATTTCGCTATCTTTTCCCCAATACCCTTCCATTTCTTAGGAGGATACCACTATCCTAGCAGTGTCTCAGGTTCTTAACATTTTCCTTATCCTTGACTCCTCACTTAGTTGACAGCACTTCAAAGCTATCAGTGATCTCTTCATTTCTAAATCTGATGGCCTTTTCTTGATCTTCATTCTTTTTAATCTTTCTAAATCATTTGACACAGTCATCATTTATTTTCTTAACTCTCTTATCTCCAGTATTCACTTAACTCTCCTACTTAACTGATGAATCCTTCTCAATCTTCTTTGCTGGATTATCTATGTTATCCACAAAAACATTAATACTCTTCCCACTCCCCTCACCCCAAGGCTCTGTCCTGGGCTATCTTCTGTCTTCTCTCTCCATTATCTGACTTAGTGATCTCATCTCCAAAGAGTTTAATTATGATCTCCATGAAGATAATATCCAGAGCTTTAGATCCAGCCAAGATCTCTTTTGAGCTCCAGTTCCACATATTAAATTGCCTATTGGACATTCCAAACTGGATATCCCCTAGATTCCTCAAACTCATCATATCTAAAATAAAACTCATGAACTTCCATCATCACCACTCCCAAAACATCCCTTCTTCTGACCTCCTCTCTTTCTATTGAGCATACCAACATCCTTCTAGTTAGCTAGGTTTTCAGTTTTGGCATTTGTGATTTCTCACTTTCCCTCACCCCACATCAGCTAATTTGAGCTAATTTGAGAAATCTTTTCATTTCTACCTCTACAGTATTTCTCCATCATTCTCTTCCCTCTACTCAGTCAAATATTTCCTTAATTCAGGGCCTCGTCACTTCTCATCAGACTATTGCAAAAGTCTCCTGTTTGTTCTCCCTGTCTCAAGTATCAACTCAATCCAGTAAATCTTCCACTCAACCACCAAAGTGATTTCCCTGAAGCACAAATTTGACTATGTCACTTCCCTGTTGCATAAACTCTAAGGGCTCCCCATTAACTTTAGGATAAAATATTTTATCTTTATCTCATCCTTTTAAAAATGTCTTGTTTGTGTGTTTTAAAATCATGGATATATAAATATTTGTATAGATATACACGTATATAGTTTATGTAAATATAAATAGATATATCTTAGGAACCTATGCACACTTTTTTTTTAATTTAAGGGATATACAATCTCAAAATTTTGGAGACTGCTCTTCTAGGTGATGGGTAATCTAAGCTATACAGTCTCAAAATTTTGGAGACTACTCCTCTAGGTGATGGTTAATAAGGGTAATTTAAAGTGGTGACTATGTGAATAGAGAGGGAATTGGATATGAGAGATGGTCACAAGATTTGGCAATGAATTGGATATATGGATTGAGGTAAAGTGAGAAATCAAGGATAATACCAAGGTTTAAAAAGCTGGGGACCAGAAGAATAATAATGCCTTTGCCTTAAATTGGGAAATTTGGAAGATGGTGGATTTGGGAGGAAAGATAATGGGTTCAATCAGGTGTGGTATGATCCCTGCTACTGAGAGAGGCTGAGGCTGGTGAATCAGTTGAGTTTGAGAGTTCTGATCTTCAGTAGGGTTAACTGGTCCAGGTTAGAAAAACAGAGTAGGTTAAAATCTTCCATATTGATTAATGGTTGGGTCAGACTGTGAGTGGCCTCTGTACTTCTACCTTGGTTGAGAGAGGCCCAATACATGAAAAAAAAAATCCATGTTGAAAGTGTGAGTTTGAGATGTCTACAGCAGCTGGTAATATGGTACCGAAGTTCAGAGGAGAAGCTGGAACTGGATTTATAGATCTGGGAGTTATCTACATGGACGTGATAATTACAACTGTGGGAGCTAATAAGGTCACCAAGAGACCTTGTTCAAATCCTACATCTGACCTACACATAGTGACCATGTGACCATGGGTAAGTCACAACCTCTCAGTGCCTCTAACCATCTCTCTAAAACTATAAATTATGGTTGCTGACTTCCTCAGTGGTGGAAGTTTCTACGCCTTGGGAGTTCCTTACACCAATGAAAACATGAATTTGGACTAATAAACAAGTAAGTAAAAAACGAGCAAATAAATGTAGGTATAGAAAACATTTTCCTTCCTCTTCCCACCACTGAAACAAGCTTTGAGATTCACTTATTTATCCAATAAGTATTTTAAAAATATCTACTATGTGTCAGGTACGATGCTAGTACAATGAAACAATGATGCCAAGAGTTTACATTCTATTGAAAGTTGAGGTGAATAGCATGTACTGGGGGATGTGGTGTGGCACCAAATAACATTGTCGTCCAGAAATCAGGAATCTTGAATAGCTAGCTGTTGGTTGCATTTCAAAGCAGCATTATATTCAGTTTGAGTTAGTGATCTAAGTATCTCCACTCTAATGATAGAACATTTCCAAGCGTATGCCAATATTATTATTCACAAGTGGAGAGCATTCCTCCACCTCTACTACAGCCTCAGGACCATATGCCTGACTAATCTACCTTGATGTAGTTTATTAGTGGATGGCTTCTGTATTTTGGATCCTTGGCACAATTCTTTCTCATAATTTCTCTCTATTTGCCTACTATCCTGGCCTTAGTACCTATTAAGTCAGAGGCTCCAATTCATTCCAGTTTCAAATGGTTCCCCCCCCCATACCTGACCACCCACCAATCCCATTCTGTTGTGTGGAGAATGTCTTAGGAGTGGGGGGAAAAGACATTTTTTAATCTAATTAAATTCTTCTCAGAGAGAATGATTGCTAAAATGTAGACTAAGTGGAAAAGTAGGAATATCATGTGTTTTCACTCGGAATTTAATTCTTAAAAGAGCTAGAGAATGCTGGAAGAGTTTGCTTCAGATCCCTTTTCAATTCTCTTATTTTTTCTTCTCTTTCTCTTCCATGTTTAATTTCTTACTCCATCTTGAGACTGTCATTCTAAACTTGGATAGGAGGAAGCCATCTGAAGCTAGAAAAATGCAAATACCAGAGAAATTCTCAGAAATTTGACAAAAAATTTGGCCAAAATGTGTTACTTTAATTGTTACAAAAGGCTATCATGTCAGAAGATACATTGCAAATATGGTCCCATAAAGGCTCCAGGACAGATTTAGATAATTACAGTTCATTGAGTCTCATCTTTGTACCAAGGAAACCAATGGAATAGCTCATCACTATATAGCACTTGTTTCAACACAAGTGAATCCTTGGAGACTGATCAGTGATTCTTTCACTATGTCACATTGCCTTTTGGAATCTATAAGCTAAGATCACCACAAGTTTAGACAAAAATACCCTTTGGAAGAAAGAAAACATGGGTTATGCTAGAGAAAATCGTGACGGCTTAATTTCCTTTGAGGGAGAACAGGTATTTAGATAAAGGAGGACAAACAAGACTAATACACTAAAACATTCAGAAAGCTTTAAAAAAAATTAGAAGCCAATGTAAGTGGAGAATCATTTGGTCCTTGGCAGGAACTGGTTTTAAAGTCTGGATAAACAGATGTTTTTCTGGATAGAAGAGAATAAAGAATGGAATTTCTTGTCAATCGGTTCAATAAATTTATTTAATGTGTGTAATGCATTGTGAATATTTTTGGGGGGATGGGGGCATGGTATCTGGGGTTTATTCTATAGAAACTTAGTTCTGGCTGGCCCTCAGTAGTCAGCAACGGAGTCAATGCCATGGAGACCCTCACATAGAGCTGTGAACTCTTTCATTATCTCCTTCACTTGTTGCCCATTCACCTTCTCTCTGAGGACCTGTTGGCTGAAGATTTCCTTATGTTCAAAGCTAAGCCAGGGTGAAGGGAAACTCAGTTATATCACCTCATTGATCCACACACTGAGGCAGCTAAAGCAATGTTTGTTAGGGGGATATTATATATATATATATATATATATATATATATATATATATACACATATATAAAATATGACATACTTTTCTACCTTCAAGGAATTTATATTCTATTGGGATTGATGCCAGGTGTCATTTGAAAGCCAATATAATTTTGAAATCACAATTTTATCTAACTAATCTATTTATTCAATGTCATCCCACTTAAATTGCCAAATATTCATTTTATTGAGTTAGAAAAAAATTATAACAAAGTTCACTTAGAAGAGCAAAAGATTAGGAACTTAAAAGAAACCAGGGAAAAAAAGATGTAAGGGAAGTAGATTCAGTAGTATCAGACCTTAAACTATATTATAAGATAAAAACATTGTTGAAGGATAAAAAGGATAATTTTGATTATTTTTAAGTTAAATTTTTTGGTGTATAAATAAAACCTATATGAGAATAGAAGGAATGCATAAAATTGAGGGGGGGGGACTTTCATAGATAATCTCTCAGATAGGATATGATTGGGTTGCAATATTGCTGTGGGGTAGGAAATGATGAGCTGGTTGATTTAGAAAAGCATGGAAAGACTTGGATATGTGAAGGAAGATGCCATCCACTTTTAGAAAAAGAGATGATAGGAGGAAATGAACATAGTATGGTCTTACATTTACATGCATATGTGTATATGTGTATGTTTATAGATATCTATGTGTATGTATGTGTATATATGCATATATATATCATTAATTATAGCCTTATTTAGCGTGGTGGAGGGATGAGAAAAATAAAGTAAAAAGTGCAAAACAGAGAATAAAAGAAAACCAACAAGGAAGCAAAGAAAAGCTGGGAAGCTTTGAAAACAATGTGTAGTATTTATTACACATATTTTTCTTGAAATTAAAATTTATTGTTTTTATATCTTCTCTTATGGTCTGCTGTGTACATAGCTATTTTTCTTTTTTCCTTTTGTATTTAAGTTTAAAATGAAAATAAATTTACAAACAATAAATAAAAATTAAAAAACCCAAAAGATAAGGACTCTTTATTATAGAAAAAAAACCTGAGTGAGACATTATCAAAAAGTATATCATCCAAAGATGGAGATAATTTGAACATAGGTTTGTTTACCAAATCCTCAAATAATTGAAAGGTTGCTACTGGAGGAGGAGTAGAGGGAGATTGTAGGATGGTCACAGATGTCAAATTGAAGAGGTCATATTTATCTTAGAGGCAATGGGGAGCCACTAAAGATTTTTGAGCTGGGAAGTGATGTGATTAGAACTCTGTATAAGTCTAGGGAATCTATACTAAAGAGGTGATAGATGTAGATAATATAAATGAATACAATAAAGGGGTTGAACGAATTTATGAATTTTATTCATAAATTTTGAATATTTATGAGTATGTAGTACTGAACCTTTAAGGTGGATTTCAGTGAGGACAATTCCATCCTCCTTCAGCATGCCTCTTACATTTATCTATATTAAAAAAAAAGAATTGGTAGTAATATCTTTTATTTTTATGTTGCTTAAGATTCCCTCTGTATCCCTCCCAGATAGCCTTCACTTGTAACAAAGAAATTAGTTTCTGTATTGACAAGATAATGCTAGACTTCAGATGGACCATGAGCGTAACCTAATATGGTAATTTCTCTTTCTAAGACTGTACCTAACTATGCCTTTTTGACAATACTCCAGAATTCCAAAATAATCCAAGCACATTAAAATGAACATTCAAGAGTTTGTGCCTTTTAAAACAAACTAACCTCAGGCTAAAAGCTTATGAGGACCTTTATTTACTCTGTGATATGTATTTTAGCCTTTATTTTCTCTTTCCATATGCATATATTTGTGTTAAGATTAGACAAGTGCTTCGAGATCCTTAAACCAATGAGAAACAATACCTTTATTTAGTGTATTTCTCTGTGGACTTTAGTCACTCACAGATGCTCCCATGGTTCTCCTATTCATCTCATAGAGATAACTAGGCATTTGTGTCCTTCACTGGCTCCTCTTCTTGGTCCCACTCCCTAAATGTGAGCCTCCAATACTTGGCTCCTGCTTTCTTTCTTTTCATTTACATTCTCTCCCTTGGTGCCCATTTACTTCCATGGCTTTGATGATCATTGACCCTTTAAACCAGAGGTGTCAAATGTTGCCTGAAGGCTGCATGTGGCCCATAACACTCCTGAGTGCTGCCTGAACCAGATTAAAATGCAATTGGGAAATATTTAACAAAATAAAAAATAAAGAACAAAATAAAGAATAAATAATATTACATTTTAAAACTAGGTTAATGTATAGCCTGCAGGGAACTTTATGTATGGATTATTGGCCTCTAGTTTCATTTGATTTGGACCCCACTGTTCTAAACTATATGCCCAAGACTATTCTGTCCCCCAAGTTTGACTTACTCCGGTCCAATTGTCTGCTGGACATTTCTGCATGAACCTCTCACCATCATCCCAAACTAAGCATATCAAAAATTTTACTCTTCATCTTTGTCTATCGTATCTGTTCGTCCTCTAATTTCTTTATTTCTGTTGATAATATTTGATTCTCAGTTACCCAGATGCAAACTTTTGAATTCATCTTTGAGACTTCCCTGTTTTTCATTTTAGTGGTTAATCAGTTGACATGTTCTACTGATTTCACTTCTACAGTATGAGTCAAGTCTATCTCCTTTCTCCTTTACACAGTCACCATCCTAGTGCAGATTTTAACCCTCCCTCTTCTGGAACCCCAAAATACCTCCTAACCTAACAGGTCTCTTATTAATCTAATCCATTTTTCACACTGCTTCTAGATTAATGATACTAATCACTACTTCCCTGATTAAAAAAAAAACCTTTAGTTACCAACTACCCAGCAGTCAATAAGCATTTATAAAGTGCCTACTATTGTCAGGAACTGTGCTAACTACTGGGGTTACAAAGGAAAAACAAAACTTGATTTCTGATTTCAAGGAGCTCCTAGTCAATGGAGGAAGAAAACATGCAAACAACTAGGTGCCAATGATATATGTATGGGATAAATAACGAATGGTCTCAGAGAGAAAGCACAGAGATTAAGGAGGATTCAGAAAGGCTTCTTGTAGAAAGTAGGAAGTATTGACAACAATTGAGGTGTTTGTTCAACGTTTCCCAAAGGAATTCATCTGTATCAACCAAAATGTCTTTCTATGGACCCTGGAAGTTTTCCAAATGCTCCTATTTATAAAGGACACCACTTGCAATCAGGTCCCAGAACACTATAAAATATTTACAGAGAAATCCATAATAATGCAAAAGAGATCACACTAACCATCCAAGTTAGATAAACGGGTTGGATGAAAATAGCATGTTGACTGGATGATGAAATAATGCAGCCTGTCAAATTAGTCCTTTAATGTATCTATCTTAAAGAAGCATTGCAGGTGAATAGTGAGCTGGGTCCAGAATTGAAGTGCAGTTCATTAGGCTAGGACACATTAGGAAAATCTAATACTTTAGATGGTCCTAAATTGCTTACCATTGCCAAAAGCCCATTTTGGGAATAGCAATATTTCCCCAAATCTCTCACATGACTACAAATTATAGGATACCTTTGTGTCAGTAGAATTAAAATGACAAGTAACTTGAAGGGCAATGGAAAGAGGGAATGGTAAGATTGCAGCATATTACACATAATGACTTGTGTGTAAATGCATAAAAGACGTTGTTAAGTGATCAGGAACGTCACTTAAGATTGTTAGTCTGGTTAGGACTGAAAAAAGGTGCTAGACTGATCATGTAAGCAGGAATAAGAGACTGAAAAATGTATAACCTGATCAGTATAGTCCTGTTACCTCCTCTTCCCCTCAATAAGAGCTAGAAGAAAACCTCCAGGGCAGTGGGTGGATAGAGACTTTACAGACCTTTGTTAGAAAGCTCTGACAAAAATCCAAGAAGAGTCTCTATGGTCACGTATCTCTTTAAAAAGCAAAGAAAAATATATTGTTCATAATGGGGTACAATTGGATCATGGTTTTATACACTTGAACTCTGCTGATTTTCACAAGACCTAGAAAAGTACACAAAGTGTCCCAAAAGTCTTAGTGCAGTTTTTAATCCTTTAAAAGTCTTACTGCTTTGAAGTTATCAAAACTTAAACTTTGGGAAGCCCTGTATAGATCCATAGTTTCCTGATGATGAAAATATTTCATTTGTGGTGATTATGTGTTTATCCTTTCCCCTATGAATGTGTAGCCCTCTGCATGGTACTTCTTATCTCTTTGACTATAAACTGCTTGAGGTCAGGGACTACGGCCTTTCCAAATAATAAATGATGATAATACACTGCCTCCAAAATGCCATCTGCAATTGAAATGACAAGATTAATAAAAGACAAATAGGAAGCCTTTGTTTTGGCTGAAAGTTTGCCTGTGACATCACAGCCTCTACCAGTTTGTTTCAATGAAAGATGTCAGGTGACCTGACCACAAGGACCTTGTTTTGACACTGATGTGCACTTTGCTGAAACAAGGTCAGTGGTCAAACCTTGAGAGTTATTCCCAGGGAAAAGAGGCTGTTGCAGCCACCACAAAGAGGTATAACTTAGGGAATTTTCATTCCCAAATTTCAGCAACATTCACATTTCTGACCAACAGCACTTAAATCTTCCCCCACCCCCCTCCTTCTGCTTGGCGAGCAGGCAATAGCAGAGGGCAGGAGAAAGGCTGCCATAAAAGAAAAAAAAAATAGTCAAGAGAGAAAAGGTCCGTGGGGCTAATGATTTATGGGTTTTTATTTCCTTTACTTTTATTTACTGGCAAAATCAACCTATAAATATCATAAAGGAAATAAATTGGTGATTACAATTGGACGGTTTTTGCCCCTATGATTCTTATTTATTATTTTTTTAAAGTATGCTACTCACCTTAAAGCTACAGCTTTGGAAGATACTCAGAATTAGGAGCACATTTATCATTCTTTCTCCCCTCCCCCCTTCGTTTTCCCCCTCTGCCTCCGATCTTCTGGCTACAGTCATAATAAAGGAATGAAAGGTCAATGAAAACAACATACACTTGTTTCATCTTTAAAACCTTCTTTGATGGTATCTGACTAATAGCTCTTGTGCCATATATAGAACTCCCACTGACCCATGCTTCTACATGGCCCAGAAACAATGGTTTCTGGGACTGTAGTCACTCCAAAATTCAGTCAACATAAATATTTGCTTTAGATAATCTCTGTGTGTATGTCTTTATATATATTATATCAACTAAGTAAATAAATCACTGAGAATTTCAGCTACAAATTAAAGTATATTTAGAAAAAGCCATGATTGAAACTAACGTAATTCCATTAAATTTATCTGTACAAATGTGCATATTTATAAATATATAAAAATTTATATTATATTTAACTACCATCACCTCTGAATGACATGAAACATATACGTATATACCTATATCTATCTATCTATCTATCTATCTATCTATCTATCTATCTATCTATCTTTCAGTTTTTTCACAACTAGCATCTTAACAGAACTTGCTGAGAAATGGCTAAGGTTTCCTCCTTTGCAGTCCATCACCCTCCTTTTCACCTTTTGTCTTTTTTGTGGGGTTAGCTCCTGAATCCACATGGTACATTTACTAACCTCCAGTGGAAGAGGGAAAATGAATAAAAAAAGAAAGAAAGCCTCATTTTCAGGGATGCTGAATTTCTACTTTTATAAATGACGCAGGTCGTATGTTTCTGGGAGAAATGTCTGCAAGCTGAGGTATGTGACAGCTATTTTTCTTTTTATATTTAATACTTCTTAAAATGAATGTTTATTTCTGGGTTCACAGATAAATTTGTTAATGTTTAATACAGTAGCAGCTGTGGCCATGGTAAGTTTTCTGTCCAGTGATCCTCCCCAAGGAAGCCTATGGAAGGTGCTACAGTCTTTCCTGACATGGTATTTTTTGTACAATTTCAGTTCAAATTCCAGCTTCCTTGCTTAACTTGAACAACAAACAGCATTTGACAGGAAGGTGGTGGTTTTTTTTTTGTGTGTGTAACCTTTCCATTTGAAAAGCTTTGGATACAGATTAACTTGTTTTCTCAATATTTATTACTGTTTCACCTGCTTCAGAGTGAGAACTGCAAGTGCTGAGAAACTTTCTAGTTTGATGGCAAATCCCTGTTATTCTTTGAAAAAAAAAAGAAGAAAAAAAGAAAAAGAAAATATTTTAACCCTAACTCTAAACCTCTCTGTCCCTCCCCCCCGCTTGTAGGAACATTCTGGTAAACTTGTTATTTTTCCTCTTATAACTGCAAGAAAAAAGTAACACTTTTATGCTAACATGGCATTACAGACTTGGTCTGGACAGGAAAGCTGTCAAAATGTCCTACATCCAGTGGGAGTGCTCAGCAAGGTGCCCAGTGTGTTGTTGCTGAACTGAATTCTGGGAAAGTGGGATTATGGATCCAGAGCTGGCAGGGACATTAAAGGGCATTTATTCCAACCCTTCCCCCCCTCATTATACACATGGGAAAACTGAGGTCCAGAGAGGGGTAGTGATATGTCCAAGGTCACACAGGTTGTGACGGTCAGAATTAATTAGAATCCAGGTCTTTTCAGTCCAAATCCAGAAACTTTTCTGAATACTGAGGAAAGGTTGGTAAGAGGAGAAGTGAAGGAGGGAAGGAGAACAAAAGGTAACCAGCCCTTTCTCTTGGGTAGAAAATACAGCCATTTCTCCCAGGGTATGGTTTTAAAAATGCTGACTCATTTAATGAATTTCAGCTGCAGGTCACTACTTTCCTAAAGCACAGTTTGAGCAAACACTTTCTTTTAAATTTGTCTGGGCATTCAGTGGTTTAAGATTAAATTCTGGGCCTATTAGCAACGTTTTGCAAAGGGTTCTTTCTTGGCCTGCATCCCCACCTCAGCAAACCAGTTCACCTTGGACCCCCAAGCAGTTCAGTGACTTCTTGGACAATACATTCTTGTACTCTTAAATGCACTAAAGGAGAGATAGGCTGCTAACCTTAGTTCAGGGAAGCTACATTCCATGTGTTCAGGAACCACTCCCAATCCAAGCCCCAGGAGTCACAAATGCATTGGAGGGAGATAAGAGTGTGTGTGTGTGTGTGTGTGTGTGTGTGTGTGTGTGTGTGTATGACAGAGACACAGAGATCAACAGAGTGATAAAGAGATATAGTGACCCAGAGAGACACAGTGATAGAGAATCTCACACACACACACACACACACACACACACACACACACTCACACACGCATGCACAGCCTTCTTCCTTTCCTTAGTCTTCTTAATTCTCATATTCCCACCTGCTCACACTTCTCTCTTTGTCTCTCTGTCTCTGTCTTTCCTTTCAGTGGCTGGTAATGAGGGAAAGGAGAGAGGGAGGGAAGAAAGTATATATGTGGGGGGTAGCTAAAAAGGTGGTAATTTGGAGACTGAGAAAGAAAAAAGGACAATGATAAGACTGTTGATCTGACAAATGAGAGGAGCTTCTGAGAGGATCAGCTCTGAGAAATTGAGAACTACTGTTGTCTTGGGAATTAAAGCTTGACTTAAGATGGCCTTGTTGAGATAGTGTGTCTACATGGATGTTTTCATCTGAAGGCAATTTTGCCTAATGGATAGACAGCTAGACTAGGAGACAGCAAGACCTGAGCTTAAATTAATCAGTCAATCAGTACGAATTTATTAAGTACCTACTATGTGCTGTGCACGGTGCTGAGCTGGGGATTACAAAGACAAAAATGAAAACCACTTATATTTTTATCGTGGCAAACAAATACACCTATGAGAACTGTGTGTACAAAATACAGAGAAAATGAATACCAGGTAATGTCCAGGTATGGGGGGAGGGGCAGGAAGCTGGGGAGATACTTAGCTAAACCAGGGAGAGTCTAATCCCATCTCTTTCTGAGCTTCTCTGTCTTCAAATTGGCATAATAAAATCTCTGTTTTTCTTGTCCCTCTCCCCCAATAGGTTTACTGGTATCCTATGGTTTGGTTGGAAGAAGTGAAACTATCAAAATAGTCCGAGCCCTCTGAAGAATCTCAGGGTGTTTGTTGTTGTGCCACTGAGAGAGACAGAAAATTGCAGGTGTGGTTGAGTGCATGGAGTACATGAATTCCTGGCCAAAGTTAGCCCTGCCTGTGCCAGTGGTTGGCTCTGTGACCTTGGGCAAATCATTAAAACTCTCTTTGCTTCCGTTTATCTCTTTCTGTAAGATAGAAGAGTAATAATCCTATCTGCCTTTGCCCACCTCACAGAAATGTTGTCAGAATTAATGAGATGAAAGACTTGATCCTGAGAGTGTTCTCCTTCATGGAGGTGCATTAATTCCTCCTGACCACTACTGGTTTTCAATACAATTTCATTATTCCATTTGATCCCCTCAACAACCCTGAGACATTGAGAGGGTGGTTTTTATCATTCCCTTCTGAGAACAATAGAGACTGAGAGTTGGAAAGGGGCCTTTGAATTCTTCTAGGCTGATCTTTTATCTAACTGAGATGAGGAAACTGAGAAACAGAGTGGGCCATGTAATCTTGTGACCTCATGTACCTAATTTAAAACTAAGCAGGAACTAGAACCCAGATCTCTAAATTTCTAGCTTAGTTTCTCTTTCTAAAATAAAGACTGTTCTCTAAATGTAAAAGATTGTTACTGCTTCTAATAATGGCCCCAAAGAGGTAATGTGTGCGTGCTTCAACGTGACACGTGAGCTCCCTGCTCCTTTCTCAGCAGTGATATCAGATATAGCCTGTCTCGAATACTCCCTAAGTGCAAGATTATGTGCTTTTGAGACTGCTTTTTTTCTAACTCTCGAGCGCTGGGCAGAGACTTGTGCCATCTTGATGTGGGTCTTTCAGGAACAGCGTTTTATTTTTAATATGCTCCTCATCCAGGACTCCCAGGTTGACTTTATAAACATTATCTGTTGGCAAATATCATTCATTCCCACTTTATCGAGGTGTGGGGGCCAAAGATCACTCTGGGAATTGGTCTCTGAATGGAGTTGGAATCAGCTCAGTTACAGATTGAGGCCAAAGCTCTGTCCACTGCTTGGCCAGGCCGCTTCTCTAGCTTCACTGAAATAATCCAGTAGCTAATAAAGGTAATGAGTGGTTTCAAATCACCCATAGACGGCAAATGGAAAAGCTTTTGTCAACATCTTTAATGGTTTCAGATGGTAAATTATTAACAGAATATATGTAGAGGCTTCAGCTTTTCAGATACATTTACATTTTAAAAGAGAACATTGGGGAACAATTCTTCCTGCCAGCCCTCCCCCACCTCCCAGGTCTAGGCTCCTAGTACTCCCCTGCAATATGTGATGACACCCAGTTTAGTGGCAGAGTCCTTCCAACATTGCATTAAGGGATTTTAGCCCCTAGGGAATTAGTGAGCCCTTCCTATTCTTCCCCTGAGCAAAGGCCAATTCCTCTCCTCTTCCTTCCCTCCCCCTTCCCTCCTTGCAACAGGGAAGGGTGGGGTATCAGCTCTGCACAGGACTTTGTGTGTTTTAGCATTATTCTATTTCTGGGGTGGGGAGGGAAGTATGGGTGTGTGGGAGAAAAGCACACCCACATGAAATGCATTCAATCTACAAGAATTCTTTGAGTACCATTTGTTAGATATTGCAGTGGTCCCTGCCCTGAGGAACATTAAGATCTATCTGAGAAGATAAAAAGAATGTACAAATAACAGGGAACATTTCAAAATAAAATAAGAACAGAATATTACCTGTGTGACTGTGAGCACTTACCTCCTTAGGCCTCAGGTTCCTCATCAGTACAGTAAGAGGGAATTGGACTAGGAGGCCTCTGAGGTCTTTGCTCTCTCTCTCTTTTTCTGTCTCTGTCTCTGTCTCTGTCTCTGTCTCTCTCTGTCTCTGTCTCTGTCTCTCTCTCTCTCTCTCTGTCTCTCAGACTTATGGTCCAGCCATATCATGATTCTTTTTTCCCTTAGTTCTTTCTGTCTTTTATTTGCAGTGGTGGGGTCAGGGGGTACCAAGAGGGAAGGGAATACATGTTATCTCATGTCAAGTGAACCAACGGTAAGAGGGATATGTTTAATTGCATCCTCTTCATAGCAATTCATATGTGTTTGTTGAGAATGTTTGTGTTGTGAATTAGTTTCAATTGTGGAATTTATTTTGGATCGATTTAGATGTTTGTATCAGACTAGAACATTTCCTGAAAATTCAAATGCATATTGACCTTACTAAATATTCTTCTCTTGGGTAAAGTGACTGTGTTATTGAGGTTCCTGCTCTTTTGGAAAATGTTCTCCCCTTCTTTAAATTTGACTAGAAAACTTGATCTTGTATGCTTCTATTACCTTCTGCCTTGAGTCTGTATTATATTTCTCATTGAGAATATAAACTTTTTTTGAGGATAAAAATCATTTCATGCCTCATCTTTGTTTCCCTATACCTAAATTTTAAAGTGTGTGTGTGTGTGTGTGTGTGTGTGTGTGTGTGTGTGTGTGTGTGTGTGTGTGTGTGAAGGAGCCCTTTGGCAGGCTGGCAAAGCCTAGGAATAATATTTTTTATGTGCAAAAAATAAAATGTATAGCATTAAAAAGGAAACCAGTTGCATTGAAATACAGCAATCAAACTTTTTAAATGTCACAGATTCCTTGTAGGGTATAGTAAGTACTTTCTAAATACCTATCCAGCCTATCACAGCACACCATTTGCCAAGTGTAAAAGATGCCAACAGTTACTGGGAGGGAAACAGACTCAAACTGAACCCCAAATTCCTTCCTCCATGTTGGTAAAAAAAAAAAAACGCCTCAGAAAAGACAATCTCATAAAAAAACTCATTATGAACTTGAAACAGTAGTTACATTCCAATTCATTACAAAGTGGTACGTTATGAAATTGATATGCTGCTGATTAGGCTTGGAGTCTGCCTTGGCTGTTCCTTCTCAGTAGTTGAGGAAACTTACCATAGGGCAGTAATGATAACTCTGTAATTTGTTTGCAGGCTAGGCTCCTGCTCATTTTTTACAGATCTTGCAGTTTACCATATTTAGATACACCAAGTAGGCTGCTTTCCAAGATTCTCATCCCTGTCCCCTTGCTCACTTCCCTCTTCATTTTCATTAATGGGTGGGATAGCACCCATGGTGGCTATCAATATGCTGAATCACAAAATGTAACAGACTCTCCACATGGAAGACAGAATCAAAATATTTATTTAAAACCCCCCCAGAAAGTTGAATTCCAACACCAGAAAGCCAAACCCATCCTAGCAACCAAGAAGTTGGTACACATAACCAATTTGGTGTGCACCAACATCCCCAAACTTTACCTCTGTCAGGACTTCAGAACACGCTCCCTTAAACAAAAATATCCTTCTCTCACTTATGCTAGCTGCTCTGCCTCTGTGCTGCTTGTTCCCAGTGCTCCTCCTGATCTTCTCCCCTGCTCCTTCCTGCTATACACTTCCTATTCTACCCTTTCAGCAAACTCTTCCTACCATGTGCTCCCTGTGAATACATTTGGCCTATTAAGGGCAGGGAAGGTCTTCAAATTACCATTGTCATTACAACATTCTACATGCTAAACATCCAAAGACAAAAACAAAAAAGCCACTGCCCTCAAGGAGCTTGCATTCCATTAGGTAGAAATAACATATATAGACATAAGGAAATACAAAATATATACCCAAAAAAAGCGTGTGTGCTGTTTTTATTTTATTTTATTTTGTTTTTTTGGAGGTGGCACAAGCAACTAAGGAGATTGAGAGACCTTGTATAGGAGGTGACATTTGAGCTGAGCCTCATATGTAGGAAGGGCTTTTAAAAGATAGAGGTAAGGAAGGGGTATATTCAATGCCTGGGGCAAAAATGAAAAGAATAAGTAATGCCCATTACTGTTGCTTTTGGTTGATGTTCACAGCCCTGTGCTTGTGATACAAAACAAGTAGAAGACTTGATTCCTGCCCCTTTACCCTTGGGTTTATAATTTCACACTTTTGTTCATGCCAAGTGGGTAGCCTCAGGGTATAATTTTTAAACAAGAATAAGCTCAAAATAAATTTAGACATGAAAGTAAATCTACACCATGACAAAAACATGGCTCATACCATAAAAGCCTGTTTTGCAAAGGACTTTCTTTTTTCATTAATATGTAATGGCAAATCAGAATATTAACTGCTTCTGTACACAAATGCCAAGTAAGCAGAAAGAAGAGTCTCAATACAGTGTTTAGAGTGGCTTTATAGAAAAGTTTTTCTCCCATGTTTTTATAGCACAGTCTCAGCCCCTGGAGACAACTGTCTCATGGGACACAATAGGAATTCGATATGACTCTGAATTTGGACCTGGTTTGTTTAGCCCCCTGGGTGTTTGTGTTCTTCATGACTCTTTCAAGGCCAACTAGTTTATTAGGAGGGGAAAAGAAATGGTGCATAGAGGTAGGGGATGAAAAGTGTGTTATGTGACTTTAGGCTATATTGGTGGTGACAATCTAGAAGCAGTGCCACTCTCAGCTCCATCCACCTTTGGGGTGTTTCTTTCTAAACCATGAAGTGGAAACTGAAGCATCCTGCCCAACTTTATCTGCTCCTTTAGGAGTCTCCTCTTACACCTTTGGTTGCATGGGCCATAGGCACGGGTACTCCTCTTGACAGAGACTGTGGTACTTTCCACCCTTCTCATGCCATGCTGTATCCTGTTCTAGAAATTATTCCACAGAGCTAATACTAAAGAGACCTTCCTCTCATTTTAAAAGAATGTCTTGGGGATGCCAATGCATCCCTCAGATTATCCAGAGATTATATTTCTTTCTCATCGTGTGACTGGTCCATCTCCTTTTCTGCCCCTTCTAGGTCATGAGTTGTCATTAGTAACAATGATGATGCCTGCTTCCCACCCGCCATGTTATAACTCTTGATGTCTTTCTATTGCTCTGTGGACTCTTTTAAGGATATACTGTTGCAAAATTCCCAGGCATTTAGTGCCAACAGAATCCTCTAATCCCCACTTAGACTACTGTTTGCCCCACCCAGCTTCATCCAGGGACATTTCACTTCACACTTTTAGAATCATTAGAAGGTGCTAATTTACTCTTGATGAAAGACTAATAAAGATACTTAGGCCACCAAGTCTTTCCCTTTTCTATTCCTTTTAAAAGGGGGAATTACAGTATCATCCTAGGTATTGAACATCGGAGGGTAGCTAGACAACACAGTAGAGTTGGACCTAGAGTCAGGAAGACTTGAGTTCAAATTCTGCCCTAGACATTTATTGCTCTGTAGCTTGGGAAAAGTCTGTCTGCCTCAGTTTCCTCATCTGCAAAATGAAGAAAAATAACAGCTATCTCTCAGAGTTGTTAGGATAAAATACTTATATAATGCTTTGAAAACCTTAAAACACTGTGTAAATGCTAGCTATTTACAGAGGCTCTGACTGCTCATGCTATATCAATAAATGATATGTCTTTCACATTTTGGTAAATGTTCCTTGTACCAATGGAGGCTGTCATTGTTTTTTCATTGTTCCAGGTCTCAGCTAAGAAATAATATTTACGGGGCGGCTAGGTGGCGCAGTGAATAGAGCACCGGCCCTGGAGTCAGGAGTACCTGAGTTCAAATCCGGCCTCAGACACTTAACACGAAAAACTAGCCGTGTGACCTTGGGCAAGTCGCTTAACCCCAACCTGCCCTCCAAAAAAAAAAAAAAGCAAAAAAAAAAAAAAAAGAAATAATATTTACTAGATCAAGGAACAAGAGTGTTCTTATAAGTGTCTGATAGAACCTGCCTTTTAATGGGTTGTTGAAACAATCAAGGAGGAAATTTCTTTATGCTTTCTCTTAGAACAACTCTCTCTAGAATTACATGTCAGAACTGGGATGTTTTCACTAATTAGTTAATTTAATTTTTTACAAATATGCTCTTCTTAAGTCTTTGGGTGGATATGTATTAGACATTTCTTAAAACAAATAGGGCACTCCTCAGTATCCTTGGGTGATGGATGGGCTTCACTTCACACCCTAAAGTTAACCGTTGGCATTGCACCACGTGAGAGGAAATTGTAAACCACGAGTGGTCTTTCTGGATGACACTCTGAATTATTTTTTCCCTGAACTTTTGCATGCTTCATGAAATTTTCCTAGATGTGAGAAAATATGGAGAAAGAGATTTATCAGAAGACTTGGGTTCTAATCCCAGCTCTGCCATTTACTGTTTGTCTGAGCTTAGGTAAGCCACTCAAACTTTCTTAGCCTTAGCTTCTTTGTCTGAGAATCATTAAACATACACCACTTTACATCATAGGGTTGTTTCAAGGAAGATAACTTGCAAAACTGTAAAACCCTAGAGAAGTATCAACTAATTTTAAATTAAATTAAAACTTTAAAATTAAAAACCATGCAAAATGGCTTTTAATGGGAATAGAGAGATTTTGGAAGCCAGTTGTAATAAGTTTTGTAGAACTCATGTACTCATGTGAATAATCTGAGTTTTCCTTCTGTTGAATATTAGGTGCTTTTCAAGAACAGACTAAGGGAAAACTTGCTTATTTTTTATCTGAATGACCTAAGACAAGTTGAAATTTATTCTTGAGTTGTTTCAGTCATGTTTGACTCTTTGTGACCCCATTTTGGGGTTTTCTTGGCAAAGATTCTAGGATAATTTGCTATTTCCTTTTCCAGCTCATTTTACAGATAAGGAACAGAGGCAAATAGGGTTAAATGACTTACCCAGGGTCACAGAACTAGTAAGTGTCTGAGACCAGATTTGAACTTTCAAGCCCAGTGCTCTATCTGTTGTGCTACCTAACTGCCCAGTTGACATCTACACAATACCTTATACACGTTGTTTCTTTTAAACCCCAAGCCAAGGTATAAGGTAAGTATTACAGGCATTATCTTCCCCATTTTACAGATGAAGAAACTGAGGCTTAGAGAGATTAAATGATTTGCCTATCATTATATAGCTACAAAGTGTCAGAGGCAGGATTCAGATCAGGTCTTCTCAGTAGCAAACCCAGTATTTTATCACCTGTGCCAAATTGTCTCTCAAAATTTATCTTCTGTCCGTAGTCATCTGTTAATGGCTACCACATTTAGTAAATGGTACCTGATACCTCTCTTTTATCTCCTCCATATTCTTCACTTTCAATATGCATTCAGTTATGAAGATATGATGATTCGTTTAGTGAACTTTAGTTCAACAACATTTGTTAAAGCCTGCTATGTACAAGGCACAGGACGTAGGAAAATAGATATAACAGATTCTGTTCAGAAGGGATTTACAATCTAATAAAAATAACATCAAAGGAATTTTAAGTAATTGGAGCTTGTTTGTAATACAGCTAGATCAATACTATTGTTAGCTATAGTAACTAATCAACTTTTAAAGCATCTTTACTTGTATAAATCAAAATATAAAAAAATAAACTTTAATCTAGATTCTTATTGTAATTTTATAAAATAATACTGAAATCTTATTGATGCAATATATAATAAGTACTGTATTTAAATTCACTAATATATAATATATACACATAATACATATATATATATATAATTTTTTTCTCCCTTAACTGACTAACTTCTATATGGTTCAGGATAAGTTACTTCAGTGTTTTGTATCTGTGTATTACCTACAGCAAACTCAAATAAAAATAGATCCTTGAAACCTATTGACTTAGAAAACCTCAAATTAACATTATTTATGAAGTATTATATTTTCATTTATTTTGTTAAAACTTTCTGAATTATATTTCAATCTTGTCTATGACACGCTGGGGCTGGGAAAGGTAGTAATGATGATGGTGGTGGCGTGTTGCTTCAAGTCTGACACCCCCTAAAGCCCCCTGTAAATTATAGACTTAATGGAAGGAAAATTCTGTGAGTGTAAAGGTTGTCATATATTCTAAATTAATACTCAAATGGATCAGTGATATCATATGTAAGAATACTTTCTCCAATAATGCTGATAGCAATTCTTCCATACTTGCTTATTTCATGAGATTCTTATTCAGGGGTGGAAACTGAATGTGGCCCTCTAGGTCCTCAAGTGTGGCCCTTTGATGGAATCCAAATTTAACAGAACATATCCCCCTAATAAAATGATTATTCTGTAAACTCAGTCAAAAGGCCATACCCAATGATTTAGAAGGGCAAATGTGGCCTCAAGGCTGCAGATTCCCTACCCTTTCTAATATTATCTATATCTTTCCCTAAATTTTCCACAGGGGGTACACCTAATATACTGAGAACCTTCATTACTTTCTCTTAACAATTTGAAGATACCAGTGGAACACACTGGGCTGTCACTTTTTTTCCATTACTTTTTTAAAAAATTGACTTGTTTACTTTTAGTTTTCAAGATTCGGTTCCAGAATCACTTGAGTTTTAGATTTTTCTCCCCTTCCTCCCCACCCCCAGCCCCACCCCCACCATGGTGGCATGCAATCATGTATAGGATCTGCAAACTCTTTTACATTGGACAATAGTGTGGTTGTATAAGCGTTGTAGCTGATAGAGTGAACGATGGGAAAAGAGAAACAAAACCAAACATAGAAAAGAATAATAGAATGTATTGCTTCCGTCTCCATTTAAACTCTGGTCTTTCTAGATCTTTCCCTGAATGTAGACATCTCCTTCCATCCTAAGACTTGTAGAGTTGTCTTTTAACTGTGCGTTGCTGAGAAGAGTCCAGTTTATCAAGGTTGGTCATCACACATATGATGTATCTGTGACTGTGTACAAATTTTTCCTGGTTCTGCTCTTCTCACTTAGCATCAATTCGTATAAACCTCTTCAGGTAATTATGAAGTCCATCTCCTAACCATTTCTTATAGCCCAATAATAATCCATTACATTCATATACCATAACTTGTTCAGCCATTCCCCAATTGATGGGCATCCCCTAAATTTCCAGTTTTTTGCCACCACAAAGAGAGCTGCAATAAATATTTTTGTACTTATGGGACCTTTTCCCACTTCTATGATCTCTTTGGGATACAACCCCAAAAGTGGTATTACTGGGTCAAAGGGTATGCAATTATTTATAGCCCTTTGGGCACAGTTCCAGATTTGGGCAGTCACTCTTGCCTCATGACTAGCCCATCTAAATAATTTCCTTTATGATATCCTTCGTACTGCTTCTTTCATGTAATTCCTTGCTTCTAATGTTTTGCAATGTGCTTATACCTACCATGTCCACTATTTACCTTCAGGATTCACAGCAATGTTATAGCCCTGGAAGAATGTAATTGTTAAAAAGACGAATCTTTATTTTAATACCCCTAAAAAGAACTTTGAAATGTTCCAAAGGTGATCGATCGGTCCATTCACTTTTTCCTGGGCCCAGTCCATTGTCTATGTAGGTGTATTGTTACCTTCTCCTCACACCCAACCAAGACCTTTCTCCAACTTTAACTTGGCTTGGGATCATTCCTACAGGACAGCTGATAACTCTTAAGTGTTCATGTAGGTTTAGCTGGGTCTCCTGTAATAGTCCTCACATGTAAATAAAAGTTACATTGAGTTGAAGAATATATTTTTTCAGGAAGAATCCTGCTTTGAGGCAAATGTTGGGACTGACTGAATTATTTTTGGTAATGACCATATTTAAACATTGGTAAAGAATCCAAACTATAAGATATAAATATAGGACAGAGATAACTCACACTTCCTGGCCCTAGGAATTTTTTCTTTCTTGCTAGAGTCATCACAAAATTTCCCTTAGATATGGTTTCCCTACTGGGCCGGTTACTGATTGAGGTTCTGATGATCCAATGAAAGCTTAGATCTCACTTCTTTCTTCCTTGAGAGGTCATGCCCCTTGAAGCTGCTACCATTGTCCAGTCTCTCCATATCCTACATTTGTTTCTCTATTCCCAATGAAGGTATTTCCCTTGCCATTGGTCGATTCAACAGTGTTATGGCCAACACTGATACAGCATCAGGTCCCCAGGTTTTCCAAAACTTACAAGGTTACTACTTGAACAATTCTATCATGGGTACTAGCCTACCCAAGATTGGCAAAGAACAAACAAAAATGGACAATGAGGGCCACATGTTCACGGACACACAGTGATTGTGTAGGGGAACTGGTAGCTAAACTCCCACAAAGTTCTCTAGTTTCTCAGTACAGTCCTCATCCTTCAAAAAGCCAAAAGGAAGAGAACAATGAAGGGAGAGATTGCACCTTTCGTATAACTACTAAGTTCTGTCTCAGCAATTTCTGAGACATAAATTTTTCTAGCTCAGCAGCCAGAAAACTTTTCATCATCACAGAATATAAGATCCTCAGTCCATGCATGGGCAGAAACAGGCCTCCAAAGTCCTGTACTATAAACTGGAACCAGTCAGGGATGATCTGTACATTCACTGTTTCACCTGCCAGGACAGGAAAATCTGAATGTACGCTATTTAGACGTAGCCGGCCGGTGGCACAGTGAATATAGTGCTGGGTCTGGAATCAGGAAGACCTGAATTAAAATGTGACCTTGGACAGTTACTAGCTGGGTGACTCTGGGTAAGTCACAACTTCAGGGGCCTCACTTTTTTCAACTTTGAAGTAATGATCATAATAGCACCTACGTCACAAGGTTATTATAAGGGTCAAATGAGATGATATTTGTAAAAGGTATTTAGCGCAGTGTTTTGGCACATAGGAGGTGCCATATAAATGCTTATTTCCTCCCTCTGTACCCCTTTTACATCAAATTGCAATGTCCAGTTCATCAACAAAGACTTATTGAGCAGAGATATTAACATAAAAACCATTTTTTTTGCCCCAAGTGACTTGTATGTATTAGTGGAGACATTGTGTATTTAAGTGTAATAGTGATTACCCTGGCTCTATGTGACAGATTTACATTGGTAGAGAATATTTTCTTACTTGTAACCTGCTATATTGATAAATGCTTTATTAATAAATTGATAAAATGAGGGTCAGACTCCCTCAAAATTGTTTTCAAAGAGCCCCATAAACATTATTCCTTTCAGATTAGTGGGAAATTTCTGATTTTCTTTAAGTCAATATTGTGGAGAAATCTTATCCTCTGAGTGAACAAATGAGGTCAAATATAAAAGCCTGAGAGAATATATGAATAGCTAAGGGTGGGACTTAAAAGTAACATTCTACTTTCTCCTGTCTCTTTGCCAATCTTGGGAGGATCCAGCCATGTGTCTTCCCCAACCAACCAAATGGGAAAAATCTTTCCTCTGAAACTTTCTTTTGGTTCTTCCCTTGAACTGACTTAGTGGCTTACTTCCCTCTGTGGATTTACACGGCCCAGTCTCTAATCTGTGGTTTGGAGAATCAAGCTCAGTATCTCTGATCCCTCAGGTCACATCATAATTTCTTTTGCAACTCAGGTCTTCTTGATGAAGATGGAGTGATGTTAGCTTATGTGGAGGACACACATGGGGCACATTTATTATCCGGGTCCCTGTTCTTATACAACAGTGAGACACTGATTTATACTCAGTTCCCAACTAGAAGCAGACAACAAGGAGAACTAGCCCTTGCAGTGGTTTCTCCACTGAGCCTAACAAACCACATCTGATAAGCTATGTAATTTGCTGCAGCAATTTGTGCCAAAAATAAAGGCACACTTCTGCAGAGTCGCAGGTTTCTAAGAAAAACAGAACTCCGCCCCATGCCTGAGCTGGCTCCATTTCTTTCTTTGGGGGACAAGGGCCAGAGGATGGAAAATACTGAAGTGCATTTTGAGACCCATCCTCTTAATCATCCATGGTCAAAGGCCAGGTTATGTTCTCAAGCCATCTCCAGTTTCTAGTCATTGCTGCTAAAGACCTGGCGAGTGCGCAATGGCAACAGCCGTGCCATGTTTTACAACACTACAGTAACACACTGTTTTTTAACAGCTCAGGGGATTCTTGGCTGGGTGGCCCTGGTTAAAGGAAGAGAGGCCTGGAATCTTCGAAGTCATCCATTTTAATGAGCCACCTCCCTCTCCCCCACCCCGACTAGGTCAGTAAACTAAGTCCCTTTATTTTTTGTTTGTTTGGCAGAGAAATTGGATACTTCTAAGAAATCTCTTCTTTTTTAGTTTAACACCAGAAGGGGTACTTGCCTTTTCCTCCACATTCTCCACTTCCCCTTGTGTGAGGCCCCCAATGGAGAGAAAGATTCCCCCCCACACACACACACCTCTGGAGGGGGCAGAATACCTCTGGTTACAAGGAGAAAACAAACAAACATAAACTCCTGAAAAAATGCAGTCTCTTATTTTGGCTCCTGGGCTAAACGTGAATTGTTTCCATTTATTTTCCAACTTGGCCCTTGCCAAGATATCTCATAAAGCTTGGATATTCTGGCGAAATTTGCAACAAAAGTAAGACTTCATGTGAGTTGTTAAAGGCAGAGGCCACAAAGGGGGAGGGGAGAAGTATCTACTGACAGAAAGGTTCACAAATTCACTGCTAACTTGCAGAATTCAAATGCTTGAAGGGATATACTTTCTGGAAAGGTCACATCAGGAGTAGTGAGGAACTTGGATGCAATTTGCTCTGAGTGGCCTAAACAAGCAGGTAATTTGCTTTCTGTGTCCAGGACAACAAAATGAGGGCCTTTACTTTCTAATCATTTTCATCCTTATGCAAACTCACTGGTCTCTTGGCTGGGGTCTAGTGGCAAAGGACTAGAATTTGTTTTTAACTCCTTAGATAAATTGACTCCTAGAATCATTCATGTTGAAAGTTTCTGGGCCAGTCCCTCCCATCTACACTCAAAAATACCCTCCTCATTACAAAGGAAGTAATAAAAAAAAAAAACCAAGCTGCAGATCTCTTATGAGTTCTTTAATCTCAAGTGTTCTGCTGTTTTTCTTGTGTTAAAAACAAATGAGGGGGGAAGGAAGAATTGGAAGAGGAAAGGAAACAAGCTAGAAAAAAATAAGCCAAGTGAAAAAGGTTGTGACAGGTTACCTTTCATAATGGATCTAGAAATGAGATTTATAAAATTCTTATAAAATATCCAGATAAGTGGTGATTGCCTGGAATTCTGGATCCAAGAAAACGTGAATGCTGCTAAGTTAAAGTTGAATGTAAAAAAAAAAAAAAAGGAAACATGAAGGGCTCCAGGGTGGGCTATACTTGACTTCTTCATTGATTACTGAGGAAACACTCAAAGAGATGTTCCTCACCTTGAATTAGGTGAGCACTTTTGACTTCATCTAAGCCACAAGGAGAAAGAGGATGATGATGGTTGGGATAATAGAAGAGACTGGAGCCTAGAGAATAGAAAGCATATGATACACCTACACTTGGAAGGTGAGATATGGGTGAGAAGGTTGGAAATCAGAACCTTAGAGGAGGTAGTATGGGGAAAAGTTTAATTTGGCATCACAGGACTTTGGTTTGAATTCTTTCTTTGCTACCTTGTGAAGTAAGCTCTTCTCTATACCTTAACTTCCTTCTCTGTAAAATGATGGAGGCTGATTACATGGCCTCTAAGGTATCTTTCAGTTGTATCTACAATCAGGCCAATTAGTCACTATTCTTTCTTAGGATTGCTACCATTATCAAGTGCCAAACGGGAGAAAACAGGCAAATGGATTGGAATCTTTCTTCTTTACCTAAAATGAGGCAGTTGAACTTAGATAGTATATAAAATCCTTTCTAACTCTAAGTCTTATGATTGATTCCTTTTCTTTGTGGGCTTCTGCTTTGGAGAGCACAACCACTTGCCTTCAGTTTCAGGACCAAAATTTTAGGATCAAGTCTAAATAAGAGAGTTTTTAAATTTCCAAAATGTTGCAAAAGTCCTTTTAAAACATTTTAACTTAATTTTTTGAGTTCCAAATTCGATCCTACCCTTCTCCACCACTCCTCCCCCCCAGACAATCAGATATAGGTTATACATGTGCAATTATGTAATATATTTCCATATTAGTCATTTTGTACAAGAAGACTGAAATAAAAGAAAAACAGAAAATGAAAAATAGCAGGCTTCAGTCTATATTCAAGCAACATTAATTCTTTCTCTGGAGGTGGATACTATACTTCATCATTAGTCCTTGGGATGGTCTTGGATCATTGTGTTCCTGAGAATAGCTAAGTCATTCACATTCTTCATCAAACAGTCTTGTTCTCACTGTGTACATCATTCTCCTGGTTCTGTTCATCTCACTATGAATCAGCTCATCTAGTCCAAAAGTCCATTTTAATCATTGCCATTGCTACTTATGGACCTAGGTAGCTCAGAAACTGGGAGAATAAGGTAGGAACAATGAAGGAGACAGATAACTTTTCATTACTGCATTCAGAGGCTTTTGGAAGCTCTCTCCCAGCACCAGTTCTCTATTATACAAATCTGAGATCCAGTATCTGATTATTCCAGTTCTCTGTGGTGGAAAAAACCTTTTCTATTTTTGAGGTGGACCAAAAATCCAGATGCCAATGATTGATGAAAACTGCATCAGGTTGTGATGCCCTTTATATTGTTACCCACGGGCACTGTCATTTTCTCAACAAAGCAACATTATAATCTTCAAAATGCAACTAAACTTTGCTTAAAAACAAAACAAACAAAAATGTTGCACTGTTTACTTAGATAAGATCCAAGATACAAGTTACAGGACTTGTTGAAGGACAAAAGGAAAAAAGGCAGGAAGAAAGGGAGTGAGTGAGGGAGGGAAGGAGGAAGGAAGGAAGGAAGGAAGGAAGGAAGAGGAGATATACTTGGGAACAATTTCCTCAACCCCTCCCCCCCCTACTGACTGACAATTTTTCAATCCCAACCCTGTACCCCTTTAACAACTAGAATTTCTTGAGCGTCTACTGAAGTTTTATTTCTGTAGTATTCTGGAAGGACATAAGTTTGTCGTTTCAACAGCATGCCATTTAAGGGGTTTAAGAAACTGTCATCAAGGAAACTTTTTGTTTTTAGTTTAAGAAAGATAAACTAACAAATGAACCCAATTATTTTCCCCCAAGTTAAAACTCTCTCTCTCTCTCTCTCTCTCTCTCTCTCTCTCTCTCTCTCTCTCTCTCTCTCTGTCTTTCTCTCTCTCTCTCTGTTTCTCTGTCTGTCTCTGTCTCTGTCTCTCTGTCTGTCTCTGTCTCTCTGTCTGTCTGTCTCTGTCTCTGTCTCTCCTTCCCCCTTTTCCCCTCCCTCCCTCCTTCACTCTGTCCCTCACTCTCCCCCACTTCCCTTTCTTCCTCCTCTTTCTCTCTCCTTCAGTCCTCCCCCCCCAACCCATATTTTCAAAGAGGGAACACATTTGGCAATAATCTCATTGGTCCAGATTTGATTCTCACTCTCTTTGGGGGTTCTGCTGACTCCATAAACTTTCAACTTCTACATCCAGTGCCCAGTTCACCCAGGAAAGGAAAAAAGCAAATGGAACAATAAAATTCAAGCTGTTGCTTCTGTAATGAGTCAACGGCAGAAAATGTTTCTAATGGCAAGAGTGCATAAAATGTCATTAATCACTAAGAATTTATTATTTCCCACAGGAGACCCAAAATACAAATGAAATGCAGTTCCTTTCCCTAATTAGTCTGGATATGCAAAAAGATTTGTTTGTTTATTTGTTTGCTTTGGAAGGAGGGGGTTGGAGTATGTGTGCAATTATTAAGTTGAATCTTCACCTGGTTTTGCATTCTGTGAAAGCTTTCATAAGGGCATAAAAAGCAAATAGGGAAAAGGTAACACTTTTCTTGCCCCTACCTCTTTTTCCTCCCACCCCCATTGCAGCTCCTCTGTTCTCGCTCTGGCTCTTTTGCTGTGTCAGCCCTTCCTTCCATGCTGGATCAGCTTGCTGAGATCTATAGAAAACTCCCTCCTCGGGAATTCAGAATTCCTGTAAAAGGTCCTCCTGCTTTGCAATGTCCACACAATGACTTTGGGCTCTGAATGCACCTTATAGCTTCAATTGTTGTTATGCTTGGACAACCAAGAATATTAGATAAATCAGTAGCTCTTCAAAGCAGCCCTTTCAGATACTCTTCATTAGTGTGACCTTGAAACATACTTAATTTTTTATTGGTGTATTCAACACAATAAGTTTTTAATGGTTAAATAATGGTTTTATTTAAGTTTCTTATTGCCCCGAACGAGTGACTTAAAACATATAAAGCATATAATTTGTTTGAAATTCCCAGTGAAAATGCAATAATTGTTTTTTTTTAACTAAGTATGTAGTTATCACAACAAACTCACATTCCAAATTTCATCTGGAACAGTTAGCATTTTACTTCAAATCCTATAGAAAGGGCTTCAGAAGACTGTGCTGAGAAGTTAGACCCCAGGTTTGATCTGTTTTGAAAAGACTCTATATTCTCAAGGGGACTGACCTCTTATGCTAGATACGCAAAAGTTGAGCTAGGAATTTTAGGATGCCATTGAAAATATCTATTGGCTTAGTTGCTGGTTTCTCCCGTATTCTATGCTGGACCCACCATCATGATAGGGCAGGCTGTTGTAATTGGACATTTTTCTTGAAAAAATAAACACTATTTCAGAAACCTAATTATTAGTAGCCTGCTTTACTACCCCCTGCACCTCATCCCAGGTCTTTTGGTAGTTGTGGCAGTCTTATGGAAGGAGGAAGTTCATTTGAGTTGTGTGATTATCTTCAGCCTTTTCAAGGCAGTGTTAACCCCATATCTCTAGAGTACGTATACTAGCTGTCTAGTTCACTAGCGAATCCACAGGAAGCAGGAAAAATACTATGGTATTTGGCTAGTTCAGCATCCTTACTCATAGATATTGAGGATGACTTGAATCTGTCATTCATTCATTTAACTAGTGAGGACAAATTTATTAAACATTTCCTATATCACAGGTACTGTGATAAGCACTGAGGATACAAAGGAATGCAAAAGACAGTTCCTGCCCTTGAAGAACTCACAATCTACCCACCCATCCATCCATCCACCATCCATCCATCCTCCATCTGTCCATCCATCCATCCATCCATCCATCCATCCATCTATCCATCTATCCATCCAACCAACAATTAGATGCCTGATAAATATAATACACTTGTAGGTATTATAGGAAATAAAAAGATAGGAGCACTATATCATAGAAGGAATATCAGGAACCATCTAGTCCAGTTTCCCCCTCATTTTACATATCAGGAAACTGAGGCCCAGGGAGATTGTGACATGCTCAAGGTCATACAGGCAATATGCATTAGAAATAGCATTTGAACACAGGGACTCTGACTCCAAAGTCAGTGTTCTTTTTGTGGTACCATGGTCCCTCACCCTCTAGTAACATATTCTAGAGAGCCATGAACACAAATAACTACTATAAAATAGAGTATAAATTAATAAACATGGGCAGCTAGGTAGGGAAGTAGATAGAACACTGGGTTTTGAATCAAGAAAACTCATCTTCATGAATTCAAATCCAGCCTCAGACATTTACTAGCTATGTGACCCAGGGAAAGTCACTTAACCATGTGGGTCTCAATTCTTCATCTATAAAATAAGCTGAAAAAGAAAATGGCAAAGTAGTCCACTATCTTTGCCATGAAATCCTGAAATTGGGTCATGAAGAGTTGGACATGACTGAAATGACTGAACAATACCAAACTAATAAATAAGAGACACTATTTGTTGTAGATAGAGTGCTGGACACAGAAGAAGGTATGTATTCTAATTTAGCCTTCAACATTTACTGCAAAGAAGATATGTGCAAAGTCTCAGGAAAGTTTCAATAAGGGAAAAATCATTACTGGATTTTTTAGCCAAAGGGTTAACCCAAATAAGTCTGTCCAAAATCTGAGTACCTGAAAGTGGGCTCAGATTTGATAAAGAATCAGGTACATTTCTCTTCCTTCTCTCATGCTCTTACCATATTGAAGTCAAGAACTGCTTGGTTTGGTTTAATTTTTCTGGTGAGATTCAGCTCAACTCTCTCTTATAAGAGGAGAGTTGTTATTAGTCTCCAAGGGGGAAGAAGATGGAAAGATGGACTCTGTAGGTTTTTTACTGGCTTAGTAATAGGGTTATTCATGACTTTGTAACAGGTAGGAGGCTCTTTTCATGGAACATAATTCAGAAAACACCAAATGAGCAATATTCCATGATCCACAGACCTTTAAGGAAGATTCATTCATACGTACTGGTAGATGAGAGAAATGCTGTTACTATCTCCAGAAGATATAGGCCATGATGGTTCGTACTCCCTGATAAGTTGTGTGTGTGGCCATGTGCAGACTTGATGAGTGGCAGGTGTTCTTTCTTCTTGAAGCGTTAATCCTGGATGTGAGAAGAAACTTGTCTAGACTGATCAAAAACCCTGATTGCTACTTACTTCTTTTGATTCATATGAGTAAAAAATAAATCAGCATACTGAATAAAGCATCAGAAGACTTGGGTTTGAGTCCTGGTTACTTACCCTCACTAGCTGGGCAACCCATAAAAATCACCTCAGATGATTTGCTTTGTCTGTAAAGTGGAATTACTGATACCCATACTACCTATCTCACAGGATTATCTAAAATCTCACAATTAGAATGTTGCTGGAGGAGCCTGTCCTCTAATGAGAGGGGTTAGGCTCTTTGTCTTAAATTCCCTGGCATTATATATGCCTACCAGAGCCCCAGGTAAAATTATTTAAGCTTAAATTTGGCTCATGTCTAAGAACTCCCCAAAGAGGGGGATATAAAGGTACACAGTGTACCCTCTAGCTCAAATATGGGACAGGTGTTTTTTCTGCACAAAAAAATGATAAAAACAACAAATACAGACAAATATATATTGACAGAAGAACATAAAGAAGCAACAGTAAAAATATAACTACAATTACATTCTTGTGTGAGGTTGATATTTAAAACATTTAAGACATGGTTTAAAATGAAGACTTTCTGAATAAGAATTTTATATTTGACCTTAGCTCTTCACAGACTAAACAATTTCCTCTAGTTTGATGTCTTCTGGTAAACCAAGCAAGGGGTTAATCTCTTCCTCTTTCCCTCTGTCTTCCTCTCTAACTTAGAAACTCTTCCTGCTACAAGCTAGTTTCAGAACTTTTGAAACTACAAGGTTACCTCCTAAGCTTGACATATCAGTCTGTTTTTGTTGTTTGGTCATCTACGCTCAAGGAAAGAAACACAAAGCAGAAAAGGCAGCCATGAACCTTGAGGCTCAGACTAAGTTTGCTGAGAGCCTGTCCTAACCATCTCTCCCTCCCTGCCCCAACACACACACACACACACACACACACACACACACACACACACACACACACCTATCTTTCAATGACCTGGACTTTCTCTCTGAAACAAAGGTCCGTTAAAAAGAAAAAGTTCATCTTTTTAAAATGATATTATATGTGAATGTGTATTGAAACACTAACATCTCTGAAGAACTGAAACAAAGGATTATCTGTAAGGCAATGGATAATCTTACAATGGCACGAGTAGACTGCAACACCTTACAAATAGAAAATTATGCAAAAGAAGTTATATAAAGGATGCTCTCAAAATGTATGACCAGAAATTAAAAGGAGGCTGGTCACAGGATTAGAGTGAAGTATAAATGATAGATAACTAGTGTGTTTCATTGGTACTCACTCAGTATAAAGCAGAACTTAAGAAGGTCCTCTACAACACTGAGTGGACCGCTATGATGAACTTATGGGAAGACACGGAGAAGAGTTGCATAAGAATTGACATGGATGACTGAGTTGTGACTACATTTTTGGAAGGAAAACCTTGATCAATTCATAGAACCATTGAAGTAGTAGAATAGTATTATTAGCCAACAGATTATCATTAATTCTGAAGAAAAATTTGAAATTTGGGGTAGACAATTCAAGGAATTTGGTGGGGGGAGTCTAAGTAGAGATTTTGTCTCTTCTAGTTGAGTCGTGATTTTGGAAGAGGAAAAGAAGAAATGGGACATGAACAGCTAGTTATGTAAATGTATCAAAGGTAATAATCTGGTTTCCTGATCCATGGAGTACAGTGTCATAATGGTGGGCAAGAGATGGGTTACTACCTCATAGTAGCAAAATATCATAGTGGGATGAGCTCTAGACTGAACCAGAAAAAAGGACCTGTTTTGACCTTGGCTTTGACAATTACTGGTTGTATGATTACGAGCAGCTTGCCTAATCTCTTAGCTTCAGTGTCCTCGTCAGCAACATGGAGACACTATTTTTAAAGTCCCTATTTGTGAGTTATTATGTGTCTGTTCTCAAGTTTGAGGATTTCCAGACAGGCATAAATCTTAGAATGCCTCTTACCTATCACTGCCGACTGAACAGCACATACCTTTCCACGATCACATTCAAGTCATTAGCCCTATTTCACTAAGTCTTGGTGACCTCTGTGAAATCAAATTACTTTTCTGTGTTAAAATTTTGGGTTCTCTTTGTCGTCAGTACACTGTGTGTGGTTATGTAAACACCTTTAGCTATAGGTTTGGCTCACAACTATTTCCTCTGTTTTCACTTAAGAATTACTGAGCACCGCCTCTAACATATTGCTCCATTCTGTGCCACTTCTGTCATTCTTTAGAGTATCAAGTTTTGCACGTTTTTCTGGCTTTTTTGGGGGGGCTGCTCTTTCTTCATGAAGTACATTTAATGGCATTCTTGATTGGGACAATGAGTTTCTGGATGAATATATTCTTCTTGGTCTTGGTATTATCTGATTTTAGGGCTGGAAGGGGCCTTACACATCTTTAACTCCAACCCTTCTTTGTGCAAATAATGAAGTGGAGGCCCAAAGAAATAAAATGACTTCCTTACCCAAGGTCACATAGGTGTTAAGTGGTAGAACCGAGGTTAGATTCAGATCTTTTTTTTTTTCTGACTTGTGGTCTCTCTTGATCCTAGACCCAGTACTCTTCCCAGTATAGCACATCAGTCCTATTATGTGTAGCATTTAGATGAAGAAAAATGGAAAGAAAAGCAGGAATAATTGACTTGGGGATCATAATATAGACCCCTCCATTAATTCCTGCTGTCATATCTCATAATGCTCTGAAGATAGCCATGGGTTTTCTTTTTTTCTTTTTCTATCTTTTTGGAGGGGGGCAGGCAGGGCAATTGGGGTTAGGTGACTCGCCCAAGGTCACACAGTTAGCAAGGGTTAAGCGTCTGAGGTCAGATTTGAACTCATATTCTCATAACTCTATTCATTGTGCCACCTAGCTGCCCCAAGACTTCTTTGTTGTTGTTGTTGTTGTTTTTGGCACGGTAATTGGGATTAAGTGACTTGACCAAGGTCAGTCAGCTAGTAAGCGTATCAAGTGTCTGAGACTGGGTTTGAACTCAGGTCCTGTTGACTTCAGGGCCAGTGCTTTATTGACTGCCCAACCTAGCTGCCCCCTAGCCATGAGTTTTCAAAGGCTATGGAAGCAGAGGACAATTTTTATAGAGTCTACCAAGCTACAAAGACTATTGGTGTAGCCCATTGATGGACAGTATTCTTATTGTCCAAAAATTAAGCTATTAAGTTTCATGTTTCCAGATCTGGTTGAATTGTATCTTATAACACTAAAGGAACTTGAAGATATGATCTCAGAAATATTGCCAATACTTTCTCAGAAAGCACAGAGAATTTCCAGACTAGGATTTGACACATATTGTCCTAATGTTCTCAAAGAAGGAAAAAAATGGATTTAAAATTTTAATGATCAGTAAATTTGATGTTTATCATTGGCACCTTTGGTGGGGAGGAGGAAGTGCATCTAAGTAATTTCATTGTAATAGGTAACTTCCTGTGAAGAAATTTTCCCTACCAATTCAGATAAGTAAATATTCTAAAATTTATAGTCTTAGAAAATTTCCAGGGAACACTGAGTGGTTCAAATATTTTTGCCCAGCTTCCCAATGGCAAAATGAAAAATTAATTATCAAACAGATGGATTATAAAATTTAGCAAACAATGTGGTTATTATGAGCCAACATGGGTTCATTATTAAAAGATAGATAGAATGAATATTTATTAAGTGCTTTTTATGTGCCAAGCACTGTACCAAACACTAGAGATGCAAATACAAGCAATCAAGATAGTCCCTGCCTTTAAGGTACTTATATTCTAATGGAGATATAATTCATAAAATGAAAGTGGAAGGGGAATTGGAGTACCCAGGCAGTACCATGGTGTGGATATGTCTTAGAAGTGACAAAGTCTTCTTTCATTTTTTGAAAGAGTTATTAGTGTTGTGTCAACTTTGCTACACAGGGAAATGTTCAGGACTCCACAGATAGGGATGCTTGTTATAACTTGCTTTCTTTACAATCAATCAAGTTTCATGTAATTCTGACCATCTCTTTTTTCCTGTTTTCATTTCTCCGTCCTTATTTTCTTCTGTCTCTATTTCATCTGACATGATCTACAATTCCTAGAGTTTTGTTCCATTCAGACAAAGTTCATGTTCTGACAATTGTTCTTGCCTATTTCCTGGGATATGCAATTTCTTGGATCACTGTCTTAGTACTTTCTTTGTTTCCCCAGCACCAGGGCCCTCAGGCTGCAGCTTCTAATCAGAGGTGGGGGACCTGTATTCTGGAGGCCACATGTGGCCCTCTCAGTCCTCAAGTGTGGCTCCTTGACTGAATCCAAACTTCTGTCTAGCCATTTACTCCTTTAATCACACCTGGTTGAAGGCAGAGTGGTTTTAACAATTAGGTCAGGACATCTTGGTGTTGACATACACAGAATGAAATTTTGATTTCAGTAAAGTATTAGACAAAGTCTCCTCATTTAATGATTATATAATGGAAGTCTTCCTGAATCTGAAGCTAGAAGTGAGTTACATTTTGACCCTGACATTTATTTTCTTTATTATGCTGGGTAAGTCAAATAGGCTTTTTTGGGCCTTCATTTCCTCTTCTATAAAATGAGGTTGAAATAGGTAACCCTAAAATTTCTTCCAATTCTAAATTCAATAATCTTATGATCCTTGTAGATACAATTATTAAATATAGACTGGATGCTAATACCATTGGTATTGGTGGATTTGTAGCTATCTGAGCAACCACATCCGAAGCCTATTGATTAATGACTTATTGTCAATCTGGAGAGAGTTCTCTTATAAAGAGTTACAAGAGACCTTCTGTTCTTTAAATTTCTTAGCAAAAATCTTGGATGAAGTAGTATGTCATATCCTTATCATATTTGCATATGGGAAGCATAGTTAATATATAGTTGGCAGAATCAAGATTTGAAATTATCTCTATAAGCTGAAATGGTTGGTTGAAACTAGAAAGAAGAAACCAAACACAGATCAATGTAAAATTCATTACTTGGGTTCAAAAAAATTGCAGAAGTATGAAACTTTGATATTGGTTCATACAAATATTGCTAGTTGGAGTTGGCTCCAGTCTTATTATGAGTCAACAATGTAATGTGGCTGCTAAAAGAAAACTAATTTATTCTTACACTGTATTAACAAAATTATAGCATCTAAATCATGTGAAGTCATAGTCCAACTATACTTGTGTTGGTCAGATCACATCTGGAGTGTGGTGTCTAATTCTGGGAATGAAATAATGATGAATATAAAATATTCAAATGAAGATAATAGATATTATGAGAGAACTCAAGATTACCTTATATCAGGAATAGTTGAGAGAACTGGCAGTTTTTAACATGGCAAGATGAAGGTTAAGGGCAGGACATGACATATAATTTGTCTTCAAATATTTGAAGAGCTATTATGTGAAAAAAGAAAATCAGTTTATTCTGCATTGATTTAGGGGTTCGAACTAGAACTAAGAAACAGTTAATGAATTACAGGAGAGCAGATTTTAACTCAACCTAAGAACTTACTGGAAAATAAAATAATCTAATAATGGACAAGGTTGCATAAGGAAACACTGAACTCTAGGTTACTAGAAATGTTCAGAGATTAGATGACCATCTCTTAGGGATTACATATGATGTTGCCATTGGGAGAAGAGTTGGGCTGGATGACTTCTGCAGTTCTCCTTCCAGTTTGAAGATTCTGTGTCTGTATTAAATAGGAGATAAAATGACTAGTTCTTTGTATGGGTCAGTGGAAAGAATGATGGATTTGGAGTCAGAAGAGGTGGGTCAGAATCCTGTTTGGGCTACTTTCTATCTGTGTGACATTCAAAAAAACATAACTTTGCAGCGTTTTTCTTCCTCATTTCCAAAAAGAGAGGGTAGAACTGTTTGGTTTCTCAGCTCCCTTCCAGCATTAAGTCTATGATCTCATGATATACTTTATACCTAAAGCTTTTTTTTTCTCTCCAGAAACAGCTATTTCAGTGAAAGGTAAAATCAGACTTAGAAATGAGCCTTGGACTAGAAGTTGAGTACTGCTGGCTTCTGATCTGAGCTCTAACATTAACTTGTGCAGTGTTGGATTGGTTGGCCAATCTTTCTGAATATCAGTTTCCTCATCTACAAAATGAGGAAGTTGGACTGGATAGATGATCTATCTATCTACGAGGAGTGTGCTGGAGCCAGTTTGAATCATGGTGCTCACAAGGGCCAATTATTAATTTTCAATGTGAGCATTTATGCCTTGGAAATTGGCAAACATCACAAATCAGGTCTTGATTTATTGCTTTGTTGATTGTCTAGACTTCAGAAAGTAATAGAGAAAATGTTACTAATGCAGGTTAAATTTAAAAGTATATACTATGTACAGGGTTTTATTTTCCCCCTTTCTTCTAGGGAGCTGGTTGTTAAACATTTACCTGCACATTTCTGTCTTTAAGGTTCTCTTTTGGTTAAATTATTTGTAAATGCAGAATTAAGTTGAAATAGCTGCCAAAGAGATTTATATAAACTCAATCTCTATTCTATAAAAATAGTGTAGACAAACCTCTCTGGGTGATTTAAGTCCTGACTTGAAGTAGAGGGTGTAACCAAATTATTTCTTGAAATCCCTTCAATCAATCAATCACTCAATCAATTAATTCAGCAAGTATATGTCTGCCACATGGTAGGCACTAGGAATACAAGGACAAAAAATGAAATAGTACTTCCTCTAAGGAAGTTATTCTGTTAAGAGAAAACAATGTGTGCCATAAACAGATAAATACAAAATATATAAACAAAGTCACTTCAGGTGGAGTGAGAAGGTACTAACAAGTGGAAGATCAGGATTGGCTTTGTGCTAAAAGTGGTGCTTATCCTTTACCTTCTAGGCGGCTAGGGACTCTAAGACACTGCCTCTAGGCGTTGGATTCTGTGGTATTCTGTGGTCACTCTGTTAATAGAATGTAGCTCAGTGGAATTGTTTTGAATTGTGGGCAATGCAATTTTATTGTATTCTCTATTCAACTTTGTAACAGAACTGAAACTTCCTCCCTCAGGAATCCATATACAAAGAGAAGATGAAAGAATCAAATCAGAGCAGGGGGGTGGGGGGAATGGTCTTTGTGAATGGTAAATTTGGTACATTGTCATCTACTTAGATTTTGAATTCTCACTTCTTGGCAGCTGAAGTGGTATGAGAGTTTTCAGGAACAAGGCTTCTTGAGATTATTCTTTTGGGATTTACTCTTAGATTGATATTAATCAGATTCTAACATCAAATGATCTTTGGTGGATATCAATTTGTCTTGAATAAAGATCCTTGTTTTTTATTTAATTTTTTATTTTTATAAGCATTTATTATCTTCCTCTTCCACTGTCTCTTCCCTATCAATTGAACAATAACAACAACTCCCCTCCAAACTCTCATGACAAATATACATGGTCCACATTTTTGATGCCAAAAGCTATTTAAGTCTGTCACTTCTTTGTCAGTAGGTGAATAGCATGTTTCATCTTTGACTCTATGGACCTGTATTTTCTCACTGTATTAAAGAGAGTTCTAAAATTTTTTCAAAATTATCTTCCTTTATAATCTCATTGTCATTGCATAAATTGTTCTCCTCGTCCTGTTTACTTCACTCAGCATCAATCCATAGCCTCCCAGTCCTTTTCATCATTTCTTACGGCACAACAATATTTCATTACATGCACATTCCACAATTTGTTTATCGATTCCCTAATAGATGTCTGCCCATTGGGTAGACTTAGCTTCTTTCCCTCTTAGTTTCTAGTTTTTGACTACTATGAAAAGAGCTGCTGAAAATATTTTTGTACATATAAGTCCCATTCTTTTTTCATCTCTTTAGGTATAGACCTTGTGGTGGTATTGCCAGGTTAAAGGGTATGCACAGCTTAGTAATTTTTGAGGCACAGGTTCAAATTGCTTTCTAGAATGATTGGATCAATCAACAACTCTACCAATAATGCACCACTGTGTCTGGTGATCAATCTGATGGGCATGAGAAGAACCTCAGACTTGCAAAGAATCACATTTTTAAACAACATTATTCTTCTGGTGATTTATGGTTCTGATTCTTGGAATAATTCAAAGAGTGAAAGGTAAGGACCAGTCAAAGGGTAATGAAAAGGCTCATATTGGGTCTATGAGCCAGTTGCAACTCATTACAAACAAAGGATTACATGGAAGAAATAAAGGATATCATCAGAGAGATATATGACCAGGGAAAAAAAGAAGAAAGCAAGGAATACACTCAAATATGCTTCTTTGATATCCATACAATGTCAAGAAAAATAAAGGAAGTTTCCCAGAATGTCTAGTGGTTCCCCTATGGAGGATTTACAGAGACATATTTGACATAGAGAAGAGTTAAACAAGGTAAGCAGACACTGAAAACAAATTTAGTGGAGATAATCCCCATATCACTGATGCCACAGATCTGTCCAGATATCTAAGCTGTCAAAGTTTATTAAAGTTATCTTGAGTTTTGATGGGAGAATAAATTCTGAAGTTTGAAGAGAGTACCAAGCTTAAAGATACAGAGGGAGAAAGTAGTGGGAACCAAGAAAAGGAAAGTTAGTTTTGAGCAGGCCCCTGGTCTATTTTTCCATGGGGAAAATAACTGACACATGTGTACTCTTCTTCCTCTATCACTTCTTTATTTCCTTCTCTCTAGGATGGTGATGGTGTTGGCAGGAAGAAACAAGATGAGAAGATATTAGATTGAATTGTAGAGGCTACCTTGGAAAAGACCAGACTAGTTCAGATTGGGGAGTCAACCCCAGTAGGCTGGGTTTTGCATCCTTCCAAACAAGTCCTGACATCATGTTGCAGGCACTGGCAATCTATGGTGCTAATGCAGAGATGATTTTCAATGGGCCCTGGGCTAAACTACAAAGAAGGCCAAGTTCTTTCCCAGCCCCTCCCATCTCTTTCCGCCTCTCCCTAGTTCCTTAAGTGCTGGAGTCCTCATGCTGGCTTCCCATATCACCCAGACTTCTAATAGACAAAATACCCTATGCTTCAAGATGATCTTCTCTTTTCCTTTTTAACACACCCTTCTCACCACCCCCTTCCAAAGTCCCTTTTCTTAAGACATCTCAATTGTTGAATTATAATTGACAGTAAGATAGGAATGACTAATAGGCTTAGCTCTGCCAGCAGGTATTTTCAGTTCATAGGATCATGGATTTCAAGTTAGAAGGACCTTTCAAGGCCATCTAGTCCAGAAGTGTCAAACGTGGGGGCAGCATATGGCATTCAACATCCCTAAGAGTAGACTGAGCTGGGAATTGGGAAACATTTCACAAAATAAATTAAAATACAATAAAATAGAGATAGTATTAGTATGCAGTTTTCTAAGTCAATATACAATCTCCAGGGATCTTTATGTATAATTTAGTGTCACCCATTTCTATTTGATTTTGTTGTTCCCTCACGTCTGCCTCTTTTGACCTCATTTGGGATTTTCTTGGCAAAGACACTGGAGTAGTTTGCTATTTCCTTCTCCATATATCTATAGCTAGATATGCTGTTGTTATTGTGTTGTTTCAGTAGCGCTCAACTCTTTGTGATCCCATTTTGGGCTTTTCTTGGCAAAGATACTAGAATGATTTGCCCTTTCCTTCTCCAGCTTACTTTACAGATAAGGAAACTGAGGCAACCAGGGTTAAGTAACTTGCTCGGGGTCATACAGCTAGTAAGTGTCTGAGGTTGGATTTGAACTCATGTCTTCCTGACTCCAAGGCCAGCACTCTATTCACTGCGCCTTCTAGCTGCCCAATCTGAATTTGATACCACTGGTCTAGTCTAAATCCTCCAATGATTTAGAGTAAGAGAAATTAAATAAGCTGACTAGGGCTCAGGGCTCTCTAACTCAAAGTCTAGTGTGCCTTCCATTCCATCCCACTCCCTCTGACTCTTTAGAACATTATGACTATTATAGCAGCCATCCTGTATTCCAGAACACAGCTGTTCGGAACACACAGAGGGTTGCTTGCCTCTGCATGGCCATTATTTGTAATAATGTCATATTCATTTGTAATAAGTCTGACCCAAGCGCTACAGCCAAATCTCAACTCCTTCCTTGGATAGTAGTGATCTGTTGGGGGTTATTTTTAAAATCTGGCTTTAACTGTATATACCTTGTTCTACTTCTGAGTGGTCCTTTCTGCTAGAGAATGGGGGAAACTGGGAGATTATTTGTTGCTCTTCTTTCTTGATCTTCTGCTTTCTTTTCCTTTGTTATTTCCTCTTCTATCTCCACTCCACCATGGAACTTCCATGCAAATAATCACCAAACCTGTATGATTTAGTTAGATGACTCTTATCTCTAAGCTAAATGGGGCCTAAATCAGTGGCCTAAAACAGTCACTAAACTGAACATCAGGATTCCTGTGGGCTGCATATTCACTTAAAAACCCACATATTAATATTATGTTTCATTGTATTTTTGTTTACTATTTTCCCATTACAGTTTATTCTGGTTCAATCCCTCAGTAGTATTGTGAGCTGAAATTTATGCCCTATATTTGAGCCTTTTGACTTAAACCAAATTCATCAGCTTACTTCCTAAACCTTCTCCTTCTCTGTTTCTGTTAATGGCACCCTTATCTTTCCACTCACCTAGGTTCAAAACCTTGAGGTCATATTTGACTGTACTTTCTCCCAGAATATCTAGCCATTACTGAATCTTTTCCGCTTCACATTCCTAAGATCCATGACAAAGATAACACAAAGCAGTTCTCAGTTTTTTTAATCTCAGGACCCCTTTGCACACTTAAAAATTATTAAGGAATCTCTCCCCCACCTCCCAAGAACTTTTCTTTATGTGATTTATATCCCTTGAAAGTCTCTGGGACACATTTTGAGAACCCCTGTAGCAGTGGATAGAGAGCTGGCCTGGGAGTGAGGAGGAGACAGATTCAGGTCTTGCCTCTGAGCCATACCAGAGGTGTGACCTTGGGAGAGTCATATAACTTTTTAGTGCCTCAGACAACCCTCTAATTCTATAAGTTTCAGAACAGGTCTCCCTGTATATTGGTAGAAGGAGTCTTATCTTCCTACACTGATGAAGTCACAGATTTGGCTTAAAAAAAAATTCCATTGGTACTTGTCCTCTACCCTTTCCTTCTATAGTCGTCAATCTAGATGAGACTCGCCTTATGAATAGCTTAGATTATCAGAATAGTCTCCTAATCAGCTGCCTAACCTCTTGCCTCTCCCTATTACATTTTATACATTACTGCCCCATGAATCTTTCTATTCTATTACTCTAATCACTGCAAAAACCTTCAAAGGTTCCCTATAGCCTATACTATAAAGTCCTTTGCCTGGCATTCAAAGTTGTTTGCAATCTGGACCCAACCTAATTTTCTAGTTTTATTTCACAATCCTGCTTTCACATATTTCTAGGCCCTGGCCAAACTGGACTACTAATTTCCCTCCAAACAAGTCCTATGCATTTGATATGAATCCTCCTTCACTGAATTCTCATAACGCTTTCTTTTTTTAGATTAAATTTTATTCTTTAATTAACAGAAACCTATTTTTACTCCCTCTTCCTTACCCCATTGGGGGAAAGAAGAAAAACAATTATTCCACATAATTAACATGTACATTCAAACAAAACAAATTCCCTCATTGCCTTTGTTTAAAAAAGAAAGTCCCATCCTACACCTTAAATCTATCTATCATCTGTCAGCATGTGTATAGTACACTCCATCATTATTAGTTCTCTGGAATGGTAGATGGTCATTGTGTTAAAATACTTTTTATGTGCTGATCCTACTCCAATTTGTGTTAGGATCAAAGGATTATAGCTACAGAGTCATTACTTTTATTACCTTTGGCAATTCAATTCAGGTTCATAGATCTGAAGCTGGAAGAGACCTCAGAGGCCATTTGGTAAGCCATCTTTTTACAAATGTGGACACCGAGGCCCAGTGAGGTTGTTATGTGCCCAAGGTCACACAGGTAACAAGCGTCAGTGGTAGGATTTGACCCCATACTGATTCCAGAGCAAATGGTTTTTCCACCATATCGTTTATTCTTACTGTACGTTATATACCTCCTTTCAGCATTTTGAGGATAAGGACTCAATGTCTTCATCATTCTGTCTTTCTCTTTGTCTCTTCATTTTCTATCAGTGGTTCTGTTTGGTTTCAACTCCACTGAACATCGTGTCCCAGTGAGATTAAGTACTTCCTGGACTTCTCTATGTCTTTTTAACTTCCCTTTGTGTTCCCATTAGAGTGTAGGCTCCTTGGAGGTTTGGGGGTGGGAATTATCCTCTTTGTTCCACAGTGTCTGGCACACAGTAGGCACTTAAAAAATGTTTATCGAATTGAATTAGAAGCCACTTAATATGAAGGTGCTGAGATATTGGTGAAGGACCATGACTTCCTCTGGTTGTCGGCTCCCCCTACTCCATTCTTACCCCCTTTGAAGGTTTGCATCCTAACCTTGAGAAGTTCTTTCCAAAGTCCCCACTTATAAACAATGCTCAATAAAATGCCTCCTTTCTCGACATTGACAACACTTTTGTACTGCCTTGCTCCAAACAATTGTCCTTTTCTTTCTCCTCTTCACTGCAGCAGTTAGCCAACCTCTGTATTCCTGAGTACTAGGTTGGATTCCTGCCCAGAGTAGCAGAGGAGGGCACATTGGCTGCTTATTTCTTATACTCTGAGGCTCTATTGAATGAAGCAAGCTGATGCCCCCACCATACACAAATATGGTACACACAACACAGAGGAAGACAGTGTTAATTTCAAGGTCTATTAGAAGCACAAGGCAAAAGAAATAATGGCTAGTCAATGGAAGGGCCTGAAATCGGCAGGGTAAGAAATGCTATTCTCAAGCTTCTTGGAGATTTCAACAAACAATGGAAAATAAATAAATACCACCGATGATGATAAAAATGTACTTGACAGTGTACTTTTGAATGAGTACAGTGAGGTACTGCTGTAGACACTGTGTGCCCATGGGTTTTTTTTTTCCACCATACTGTTCAGAACAGCTGATTGGGTCAGGTTCAGATTGAACATTAGTGCGTTCATGTAAAAGTGATTGGAATTCACAATGTACCCACCTAATACATTTATAACTTTTAGCAAGCCTCACTTCTGGATTCATTTTGGAGCTGCTAAAGTGAGATGGTCTGTGGTATCATATTTTCATTTGAAAGCAAGTGGGAAGACAAAAGCAAACAGGCTTTTTTGGCTATGAGAGGATGACCTTCCAAGTAAAGAATTTTGGTCGGTGCTTTCAACTTCAGAGGAGGATGAGGCAGGAGGGCTGTTTGTATCAGAAATGTAGCATGGAGAAACGCTGGGGGGAGGCTGCAGTGTTCCTCCCCTTCTAGACTCCACATACTATTTTGAAAGATTGTTTTCCCTGAGCCACTTTTTTTTTTTTAAGCAGGAAAGCATTATTGCTACCAGCTCTTTTTTTTTTTCTTCCTCAAACACTGGGCTGGCATGCCTGTGCATGCTTGAATGCTCTCACAGTTACATATAAACCTTAAAAAGAGGCCCCCTTTCCCCCTACCCTGACTCATAGGTCCATACATGATATTGCCAGGGTTTAGAAAGGCTATGCACAATTCAAATGGCAGTTACATGCACAGTCAGACTTTTGGACTTAAGGATGCAGTTAATCCAAAGGAAAGGGAGAGGCAAGGTGCTAGAAGGAAGACCCAAGTGAAAGGAACAAAAGTGATCACTTAAAGAGAGGGGGGGTCAGAGGAAGGCTTCCCCTAGATCTTTGGTGATTCATAATTCAGAGGATCATATATGGAGAGCAGAAAGGAACTTCAGAGATCATTTAGTCCAATCCCTTCAATGAACAGATGTGGAAACTGAGACCCAGATAGGTGAAGTATCTTGTTCCGGGTCACAGAGGTGATAAGAAAACCTAGTGGGAATCAAACTCAGTTCTTCTGCCTGCAAATGCAGCCCAGCATCCAGCCTCCATGGGTTCTGTACATATGGCTGATGGAGTCGGGAATGACAAACAACCCAAGCTGACTCAGTAGTAGCCAGCTCAGATCTCTGCCTTTGTCTTTGTCCCCTTCTCATTTTAGGCCCCCTGTTGCCCAAGTTGGTTTCTTGATCCTGCTCCTTTTTTTCTCAAGGGTCTCTTCAGCAGGCCACATTAAAGGTAGCCCAGCAGGCCAGCATCTCAATACGTTTGCTTTATAGAAATCTCCTCCAGGAGCAGGGAAAAAAAGGAGAGGATCTCCTGAGCACAGGCTTACCTGTGGAGAGTGCTTCTTTCCTGAAGTGGAGATTAAGTAATAGTTAAGTACAAACAGTAAACCTGAGGAAAACAGCTTCTGATCAATGTTATGATTTCTTCTGCCCTTTAAGCATATGAGCATGACCTTCCCCACAGGGTGCATATCCGGAGGATCTGGATTTCTTGTTTGGAATGATCCTTTGTACATTTCTTCTACCCTTTTCTCCGATGGGTGTGTTTAAACTATCCCTGACTAGTAACTAGGCTTTTTTTTTTTTTTTTTTGCCTTGGGAAAGAAAAGGGAAGGCGGACTCAAGGTGGAATGTCAGAAATAATTAGAGGAGAGAAGAGAAGAGAGCAAACATTTCCCTCCTCCCAGCTCCCTGCAGTATCCCAACTCTGTCCCCAGGACACATGGGCAATATGTGCAATCTTGGAAGCCAAGAGTCTCTAAAGAGAGCTCCGGGTGAGCAGGCAAGACTCACCTCTGCATGACAAAGGCAGATCTGGAGGGAGGCTGTGCCAGTTCAACTCCCACCCCTTGACACTTGAAAGCAGGCCTTCAAGGTAAATTACCACAGAGCCAGGGAAGGCAACCTTTAAATAGCCTGCACAGAGCAAAATGATGCCTATGCTACCTTGCCACCCCTAGGACTGAGTTAATCTGCACCCATACAAGGGCTATAGGGTTGGGTTCGGAAAACCAGTTTCTATGTCTTTGATATGGAGACATGGCCCTTCTCTTTTATCTTCCCCTTTCACCTTCTACATGAGCTTCCTGGGGGAGCAAGGCTGCAGGTGAAGATAATGAAAAAACAAACAACCCTCTTGGAATCTGGCTCTTGCTCTTGGTTGTAAAGTCTGCAGCTGTAGTCTAGGGGTAGGTGCCCTGAGGATCAGAGAGGTTAAGTGAGATGTCCATGAGTTCATGCCTGTGGTCACATAGCTGGCAAGTGCCATAAGTGGGTTGTGAAGCTGGGTATTTCTAACTCTAAATCCCTGACTAGCCCCTATGCCACACTGTTATTACCCAGATCTGCACCATGCGAAGATTCTTTAGAAAAATGAATCAATTTCCATATTTAGTAAAGAAAATGTGAAATCTCATAGAACAGAAATGAAGTGCCCTGAATTAGGACTAAAATTATGCTAGAAACCTATGAACGCTGCCCTTTCCTTTTAAATACACCCGCCACACATAAATACAACCCCCCTCCCCATATTTTCTTATCCTCCTTTAGGAATTATTTCAAAGTGTTTTAGTAAAGAGAGCAATTGAAATTTTAACATCATCCTTCATCTTTGGCACTACTCATCATGGTGTAGTGTAAAGAAGATTGAACTGAGAAGCTCAGAGGCTTGGATTTTGCTGCTATTTGCTTTTATGACTTTGGATCTGAAAGGGACATAAGAGATCATTTAAAATGAAAGATCATTTTAAAATGAAGATGCAGAGATAGGAGTGACTTGCCCAAGGTCATATAGTTAATAAATAGCAGATCCTAAATTCAAGGTCAGTTCCTCTGATTCCAGAACAAATGCTCTTCCAACTTGTGATTTACTAACAATTAAAAGTTCAACCCTATGCAAAAAAAAACAAAAACGATTTTGTAACTAATTAAAAAAATTCAAAACATTGCAAGATAGGTACTATGCTATGCTATAATGCTTGTCACTTATTAAATATTGAGACAGGCCATGCAAAGTGATGCCTTAAGCAAAGGACTTGTTCACAATTACATTATTATTGATAGAATACTCTTCAAATAAGGAGGACTAAAATTCATGTTTTAACTCTCTTGTTGACAGTCTAACAATAAAAGAGTACATTGAACAGAGTAAAGTTGACTGTGGATTTGAACATTTGTACCTTTCCCAGAACAGACAAGGAAAGGGAGGAGGTGATTTGGCAGATGTTAATTAATGGGTTGGCCATGCTGGAGGAAGTGGCATGTGAAAATTCTTTGCAGTGACAGTGAAGAACAAAGTGATAGTATAGTAAATTCATGGAGTAGTGAAGGAACTGTGGGTGGAGGTGGGATGAGTGACAAATGTTTAATTACTGCTATAGGTCTTTTTGAAAGACTTTGAGGGCAAAGACTTTATGTATGGGTTTAATGCAGAGGGAGCTCAAAGAATTGATTAGGGATGGGAAAACATGATAGGAATGACAGGATACATATTCTCAAGTGCATATGGGAAAAGGCGAATAAGAAACTAGAAAGGTTGGGAAGAAAGCGGAGTCAACTCTCAATTTTTCCAATTACCAGAATTAATCCTAATTATTTGTAAATATTGTTTTTTAAATGATTGAAACATTATATTTCAATGCATCTTTCCTATAACGATGAAAGATTTCTTTAGTTAGTCAGTCAACAAGCATTTATTAAGTATTTTTTATGTGCTAGGCACTGTGCCAAGATTTCAAAGAAAGGCAAAAAAATAGCCCCTGGTCTCAAGGAGATTAAACTCTAATGGGGGAATGATATAGATCACAACCCATCATGCCTTCTCAAACTGTGTGATTCACTTCTTTATTTTCCCATAAATCTTCCATTTTTCCCATAAATCTTCCAATCTGCCTAATACTTTGGAGAGTTTGTATTTGGTCCTTGAACTTGTGTAACACTTGGGATGTCCATTTCAATTTTTGCTCTTAATAGAACTGATGTACCTTCTTTTCTAATTATACATTTCTTGCATTATCTATATGTACATATATGTATATACACATATGTATATATAACTATATAAAATATTTACTTGCATACAATCTTGAATGTTGTGTCACACATGCCACCATGTATCTTTTAGTGGAACTTTGCTTCTTCAGAGGTTATGCTGTTCAATGATTTTTAATCATATTGCATAACAGGGAGAATATTGATTTAAAAAAGATGGGCTTTTTGTATTAAGGATCAACTTGGGATCATTGAAAGCACTGAACAATTTCCTAAGTAAAATTGGGCTTGCTTTCTTTCTTCTGTTAAATTCTGGGCTCAACTTATTGCCTATTTTCAAGACCCAGGAAAATCTATGTGTAAGTATGAACTAGCTCAGTGGGCTTCAGTTTTAACAGGTATGACATAGTTTCCGAAGTAGTTATCCTTCATAGATATGGTGATTTTCCTATGTGGACAGTGAAGACAAACCCTTTTGAATGGTCATCAGTCTCATGGAGGAGTCTGAGCAGTATCCTCTAGCTTGTTACAATCTGTACAAGGTGATCTTCAAGCAGAAGCATCCAGAGGCCACCACTATCTATCAGGAAAGTTTCCTTTCCATTAAGACTCTGCATAGGACCTGCTTGATGATAGGATCAAACACTTTTGGTGAACATATATCTCTCAGTTTCATGACTCATTTAATGTTGATAATCAGAGAAGCTTTGAAAAAAGTTATCTCTGGTTGCATCTATGAAGGCATCTTGTATGATCTTAACATATGCATAAGAGACAAGTTGTTGAAAGAGAGCCCTCAAGGCTGTTTTTTGCTCTACCGAGTCAGAGTCAAATGCTCTCTTTAACTATAGTTTACAAGCAGTATATACAAGAGGATACTGTGTTCTTTATGCTTTGCAGTCAGTTGTGTGACTGTGAAGATGTGATTTGCTGTAGAGAATCTCTTAAAGAAAGCTGCCTCTGCTCTTCTCCTACATAATCAAGGGAATCCTCAATGTACACATAGCTCATTTCCATAAAGATTTTATAGAGATGAGAAAGTAAGCATATGGTCAGTAGTTACTGATTTCTTCTTATTCATCTTTTCTGGGTAATACTTCCATCTGTGTGTTTACCCCCTCTCCCCCAAATGTTTGGTATCTTTTTCTCTTTCAAATATCTTAAAAATTGGTATTCATCAATATTTTAAAAACTCTGCTACCTTCAGTAATATGTTCTTGTTCTGGTCCTGTTGCTCTTCTTAAGTAACAGCAGCGAAATGACTGGTATTCAAATAGCTCGATAATGCTTATAAAGGGCTTTTCATATGTTATCTCATCTGATTCTCACAACTCTGTGAGGTAGATACATAATTATCACTGCTTTATAGATGAGGAAACTGAGGCTGAGAGAGGCAAAATCATTTGACCAACTAATAAATGTCTTAGGTGGTATTTGAACTCAGGTCTTCTTGATATAGGACAACTAGATGGCACACTGAAGAGCACCAGCCTGGACTTAGACCTAGATTAAAATCTGGCCTCAGACACTTCCTAATTGTGTGACCCTGGGCAAGTCACTTAACCTCTTTTTGCCTTAATCCACTGGAGAAGGAAATGGCAAACCATTCCAGTATCTTTGCTAAGTAGACCCCAAATGGGGTCACAAAGAGTCAGACAAGACTGAAAAGCCACTCAGCAACAAGAGCTTCCTGAGTCTAAGTCTACCATTGTGCTCCCTGTCTTCTGGAGTGCATTTCCAGTTTCTTATACGGAATATGAGGTGCTACGGAGAAGCAGAAATAGGCATATGGATTAGCAGTTACTGATGTTCTCTCTACTGCTTTATTTTGTTAATAATAATCCCTTTCTTATTGAGATTATTGCCTACCCTGCTTAATTAAGCCCTTTGTTGTTGATGTCTAAGCTTGTTCAGAACAGTTTAAAAAAATCTGGGAAGAGAAGATATGTAAGCTAAAACATCTAAGTACTTAATTATGTATCTTATGGGATAAAGAGAGGCAGGATGGAATGGTGGGTAGAGTGCCTGGGCCTCACAGAGAAGAACAATGACCAATGATACATACTGGCTAGGTGACACTGGTTAAGTCACTGAACCTTTTAATGTCCCAGGCACCTTTAATACTATTAGGAAAAGAGTAGTTGCTTATTTGCATTGGTGGATGGAAAGTCCTCATCACAGATTTCTTACACTAATGAAATCACAGACATAGACTAAAAAATAAAAAGGAGATGGTGTAGGTTTGTAACCGCTTCAGATTAGAGCTTTGTTGAAGTCTGAGAGATGCTGCTGCACCTTCCCAGCAATGAAGTAAAGAGGTGGGGAACATTTTGAGCTTTTTACTTCCTTCAATGTTTGAATTTCACAATGTGACTTCATGACTTAATGTTGATTGTAAATTATTGTGGTGTATAGGGCCCACCTAGAAGCCAGGAAAATGGACTTGGGTTGAGTCCTGCCTTTGACACACTGGCCAAGTGACCCCGGGTAAGCCAAATTATTTCTCAGTGCTCCAGTTCAGAGGCTTCATACTCTAGGCCCATTGATCATACAGCAGAACCAGATTCAATGTTAACTGGGGAATTTTTTAAATAATAGAAACCTTTTCTTTTAAATTAATTTATTTTTAGTTTTCCGCATTCACTTCCACAAGATTTTGAGTTCCAAAGTTTCCCCCATCTCTCTCCTCCCCCATCCCAAGACAGCATGCATTCTGATTGCCCCTTCCCCCAATCTACCCTCCCTTCCCCTCCCCCCTTTTATTCCCATACCTTCTATTTTCCTGTAGGGAAAGATAGATTTCTATACCTCATTGCTTTTATCATATTTCCCTGTAACTGGGACATTTTAACAAATAAATAAAAATACAATGCAATCTAGACAATGTTAATTTGTGGTTTTTAAAGTCAATATGCAGCCATTTGTCTTGGAGTTTGACATTACTGCTCTATTCAACTCTTTAAGACAGTTTGGAAGAGAAAGTATCATCTAGCATAAGTAGTAGAAGTTTTCTCATGGAGCCTTCTCTATGCCAATGAAACCATAGTCGCTTGCTTTATAAATCATTAGATCATTAGAAGTATATATTAAAATGTAAGTATAAAAATATATCTTAGAGCCAAGGATAACTTTAAAAAACCTAAACTTTTGTTTTCTCTATTGCTAAAAAAATTATTGGTACATATATATTACATATTAATATATGTTTACGTAATATATATGATTCAGCCGATGGTGGTTAAAATAGCTAGAAATTCAGAATATGGGAAAGAAATTTTGTATTAACATAGGAAGGAAAATGGTATTTTACATGTAAAAGAGTGGAGGAAAGTCAACATTTAGTCACATCTAGTGTTTAGTGGTTTTCTAATCAAACCTTTTCGTTTTAAGTTTTTTTTTTTAGTATTTGTTGATAATTTAGATGAAGGTGAGAATAATAATAGCTGACACATAATGCTTTAAAGTTTACAAAGCATTTTACATGTATTATCCTGTTTGATCCTCAGAAAAACCTGCAAGGTACATATTAAAGGTGTCATTAGCCCCATTTTACAGATGAGAAAACTGAAGCTCGTGGAGGTGAAGTGGCTTGCCTAAAGACACAGAGCTGGCAAGTGTCTAAGTCTAGTCTCTAGTCAGACCTCCACAGAAAAGACTCAAAGTCAGGAGAGGATCAGGGAGAGGATAAGCATTTATTTTCACTATTACATTCATTATATTCACTATTTACCTATTCACTATGTTGTAGACACTGTGCTAAGCACTTTTAACAAATTTTATTTCGTTTGATCCTCTCAACAACCCTTTGAGGTAGGTTTTATTATTATTCCCATTTTATACTTGAGAAAAAACATAGACATGCAAAGGTTAAGTGACTAGTCCAGGGTTACCCAGCTAGTCAATGTCTGAGGCTGGATTTGAGCTCAAGTCTTTATTATCCTCGGTACAGAATTCTATCTACCATATCACCAGCTGCCTCAAAGGTAATGATAGTAGAGGTAATAGGACGTTAAAATGGTTATTTATTGTGCAAGTTAGCAGAAATGAAGGTAAAAGGAAGCTCTTTATTCTTATTCAACATGAGGTGATCTTGAAATTTTTAGGAAAAGGAATATTTGAGAAGCAAAAGAGATGAACTTGCTGGGGGGGGGTAATAGTATTGCTGAGGAAATGGCTCACAAGTCTATGTATGTCATTTTTACATCACGTGCCACTTGGCAAATCACGTTTATGCTGGAGAAATGCAATCAATACATCCATAACGCTGGTGTTATAGCACCCATGCTAAGTTCCTGGTCATGCTCTGCACTCATACTTCTTTACTCCAACTGTTGTTATTGGACACCATAGCAGTAAGGAAAGAAACAGAGTTAATGATTGGAAAGAATGCTATCCAACTGTTTGCCCAGGACAAATATGGTCTTGCATTTCAGGTCCTGCCCTGTCAGTCTACAGAATCACAGGCCAGACTAAGGACAAACCAATCCAAATGCAACTACCAAGGCAATTCTTTATAAAGGGATTTGTATGTATCCCAACTTTGCTGAGAAGTCAATTGAAAGAAGAAAGAAAATGCAATATGGTGATAGAGGGAAGAATTTCAGAACGTTAGAGCTGGAATAGGCCTCATCCAATCCAATCTTAGTATTTGACAAATGAAAATGAGTCTTGAAAAGGTTAAGTGACTTATAGAGTTATAGAGTATTAGATCTGGAAGGGACCTTGGACACCATTTAATGATGATGATGATAATAGCTAACATTTATGTGGGCAACTAAGTGACTTAGTGGATAGGGCACTGGGCCTGCAGTCAGGGACACCTGAGTTCAAATCCAACCTCAGACACTTACTAGCTGGGTGGCGCTGGGTGAGTCATGTAACCCTGTTTGCCTCAGTTTCCTCATATGTAAAATGAGCTGGAGAAGGAAATGGCAAACCACTCCAATATCTCTGCCCCAAAAATTCCAAATGGGATCATGAGGAATTGGACACAACTGAACAATAATAACATTTATTTAGTGCTAACTCTGTGTAAGGTACTATGCTGAACTACAATGACCTCAGGTGATCCTCACAATAGCCTTGGGAGGTAAATGCTATTGTTATCTCCATTTTGAAGATAATGAAATTGAAGTAAACAGAAATTAAGTGACCAGTGCAGTGTTATAAGGCTAGCAAGTGTCTGAGACTAGATTTGAACTCAGGCCTTGTTGACACCAGGCATGGAACTTTATCCATTGCATCTAGTCCCATCCATTAATTTCATAGATGCAGAGTCAGGTTTAGCAGGATAAAGATACTTGCTCAAGATTGCACTTGCTAGAATGTTAGCCGAGACTCAGAAGCAAATCTAGAGAAACTGATTTTGGCTCAATATAAGGAAAAAGTTCCCCAAAGATTAGAGTAGTCCAAAAGTGGATTTCATTGCCCCAGCAAACAGTGAATCACTGGACATCTTCAAGCAGACCATTTTTCTGAAATACCATCAAGAAGATTCCTGTTCAGATATTACCAGATGGACTAGGTTACCTCTGACGTTCCTTGCAATTCAGATATCCTGTGATTCTGTGATTTCCTAACCTCCAGACTTGCTGTTTGCTGTACCATTTAATATATTCTCAGAACGTTTGCCTCTCTCTCCTAGGTTGCTCAGTTCTAATCTTAAGGCCTCATAATAAAGTTGTCACGTCAATTGGACAAGTATGGTTGAAGTACCTATGATACTGAATATTCTTTTTTTAAAGAGTAGGTTTTTATTGATTTCTCTTGTTTTTACATTGCTTAGATTTCCCCCTCTATCCCTTCTCCTCTTCTTCCTGTATAATAAAGACTTCTAAAAAATGAAAAGGAAAAAAGTAAGAAGCAGCAAAACCTCTCAATACATTAAAAAAATCGAATAGCCTGCTATATTTCATACCTGTGGAGTCACTTCCTAACCTTTGCATGTGAGAGGGAGAGGGAGATCAGAGGAGAATCAATGTCTTCTCAGATCATTTCTTTCTGGCCAAAATTAATTTTTTAAAAATAATGTTTTATCCCCTTCCCCAATTGTATCTAAAAACGATTTTTATTTTATTATATTTATTCTTAAAAATTTTAATTCCTAATTTTTTTCTTTCTCCCTCCCTGCCACCTTCCCTAAGATGGTAAGCAGTTTGATAGAGATCATGCGTATGCAATCATACAAAACATATTTCCATGGTAGTCATATTGTGATAAAAGACATAGACTAAAAGAAAGAAAAACATAAAATAAAGTAAAAGATAGTATGTTTCAATTTGTATTCAGATTCCGTCACTTCTTTCTCTAGATGTGGATAGCATTTTTCATCACGAGGCCTTTTGAATGGTCATGGTTCATTGTATTGCTGAGAATAGCTAAGTCATTCACAGCTGATCATTGTACAATATTGATATGACTTTGTACAATGTTTTTCTGGTTCTGCACATTTCACTTTCTTTCAGTTCAGTTAAGTCTTTTCAGAGCTAGACTTATTCTTTATAATTGTAAGGCACTCATCTTCAACTGTTTTGTGGTGGTTGTTTTATTTATATTGATATAATTGTTGTGTATATTGTTTTGGGGGCTCTGATTCCTTCATTTTTTATCAGTTCATATATATCCTTCTATGCTTCTCTAATTATTGTCTTTTCTCTTAGTACAATGATATTCCATTATATTAATGTATATAATTTATCTAGTCTTGAATTGATGGGAATTTGCTTTCACTTCTTTGCTAGTATAAAAAGTGTTTCAGTGAATATTTTGGGATGTACAAGTACTTTCTTTTTGTTAATGACCTCCTTGGGGTTTACATGTCTAGCAGTGGAATCTCTGGGTCAAAGGCTATAGACATTTTATTCACCTTATTTGCATAAGTACAAACTACTTTCCAGAATGTGTGTAGGAATTTGTATTTCGACCAGCAATGCATTAGTGTAGTTGTCTTCTCACACTACCCTTCTAACTGTGCTTATTTCTGCCCTTTGTCATTATTGATAATGGATTGGATATGAGGTCAAACCTCAGGGTTGTTTTGATATGCATTTTTCTTCTTCTTAGTAATTTTAAACTTTTATATAGTTATTAATTGTTAGCAATTCTTTTGAAAACTATTCATCTTTTGACCACTTATCTATTGGGGAATGGCTGTTTATTTGTGCTAGTTGTCTATGTAGCTTAAATACAAAACTCTCATCAGAAATATCAACTGCTTCCCTTATTATCTTAGATGCATTAAGCTTATTTGTGCAAATACTTTTTATTTACATGTAGTCAGAATTATCTGTCTTATTTTTATAATTACCTCTATTCCTTATTTAACTAAGAATTCATATCCTACTTGTAGCTATGCACAGTATAAATTCTGTTTCTCTTCTAAGTTTTTGTGGTATGATCTTTCACAATTAGCTCATGTATCATTTTGAACTTATTGAGGAATATGTTGTAAGATATTGGTTTAAGCCTGATTTCTGTCAAAACTGCTTTCCAGTTTCTTCAAAAGTTCTTATCAAACAAGGAGTTCTTTCCTGGGTAATTTATGCTTTTAGGTTTATTGAACACTAGATTATTGAATTTCATTATTTCTGATTCTCTCCTGTCTAGTCTGTTCTTTTTTCCCCCTTAAACTAATACCAAATGGGTTTGGTGATTTAATGATGTTGTGAGATCTTTAGTGCTATTCTATATTCTGCCCCTCTCCAACCCCCCAGTGATTGCTATTATTTCTTTATCTAGCTCTGTAAATTATCCTTTTAGTATTTTAATTAGCATAACATTAAATCTGTAAATTTGCTTCCATAGTACTAGAGTGCTACCAAATGAAATCCATTCCTACTCTAGATCTATGAGTTTTTTGTCCTCACTTAACTCTTGGAATTCTTTTGCACTCACTTAACTCTGTTGCCTCATCTGGAAATGGAGGTAAGAGGGTAACTGGATCTTCTTCTGGGCGTGTGCAAAGTTGTTCTTCCTGGCTGCTTCTGGCCATCTATGACTTAGCACTGAAAGATTTGGAACACTAAGATCATGAGGCATTCTCCTTATTGGCCTCTGAGTAGGAAGAACTAATAACAGTGACTATTTAAGAGAGAATGACCCCACTTTCAGTATTCCCTTCCCTTTGGGCTATTTAGAGATGTATTTTATGAGGGGCAACAGTGAAAGCTTATCTTACCCTTACCTGGTTGCCAAGTGTCAATGAGCATATAGTATCTGAAGCATATGTTGTCCTGCGGTGACAAGTCTAAGCCTGGGTTTTAGACTGCCTCTTTTGTGTTCGGTTGTTTTTTTTTTTTCCCCTAATTTTAGGTGAATGAGTATCTATACCACAATCTATACCAAATTTGTGAATTCATGAGATCTAGAAGTCCTTAGTCCTTTTGGTCAGAGCTGACTGGCAGCACAGAAAGGAGTTCCCAGGAGCAACTCTTCAGCTTGGCCCATTTGACCAAAAGACATTTACCAAGAATTCTTTGGACAGTACAGAGTCAAAGTGAAATGTCAAATGTCAGTTTGTTATTCATACAAACTGCTTTATATTTTGATAAGGTTTAAACAGCAACCTCTCAAGTGCATAATTATACATATTAAGTTATACAATCCTGTTTTAGGTATTTTTTGTAAATGCATTTTGTAAGTCTTTTAGAATCTCTTTGGTGTTTAGGAAATAAGTACCTGTCCCATACCTGATTTGCCATTTTTAATTGAGTGTGTTTTTCCTGCTCTTTTTGGAGAGACTTAAATGAGCCAAAAATCTAAGTCTCAAGCAATTTTTGCTCAAGGCACTTGAGTGGGGGTATAATGAGCCAAAGAGGGTTAGAAAAACTAGAAAAACTAACCCCCCTATTAAAGACCAGGGTCCTCTAAGACTGAGTTCAATATAAACCATGTGTAGGCCCATAATTCTTTTTTTTTTTTTTTTTCTTTTTTTTAGAGGGGGAAGGCTAGAGGATTGGGGTTAAGTGACTTGCCCAAGGTCACATGGCTAGTAAGTATTAAATGTCTGAGGCCAGATTTGAATTCAGGTCCTTCTGACTCCAGGACCGGTGCTCTATTTACTATACCATCTAGCCGCCCCTTAGGCCCATAATTCTTTAAAGAGAGAGAGTGGGTATAGTATCCAAACCCCTGAGTCCTCCAGCCAGTATTATTTTTAAAATTTTAATATTTAATTTAAATAATATTTAATATTATTGTATTGTTATTTGTAATATAGTCATGATTATTATATTATTATTAGAGGATCCAATAAAGGCCATGTAGAAGAAGAGGCCATTTTCTGCTCTGCAGTTGGAGTGGGCCTACAGTTCTAGCCTATCAGTCTTTAAGAGAGTTAAGCTTCTTATTTGATTTATTTTCAAAATATTCCTTTGAGGTAGGAAGACTGCCACTTATTATTAGTCCCTGCTTAGAGCTGAAGCAGCTGCAGTGCACAGGGGTTTAGATGTCCATTGGTAGAGGGCAGGCTGACCAGGTTGACCAGCTTTGGAGACCCCGTGGCATACTGAATATTTGCTTCTGGCTGTACTTGAGTTTGCTTAGCAAAAAGCACTCCATTCCCCTTCCTCACATGCAAATTTTAACACTGTCTCTGATACACTGTATAGCTACTGTACCTTGACTTTCAATTATATTAAATCCTATTATAATCACTTTCTTATAACAAATCCTCTTTAACACCTGAAAGGCTCAGCTCCCATGGGTGTAGTGTGATGTTCTTGAAATAAAAAAACAAACTAAAAAACAAAAAACAAAAAAACCAAGAATCTTAGTGGAAATGCAATAGTTGTTTCATGTGCTTTGAAAATGAGCCTGGCATAAGGGCTTTACACATGTAGTTTACATTCAAATCTAGTAGTGAAAAAGGAAAAGTTATTCTAAGCCATCCAAATCTGGCTTGACCTATAAGCCAGCTGCCTTTGGCACAGTGCATTTGAATCAATGTGTTATCATGTTAAAATATGTTCTAGGAAGAAGCCATTACTACCCAAAACTGGGCCTGGAATTCTTGATTAGTGTCATTACTATGATTAATACAGATTGGTATGCTCTCCATCAGTCTGGAACAAGAACACATTTGATAAAGGTACTTGATTATCATCTACCTGGTTTTAATTTTTATTAGTTAATATCTAGGGGGATCAGGAGTGAATGACTTGTTTATTTTTGTTTTTCTTAGGTGCCTGTTTTAAATTTACTTGCAACTTAATGGCAGCCAGAACTAGATGATTTTTGGACTAATAGTTGTACTTCCTAAAATATACATTGTTCCAAAATCCAAATAGAACGTACCATCAATAAACATGAGAGCCACTACAATCTGAAATTATCCTGAGCTTAGAAAATGAGCTTTCTATCTCATTCTATTTAATCTACCCTAAAAGGGTGATGTCAAGTTATCTGATTCAGCTTAACAAGTATTTATTAACACCTACTATATATCAGGCTCTGTGTCATTAGTCCTGGCCCCCAAGAAGTTTACGTTTTACTCGAGGACATTAGCTGTGTGGTCACTGATGGCACTTATGAGCTCCAGTTTTCCCAGATGTAAGATGAGAATAATAATATTTGCCCACCTACTTTACAGTGTGGTTGTAAGTACAAAAGTACGGCAAATTGGCATATAAATGTGAGATAGTATAAGGGGTCAGAATGGGCCTGAAAGCTGTCATTTCTCTAAGTTTATTCTTTCATCTTTATATGCATGAGTGAGAAACATGTTTCCCATTGATCTGTTAATTTAGCATTTTCTCCATATGGTCTGCTCTGCATAGCTGGATATGACTTTGAGCCACTCATCGTCCTGTATTACATATTGTTGAATAGAGCCGGTTAGAAATCATAGTGAATAGAATGATGGACATGGAGTCAGGAAGACCTGAGTTTGAATCCTGCTTCAGAACCTTTTGAACTCTGTAACACTTAGCAAATCCCTTAACGTCTCTGGGCCTCAATTTCCTAACCTTTAAATTATGGGACTAGACTCTTATTTTCTCTTCCAACTCTAAATCTATGATATAAGGAAATAAGTAGGAGCCCTAGCAGTAGTGAAGTTTCTTCAGTTTGAAGTCATACTATTTTTATCCCTCTCCACCCCACTCCCTGGCAGATGCTTCCAGTGGACTTACAGATTTGATTTTTTGAGGATTGATAGCCTTTTGTTGATTTCTTGGCAGGGAGAATGTTTCCCCAATTAATCAAATTCTGACCCAAATCTCACTTCATCCCACATGTACTTAGAGATCTATCTCTGTCCTTTATTATTCTGTCATTGTCTTAGAAAACACACACACGTGTATCCACACCCTCTATAATTACATGTCAATCAGATGGCTGAGTAGTTACATTTTTTCTTGCTTGTTTTATATTTTTACCTGTGATTGCCAGGTTATGAGTCACACCTTTAAGAGAGAGAGTTTTCCCCCCTTTTGCCTGAATTTCCCCCTTTTCCTATTACTCCTTTTAGGGCTAGAGGTTAGGATCCCTATGATTTCAGTTCCCACCTGGGTGTCCAGTTCCCCTGGCATAACCTTGTGCTGGCAAAGCTCTAAGTTTTCATCCATGTGGCTCTGGTTCAAGTCCCTCATGCCACCTGAGTGTACAGTGGGCTGGGATTGGTCACAGAAACCCTGGCTGCTGGCTGAACCTGTTTACATAAAGACGGAACACAGCAACTGATTAAGAGAGCCACCTCCTACTGGTTAGTTTTGGAAAGAAGCCCAGAATTTTCTATGGAGATGGTAGCTTCAGAAAGTTTGGTCAGAATCTCAGCAAAAGGTAAGGGAACACAAAGCAGTTGTAGGCTCCCCTGTCTTTGGACTTACCATTACTCAGCAAGAGTCAGGATGAAAGTATTTGGTCAATACAATTTCTTCACTGACTTTAGCTCTATGAAAAGGGCATTCATTCTGTTGTGTACAAAGGCCTAACCAGTGCAGTCTGAACAAAGCTAAGACTAGACAGACTTGTATTAGGACCCAAATCAGTTCCTGTAACCCCTTAGGGCTGACCTCTGACTTTAATTTGGTAGTATGGCATCATACATGGGGGAGTTATTTCTAAGTAACAGGGACAATTCTATATGTGAAAAATTATGCCTTGTAGGTTTCCAACTTAGATTCCAGAACAAGGCTTGATGGAATATGTCTACTAATAATTCATGGAGAAAGTATTAGTTCCCAAACTTTGCATGTCACTTGCTACCTCACTTGAATATAGCTGAAGAAGCAATATTTCTTACAGGCAAATATTATGGGAATCTGAAGTTTTCCCCTGCCCCTAAGCCCTTTGATAGGCTTAAGTGGCGCTAAGAACCTTCCCCAATCTGAAAGTATACTCTGCCCCCTAACAGGCTGAATGTGGTCACATGGAACCTGTGGCGGGAGGCTTGTTCTTCAGGAATGCCCACCCACACCTTATTACTTTGTGATTGGGCAGTGGATCAAGAGGGCTGTGGCATTCTCTGATCCAGGAGAAGGCTATATATACCCTGATGTGAATTTTTTCTTTGGGGCTCGCTTTGGAAAGAGTTGTGTGATTTGGCCAGATGAGATTCTAGGAAGCCATTGATTGAGCCTCCTGGCTTTGAAAACCCAGATGTTGGTGCTTCCCTCTATGGTTACTGACTAGGTATGGATGTAATAGTCAGATGGTTGGAAGTCTGTCTGCTAATCTGTTTGTCTGCTTCTAAGTTCTGCTTGTAACTTGTAAGTTCAGTACCCCTGAACTAGGTAAATGATATATGTTCAATTAAAGTAAGATAGTTAACCCCCTTTCGAGTTGCTTTCCTTTAGAAAAGGAGATCTAAGAACCTGTGCTAGCAGCCATCCTGGGCATGCTAGGGTACTTGCTGATACAACAATGAGACAGAAAACTCTGTTGTCATGTCTTACACAGATACCCTGAACCAAAAAATGGATTTGGGGTTTGCACTTTTTATATATTTATTGAAGTACAAAATGTCATGTTGCCAACTTTTATATCTATGTGCTTATGAAAAAGAGAATGAGTATTGACACTGAGACAATCTTTTGCATCAGTTCTTTATCATATGCTGTAAAAATTGGTGATTTGGGTATGTTTTTGCCCTCTAGTCTGTTACTTCCAAAGGTTAAAAAATGAAATAAAGCCCCTACTTTTATAAAAGAAAAAAACACCTTTGCATAGATTATTATATAAATAAATCTTAACAAGTACTGCAGTTCTTTTTACCAAGCACAAAGACTTATTGTGTGATTTATGTGAAAAGGTTATATAACTGTACTCTGTTACTTTAAATAGTATTTTTTATTTAAACTGCCAACTTCTTCATCACTAGCAAAGAAAAAATGCATATTTTCTAAGCACAAAGGTAATTTTCAAGGACTGTAATTAGCTCATGATAACTCTGTATTTTGTGATGTCTTTGCTGCTGAACTAGAAAAGCAATGGACTTTTTTCATTGTTAAAACCAAACTATGGCACCTGCAGTATGTCAGTACAGTGAGAATCAGAGGGAAGAAAAAGTTTTTAGCTGTTATCCTTGGTCAGAGGAAAATTATGGATGCAATAAAGTAACAGATCCTGTAATTTTCATTTGGCTCCATCTGTGTTACACACACACACACACACACACACACACACACACACACACACTTTCATAGAGCTCCATTTCCTCCTGTTCTTCTCCCCTGACTGACTGTCTCTCTTTCCAAGAAATCAGATAAAACATTCAAAAACCAGACAGAATAAATGGTGTTATAGATGAAACTATAAGGAAGAGAGAGGGAAAAGTAGAAGAAAGCTAAGGAAAGAAAAACTAGGTTTGAGCAGTTTTTTGTTTGGTTGTCTTTTTGCAAGAAAAACGAGAAAAAAAATGAAGGAAGGGAAAAAATGAATTGAATGAAAATTGACTAAAGACTAAGTAGGAACTTTAAAGGAGGGGATGCCAATGAATCAGTTCACCACACCCTGTATAGCAGAATGTCAGAGCTAAATAAGACCTTGAAGACTATCTAATTCAACCTGTACTGGAACAGAAATCTCTCTATGATATTTCCACGAGTAACCTTTCAGTCTCTGCTTAAAGACCTCCTGTGAAGGAGAATTGTGACTTCCTGGGGAAGCCTATTCTGCTTTTGGACTGCTCTGATTGCTAGGATTCCCTCCACCCCCAATATAGGGTTAAATATACCTCCTTTGGGCCAAGAAGAACGCGTCTAATCCCGCTTCTATATTACTCCCAAATACTTGAGGACAGCTATCCTTCCTGCCACTTCCTCCCTTTCCTCCCGACTGTATATTATCTTCTCTAAGAGGTTTATCTCCAATTCTTTCCACCAGTTCTCCTATAGCATGAGCGCTATAAGCCTCTGACAATCTTGGTTGTCTTCCTCTGGATATGTGAATGTAACATTCATAGATTAAATCTCAAGAAGGCTGATTGTTTGGCAGATGTTTCACTTTTATCAGAGTGCGTAGTTTGGAGAGATAGACGAAGTGTGTATATTTTGTGACTTTTGGTTAATTGATAAATAATTTTTCTCCCTTCCTTCATTAAAAAACCCCCACAATATGGAATCCTGATCCCTGTGATTGGTAGAGTTGTAGGTGGATGTGGTCATCGAGTGCAAGCCAGGGTGACAGAGTTAGAATAATTCCAAGGGCAACATGGAACATCTCAGAAGGATTGGCCCCCTTCCTAGAACAGAGAAAATATAGTTTCAGGCAGCAGAGTCCCCTGAGAACCATAGCTCCCCCTGGTATTTGAATGTCCAGTTCCTTCTGTCCAATTAAGGCAGTAAGGTGTGGGTAGTGTATAAAGTAGTAGATCTGGAATTAGGGAGACAGGTTCAGGTCCTGCCTCAGACAGACTTGCAACTATGTGATGACCCCACTTGGGCAATTCACTTAATGTCTGCTGTCTCAGTTTCCTCATCTACAGAATGAAAGGCTTGGATTGGGTGGCCTTTTAGGCCCCTTCCAGCTCAAAATCTATGATTCTGTGATGCTAAGCACCTATTGGTGGGGATCGTTCTGAGTACCAAATGGGATAACATATAAGAGTACCAAATGGGATAACGTATAAAGTACTCTTCCAGCCTTAAAGCACTATGAAATGCTAGTGATTATTATAGCAGACATATTTTGCAGGTTATGCTTTTAACCAGGAGATCTTCTTCACGGGATGATTTTCTACCAAGTAAAGACTGCAACTATGTAAACAAATGGAAAATCTGTAAACATCACCTCAAGTTAAGAAAATCTTGTGCTTCAACATAAATTATCCTATCCACAGAAGTGCTCTTTGGGAGTGGATGAGAAAGCTTTCATATGCTTGGTCATCAACCAGGGTGCCCAGGTGGCCCTCTGGCAGGGGCGCAACAGTTATATAACACACTTCCAGTCTGGGCTGGAAATATTAAAGCTAAGTTATTGCAAGAATATCAGCAGGACAAATAATACCTACTTATTCAAAATATTACATTACAATTTCAACAGCTCCCTCCTTCCTTTTCCAACTGATATGGGATTGAGTGAGATAAATGCTTTCTCAGGCCAGTGTCCAGATATTTGCCTCTGTGCAATGCTAAGTGGAGAAAGGTCATTGAATCTTCAAGGGAGCCTTGCAACTAACTGGAGAAGAGAAATGAGACAATGCCTGCCTCTTTTGATACATGCTGGATAACAATTTTAATCATTGTACTCAACAGCCAGAATTGGGTTGTAGTGTCATTGTGATGGCTTTAAAAGTAACGCTAGTATGTTGAGTCCATGTCAATTGGAGTCCTGGGTATTTAGAATCTCATTAAATCATGTTGTCTGGGAAAGTGTCAGATACCCTATTTAACTGATCAAATAAGGAAGGTCTGAAAGTTAATTTCCTAGCTGAGAGAGAGGAAGTCAATTAAAAACACACATTTGAACAATAATCAATTTGCTTCATAGGAGAACCCAAAGCAAGTTAAAAAAATAATTTGAAATATGTGTTTTGAACCAGAAGAGGAGTGCATATCCCAGGAGAAAAAAAAGTTAAAATGTAAAAGGAAATTGCCAACTTAGGAGAACTTGGGCATTAAGTTTCAGATGCTGTCTTCTCAAAGTTTTAAGCCCCTTCTTCCCCCCCCCCCCACTTTAACTCATTGCTCTAAACGAATGAAACCCAGTTGAATCTCTTCAAACAGCAGATACTTTCTCTGAGACTTAAAGGCTATCTTGGGCTTTTGGCAAAGGTTGATGAGTAATATAAATTCCTCTGTGTGTTCAACTGAGAGGATCGGGCTAAAATTAACCCTGTTCATAGACAGGAGGTAGCCGACATGACACTGTTATCCATTATGCTAAAGAGAACAGTTTCTTTTTAAACCTGGAGGAAAAATTCAGAGACAAAAAGTCATTTGAATGAATTATGTGGTCAGTTTTGTTTGGCCTGGGTCACTTGGAGAGATACCTCTCTATTTCTGTCCTGTTTTTCCTGACTACGTTTAGCCTTTAAACAATTAGACATCCATGAGCATTGCAAGGAAAAAAAATGTCACCTGCTCTAGAAATTCCAACATTTTGTATTTTTAGATGCTGGGGTCAGGGCAAGTGCAAAAATGATGGCATTTCTGCCTTTACAAGCAATTCTTTTGACTTTGTCTATGGTAGAACACAACAAAGTATGCATTGAAGGAGCTGATTGTTCCACTTTTAACCCCTTAGGGTCAAAAGCACAAAGCATGGAATACTGGCATATTCTTTACCTACAGACATATGAGGCATAACATCCTGCAGTCCTCCAAGTGTGAGATGTTCTCCATGTTATAGAAAAGCCCAGAGTTTGAAGAACTCACCCAGGGGTACAATTACTTTCTTGTTGCACTTAATGAGCTGTAGCCTTCAAAGTAAAGTATAAATAGACAACATTTTATTTGCTTCTAATTCTAATGTTTTGTGATCAGTTTTACATGTTAGAAAGAGGGACTATATTTTCCCCTGGGGTACACATCTTCTCAAGACATCTTCTCTATAATTTTCAAAGAAACAGTCTGATAATACCTAAGGATAAATCACACACGAAAGCAAAAGAGGCAAAGTAGAAAGACGTTGAATTTGGTGTGAAAGACTGCAAGTTTAAATTCCAGTCCTGTAATTCACTTATGTTCACTTATGTGAACTTGGGCAAGTAACTTAACCTCAATTTCCTGATCTATAAAGGGAAAGATTGGACTTGATAACTTCTGAGGCCACCTTCAGCTCTAAATTGATGATCCCATGAACTCAAGCACAATTGTGCTTGAGTTCATACAAGACTCAACTTCCAGGTAAATGAAGTAGCCCAATTACAGATGTCTCTTTTATGAGAATAAATGCTTTGACCCAGTGGGATGATGGAATTCCCCTCCTTCCCAATTCTTTCCTTCATCATTATAGACCACATTCAAAGCTTGAGAACATCCCATCTCCTTTAACTCTCATAGCTTTCTCACCTTATCTCAGTGCCAACTGAGCACAGTGATCTGAAAGATATCGATGAGGGTGAAAGTATGAAAGAAAGTGAAGAATCTAGGGGGTGGAAGGCAAAGAAATTATGACTATGAACCTCACTTCTGGCCTCTCACTATAATTTATAAGCCCATGAAACTCTAATACTTATCTCGTTGCTTTGCTCCATATCCCTCCCCCACAAAAATTGCCTCTGGAGGAAAACCTGCCTTCCCTTCCTGGGCTGTAGGGCTGAGGGGATAGGTATGTTTCTGGCATCCTAATTTTGAATTATTAAGTAAGTTTCTCCATAGAAAAACTGTTATACTTGGCAGTTAGGTACTACAATATTCTTAATGTTATATTTCATATACATTATGGGTTAAGGAGGCTTTTGTATGTTGTCTTGGGGAAACAACCATTATATCAGCATTATTTCTATGGGGAAAGTTCTGTGTGTCAAACAAATAACTTTAAAAAAATGGATCACAGCTTGTTCATGAGTTGGGGCCTACTTTTTGCCATTTCTAAAACATTACACTCAATCTCTAATCTCCAAGTCCTTCTACCAGCTGTCTGCATGCCTCCGACATTGTTCTTCCCTCTCTGCCCCTTGGTTTCCTTTGCTTCCTGCAGGGTCTGATCAAGTTCTATGTTCTTCCTTTTTACTTCCCCAAGCTACTAGTTCTGTCTTTCCTCGGATTACCTTTCTTCTACTCTTTGTATATCTTCTGTGTACTTAGTTATTTAAATGCTGCCTCCCCCATTAGAAGTCAAGCTTATCAAGGGACTGGGTTGTTGTTGTTGTTGTTGTTTTTTGCCTTTGTTTCTATCCCCAAGCACTTAGTACAGTGGCTAAGTACTTAATAATTATTATTTTTTTGCCCATGGGCAGGAGGGATAGAAGGGGGCTAGGGGACAAAAAGAAATGAAAGAAGGTCCTTGAAAAATAAAAAAAAATATGCAGAGGAAAACCAAAAGAAAACCAGAAAGACCCACAGATAAGCAGAATAGCTTTGAAAGTTACAGGTTGAATATATCATATATTTTAAAAGAAAAGCAAGTTGTATATAATATATATATATATATATGCATAAAATGTGTATGTATATAGTTGTGTAATTATATATAACTATATATATTATAATTTATGATTATATATAAATATTATAATAGATAATATATGTATATCTACAGTTTTTTTATTTATCTATATGGAAATACTAATTCTGTTTGATGTCTGTTAAGCTCAGAATAAAAAAACTTACTAAAAAGTGTTGACTAATTCAAAAAGGTTCTTTTATCAATGATTTAGGGCCTTCTTTGCCTTCCCTTTGTTCCTCATTCTCTGGATGTTGAAGAGAAACTGTTGAGAAGAAGGTAAATCGTAGAGATCTGGGCCTGGGGAACAGAGAAGGCTTTACCCTTTGTGCTATTTGTTATGTTCTACTAGAGGCTGTGTGGGTGACTGTCTTAAGTTGCCAACTCCAAAAAAGAAAGCCAGGTATTCAAAATGGGGGGAAAGGAGATGCTTCATGCAAAATGAAAACTTAACACCTTGCTGGATTATTAATCTATTAACCTACTTTTACAAATAGCTTTAAAAACCATTATGCCCCCAAGATCTGCATTTGACCCACAACATTTATCGTTTCTGCTCATATTTGTCAACATTACTCTTATAACCATTTCCTCTGCTTCCTTTATTAGACCCTGGGCACTTGGCCAATACTTATATTCAAGGCTGCTTTGCTCCCTCTTCCTCTATTACAAATGGAAAGGGACTAATTTAGAGGAAAACAATCCTGGTGGGATGAAGCAAAAGCATATTGATAGTGACTTAAAACAGGATAAAGAGGGGGGAGGAAAGAGGCTCTCTTCACTTTATAGGAAAGTAGAAAGGAATGAACTTCTTATTTTCTTGATATTGAAGGATGCAGGTGCTAGGTTCCAGGGGGATCGCTTCAATTCGTACCATATAACCACTGGTAAATTTCCAGTGGTATTGAGAAAAAATACTCCATAATGAGACACATTTTAAAAAAGGAATGAATATCTAGGTACTGAGAGATGACAAGGGGAGGAACTCTTTCCCACCTTCCTCACTTTACTGATATTTACCTTTATTCTTCTTTGAGGGATGATATGAAAATAGTGAGATACGATATGAACGAGCACTTGGAGCTTTTTGGAAGAAATTCAAGACATTAATGTTATTGTTATTACAAAGTGAGAGCAATTATTCAGCTGAGATGCACAACAGAGCAGAAGAGAAGTACCTAATAATACCTGTGCCATGAAACCACTTTGAATCTCTTTTAAAACCTTTTAAAAGTATTTTGTTCCAATATGGATACAGCTGACTTTAGAAATTGGTTCTGAAGAACTTCTTTGGTTAAAGCAGTTTACTTCATCCAGAATTGGTTTAAAAAAAAAATGCAGCCTACTAGTAGCAACAAACGGTAGGAAGTGTCATATCTAAATGTCCGGTGAGATGGGCTTCTATTTTAATCCCACTTAAGCCTCCCCTTCACCAAGACGTAGACCCCTCATTACTTAGGAACATACCTGTTTCTCCCTGCTCCTAACTTAGTGTGTTGTGGAAGTAACCGTGAGTTTGAAAAGGTTATTTCAACTATACACAGCGAGGCTCTATCAAATTATTAGAGCTTTGAGTATAAGCTCAATGATGGATAGTATGATTTTTAGTTTGAGGACTAGCCTGGATAAATGGAGCTTGCCTTCTCTATGAGTTAAATAGTATGACTTAACATGTTTTCCCTGTTGATTGGTAATAGAGGATGGGGTTTTATGGAATTTATCTTCTTCAGAAAGCCTATCTGGTAACTTTGTTGTATTAAGATCCTTCATATTTTGTTGCCTTAAATCTTCAGTGTAATAAAATCTGGTTCTTTAACATTTATTAGCACACATTAATAATAGAAGAGGTGTGTGTGCGTCAGTTACAGGAGGCAAAAGAAGAGTACAAAGAATCATTCTTCTCTTTCTCTCTCTCCCTCTCTCTCCCTCCTTCTCTCTCTCTCTCTCTCTCCCTCCCTCTCTCTCTCTTTCTCTCTCTCTTTCCCTCCATCCCCGCTCCGTCCTTCCCCCCACTCTCTCTCCCTTTCCCTTCTCCTTTCCCTCTCCCTCTCTCACATCTCAGTGGAGAGTACTGGCTTTAGAGGTAGAGGACCTGAATCTCTGCACAGATGCTTATGGATCCTCTGAAATACTGTACAGAACAAGCTCTCTGAACATCAATTTCCTCATTTATAAAATAAGAGAGTTGAACTATGAATGAATGAAGCACATATTAAGAGCTTAAGCTCTGGGGAAAGAAAAATAAGACTTCCAGTTCTCAGGGAGTTTACATTCAAATGAGGGATACAACATCAGAGAGTCAGATGGAAAAATCTAGATGGCCACTTGTGTCTCTCCTAGTCCTAGATCTATGATCTTGAGTTTGTCTCCACTGTGATAAATTTTTGGCGATAGTGATTTTTGAAGACCATTAACTAAGTTGTAAAATGGGTTGGTGTGTCATCATCAGTGCTGTTTGAGGGAATAACCATACCATAGAAATTATAGATACTTGAAGCACTGAATTAGTATATTAATGAGCTATTAGTCAAAGGAAAAAAAGAGCAGAACAAGACAATTTTATTTCCTTTTCTCCAAAAAAGATATGGCAGTTGAAAAAACCCAAATGATGATTAGAGGAATTTAATCACAAGAGTAGAGATGAGTCTAGACGTTGCTATGATTTCTTATTTGCTCATTTGGCTGTGTAGGGGAGAGGATATAAAGGAGTCATACACCTACCTGATCAAAGAACTAGAAGAGAAAACTAAAGTTAGGCCTACAGTTAATTTTGATACTATGAGTGTATGAAATGGGCCTATGAGGGAGGGAGTGCTTCAAGTATCTGGTAGCTATAAAGCATCTATAAAGTCTTTTGTTGCTATGTTGACCTGAAGTTCTGGTGTTATGGGCAAGCCTGGGTTAGCCTTTACAGCATGCCTAGATTGCTTAACATCAAGGCACCCCTAAGAAGGATTGCTTAGGCCTAGATCTCCTAAGATGGAGGCATTGAGTTCCTTATGATCTGAGTAGGGGGGGTGTAGCCTCCTTTGATTAGCTGCATAACTCTAATGTGTCTTGCTTGAAGTCGGTCTCTTTTTTTGACTGGGGCTCTTTCCTACCTGTATACCCCTTCCTACTGAGTCCAAAGGGTGACACAGTTCACCCACAATGCCAGTGCCACAAGCTGAACCAGTGAGAGAGGAAGGACTCCTTTCTCTTGCTCTCTTTTATCCTGACTCTAAGAAATGGACCTAGTGGTTTTGGGTGCCATTCTGTGTTATTTATCCTGAGTTGTAAGTGGTAGTGGTTATCCCTACCTGGACCTAGGAGTTTGAGCCATGGCAGCAACCTTAGGCCCCCAGGATTTCCTGTGACATGTCATAGCCTTCCATCCAGTGAAGTTGGCTTCTCAATCCAAGAAACTTGAAGAAGGGATGGTGGTGGTTGGATTTGGAATTGGGACCGTGCCCTATAGAAACACAGAAATTATGTATGCTTATGGATGTACATTTGGTTATATCCTTCAATTGATTCCATAGTTTTATAGAACTAAACTGTGAACTAATCCCCTTCTCTTCTCCAGAGACTGAGGTGGTACAAAAGGAAATGAGGATTGTGTTGGAGAATATGTTTGTATGTTTGTGATTATACCTTTTGAATTAAATATTTTTTAATCTTACTACTATAAATAAGCAAATAAGTACTTATATAAAGCCTATTGGATTCTAGGTTCTGTTCTAATAATACTAAAAATTTAATTTTAAACATAAATACATCTGCACATATGTGCATGTATAAGATATATGCAAAATTAATACTTTTCTATTTTGTGAAATAGAGGCACTAACAATTGAGGCCTTAGCTCATTGAAAGTCACATCTGGGGGCGGCTAGGTGGTGCAGTGAGTAGAGCACCGGCCCTGGAGTCAGGAGTACCTGAGTTCAAATCCGGCCTCAGACACTTAACACAAAAAAAAGCTAGCCGTGTGACCTTGGGCAAGTCACTTAACCCCAACTGCTCTCCAAAAAAAAAAAAAGAAAAAAGCAAAAAAAAAGAAAGTCACATCTGAACTGAGTTTTGAAGGAAACAAGGAGGTGGATAAAGATGGAGTTCATTCTAGATATGTGAGTTGTGGTTGTCCTTCGTTCTTGAAGAGGACCATGACAAGAATGTGATGCCATGACATACAAATGAATTGGATTGAAGTGAGGGAGGGCTGTACAAAGTCACCAGCCTCACTTTCTCCTCCAGAGCCATTTGGATTCAGTGGCCAGATACGGATCGGGACAACTGGAGATGGCCCAGGACGCACTGGGAGACCTTGGTCCTTTTGTCAGGTCTTGGAGACAGCTTATGCAAAGACATGGAGCTAGAGTATATTGTGTGAAGAATAACAAGTTTGTTTGGATTGTGGAGTGTGTGGAGGGAAGACATAAAGATTATTTCTAATAGAGTTCAAAAGAAGCTTTCCAATTCGGTCTGAGGGGAGAAAGGTTAAAATAAGATGTGATTGATCTGATGAATTAGTAAGAAAGTTACTGATTAGTATGTTAGACTAGTTTCCTTAAAAGGTGGCATTTTTTTCATACTTAGGGTTTGGTGTGTGCTCAATTGATTTCATAAAAAGCTTCATTTTTATAGCAAATGTCTGAAAATGTCGTGGTTTTTGAATAGAAAGTCACCATAAAAATCCCTGATATAGCATAAGCCTAGAAGTTCAAACCATATGACCAAAGTTGAGCTTGTCAGCCTAAACACATGACGTCACAAGAGTAAAGAGTACAACTTGATTAACTGAAAAGGAATGAGAAGATATACAGAGCCCCATAGGAGATACAACTACCTTCAAATTTTGTGTTTTTCCCAGCAATTATAGCTTCATGCGCAGAATGTAGTAAGATACTGAGAATCTTATGGTTCCATGCACATACACAGAGGAAGAAGGTTTTAAGTTGAATTGGTTCATCATCCCAGAAGGGCTCAGGACTTATTTGGCACTAGTGATATATTTAAAAGAATTAATCCAGGTCTGTGATTTCATCAGTGTGAAGTTCTACAGATGCAGATCTTAGGAAGTTTCTTAAAGTACAGAGACATTAAGGGACCTTCCCATGGTCCCACCACTGGTATATATCAGAAGCAGGATTTGAATCCATGTCTTACTCTGAGGTTATATGTCTATCCACTGTATCATATAGCCTGTCAGTGAGGGTTTAAGGAGGAAGAATTGGACTCTCCTTTAGAGCCAATATAAGATGTCGAATTCTCTTTCTTATTTCTGTAAGCTCAGATGATTGGTACAGCCTCTTCCAGGTCTGTGATTATGTGAATGGGGGAGGTGACACAGCAGAATTATGACTTATCAGTTATAATGCACTTGTCTAGACAAAACACCAGCCTGGAATAGACCCCAAAGCAATCATTTGCTCTTCAATTTTTATTTTGCAGAAGTTAAATTGGTGTTATTTCTAAACATAATGACAATATTAATATGCTAAAATTTTTCAGAATCAAACAAGGGAAAGCAATGTTTGGATTTTAAGTAGTTAAAGCTCAATTTACCAACCCCATACATTTGAATTCTTGCTATATATGTTTCCACATAGTGGCAGAGATATGCATGTTGAGGTGACCTAATTAAAAACTTTGAGGCAGAGGGAGCAAGAAACCAAGCTCTGAAACCCCATGTGGCTCACATCAGTGAGACAGCTAAAAATGGCTGTTTTAGTCATAGGGCACTTGCAGCCTTTGCCTGCAGACATATTCTGCCACCAAACAATTGATTGTGCTCACCATTTCAGCAGCTCAGTACATGAGGACATTTTATTCTCATCCACAGAAGCCCTTTCCAAACATTACTGAGAAAACTGATAAGAAGAAAAGTCACCCACTGATTTGTTCTCAGAAAGAAAGCATTAGATTTAACTACAGGGCAACGCTGCCCTTATTCTTACAGACTCAGCTGACAGTCAGATTGCCAGGCGGTGTTTACTCTGCCAAGTGTGGTGGTGAAATGAAGGCAAGCATGTGGTTTTTATTACCATTTTTTCAACTTTTTTCGGGTTTAGAAAGAAGGACGTCACCATAGATGATAATTCAGCTTGGAATGAATATATTTTCAATGAAGTCTTCAGTAACTGGTGATTTGTTTTAAATTCTCAAGTTTATATTCACATTTCACAATATGGACAACTTCAAGTACAGGATATGTGAAGATCCTACTACATGCAAATATCCCACTTTGAGCCAATTTTTCCTCTTAAAAAAACAGCCCTAAGCCCTTACTTAAAACTTTTAAAAAGATAGGACTGAAAAAAGAAACCACAGAAAAACAATGAGCTGAATTCTGCCCATCTGTCCACTTGCACTGCCTCTTTTGAAGTCCTCTCTGACTTTCTATGTGTCTCCAGTCAGAGTTTGCCTTAAATTAAATCAATCTCTTTTTAAACTGTATATTCAAGTGCTTTAATTTGGCATTTGAGATTCGTGTTTCCTCGTTTAAAAGAGGAGATGATCCTGTGATTATTCATGCTCTGAATCCTCCTGGGTAATCTTAGAAATACAATTCTCAGAAGTTCTCAAACACTAAACTAAAATGAATGATATAATTAATAGGAGGCTTTGTAAAATCGTAGATTTTCTGAGGGGCTTTATTTAGTACAGAGAATGAGTTTATGAATTATGGAGGCAGCATATTGGATTTGAAGTCAAAGTTCTTGAGTCTGAATTCCTGTTCTGCTACAGTAGCTACGTGACCTTTGGCCAGTCATTTAGCCTGGCTTGGCCTCAATATTCTCATCTGTAAAATGAGGGGGTTAGACTATATGGCTTTGAAGTTTCCTTACAGCTCTAAATACGTGAATCTAGGTTTTATGGAATACCATTCTATACACCCTTCCCCAACATCAAATACCGTTTACTCACAGTCCATTATTCTTACCATCCAAATGACTTTGTCTTCAGTACTCAATGTATCTCTTTGAAAACCTCCCAGTAAAAAAGAATATATTTTTCAAAGTAATTTTAACTTTTTTTTTTCAGGCTGTAGGTGACCCTTAGAAGGCTGTTGTCTTCTTATACCATTTTAGGGATTCTGGGAAACTCATTAAGAAGTCATTCTCCTGGAAGCCATGCCATTCTGTCAGAGATTGTAAAGAAGTAGAACCCAGAAAGATTCCATAAGCTTTCTAAGCTGGTATAGTTGGATTTCTCTGCAAAAATTACTCAACCTCTCTCTGTCTTCACCCCAAGCAAAATGGTAACCTGTCAGTTAAGTTACATTCACCTAAAGAAAATGCAGGCCTACTTGAAAAGAAGTCGTCAAACATTGTCATTTGGGTTCCAAATGTCTGCTTTATAAAAAAGTACATGAGTTGTTGTTGTTGTTGTTGTTTTTAAACAGAACTACAGCATTAAAAACATCATCATATTTGTCAGAGTTCAATAAAAGAAAGAGGTGTTTGCATTTTAAATAGTTGTCAGTAGCATCTAGAACCAATTTCCCTAGTACAATTATCTTCACAGAATTTGGTAATGAAGTTGTATAAAGACCATTCTAATTTCTCAGATTGAACAATGAAAATAAATCCAATAAACATTTGCTAGGCACCTATTGTGTGGAGATCACTTTCCCAGCTAAGAGGAACACCAGCTTTAGATAAGATATGTGCAATGCTTCGTAAACCTTAGAGTGGCACTGATGTTGTAAGTCTGTTTACTACTTAGCATGGTACCTGACATGTAATGGGTGCTTAATAAATGCTTGTCGAGTTACTATTATAATTATTATAATTTATTACTCAACAGGTGTTAGCTCACATTGAACTGGCCGGTGGAAGTGATAGTGCATATAGGTGAATCTCAGTCAAATAGTTCTGGATGGTTCATATATGTTAGGGGGATGTGGGTTTTATACTACAGCAAAGGGAACTGTTTGCTTTAGTTGAGAGCAAACTAATCCCAACTGTCTTTGCATATTACAATGAATAGATCAGATGAGCTTAAACCTATTAACTGGTAGAATTTCTTTGGAGACAGAGTTTTTACTCATGAATATTTATTTAGATTTAGTAAAATCACTCTAGTATTGAATTTTTCCTTTCTTCCTCTTAGTGAAGCGGGTAATCTAACAAATTGTCAACAAACGTTTATTAAGTACCTACTATGTGCTAGGCTTAATACCTCCTCTCAATAAATTCTCATTCTAATGGAAGAGACAACCTACAAGAAACATCAAAAATTGGACATAATCAACAGAAGGAAGACACTATCATTAAAGGGGATCAAGAAAGACTTCTTATAAAAGATGGGATTTTAGTTGGAATATGAAGGATGCCAGGGAATCTGAGAGGTAGAGATGAGGTGGGAGGGAATTCTAGACATGGGGAAAAGCTGTTGAAAATATAAGGGTTTAGGAGATGGAATATCTTGTGTAAGGAACATCAAGAAAATCAGTGTCACTAGATCAAAGAGTATATGGTAGATAGAGTAGTATTGTGGAAGAAGATAGAAGATTTAGAAGTGGTCCAGGTTAGGAAGAGATTTTGAATGCGAAAAATAAGGTTTTGTATTTCATCTAGGAGGGATAGGGAACCATTGGAGTTTATTAAATAGGGAGGTGATATGGTGAGACCTGTGCTTTAGGATAATCAGTTTTACAATTGAGTGGAAGATGGACTGGAGCGGGGAGAGACTTGAGGCAGGGAGACCAATGAAAAAAAGCTATTACAATAGATCAGGTAGGAGGTGATTACAACCTTCATGATGGTAGTGTCAAAGGTGAGAAGAAAACATGTATGATCAATGTTACAAAGGTAGAAATGGTAGGATTGATAACTAATTGTATATTGGAGTTAAGATGGAGTGAGGAATTAAGGATGGCACTTAGATTTTGAGTCTAAAAATCTGGGATAATGGTGGTGCTCTTGATCATAATAGAAAAGTTAAGGAAAAAGAAGAAGTTTCAGATATGCTAAGTTTAAGATTTTTAACAGGCCTGAATCATATGATCCCTGCTCTTATGGGAATTTGAGTATAGCTGTAGAATATAATAAATAGATTCGGGGGAATGTTCTATTAAAGATATTATGTAATATAATACATGCTAAGTGCAATAGAGGTGTAAAATAATGTGTTATATGAGGTCCAAGAGCAAACAGGAATAGTCTATTGCAGGAGATAATATTTAAGTTGGGATTTAAGGACAGTTTAGGAATTTAACAGATGAAGAAGCAGGAGAGCATTTCAGGGACAGGGAATGTTGGTAGAGAGTCAGGAAAATATGGGGGCAAATTCAAACGACATGGAGTAATCCAGTTTGTTTGGCGTATATAGTTCAGAGTGGGTAGTAATATGACATAAGGCTGGAAAAGTAGAATAGTTGCAGAGTCATGGAGAGTAGAGAAGTTGGAACGAATATTAATTCTTTATCTGGAGAACTTTATTCAAACACACACATATATAACTTATGTGTATATAAGTGTATGTACATATATACATATAATAAAATATATACATACTTTGTCTCTGTATGTAAAGACTAATATTTTTAGGTTTTTGTTGACCAGAATAGTGCATTGAGATAATGAAACTTTGTTGCTGATGGATATACCTAATAAAAATTGGAACATGATTTAGGTCAGGGCTTCTTAAACTTTTTCCACTCATGACCCTTTCAAGCACTTCTTAAACGGTAGGGTTGTGACCCCATATCATGACCCAAAGTTTAAGAAGTTCTGGTTAAGGTGAATAGAAAAAAATGACCTTGTCACCTAAGCTCATCCTTTGTTCTGGATAACATTTGTCTTTTTTTTCTTTTAAAACACAAGTGTCTCTATTTCACATAGGCAGGAAGTATAGGAGCTATTAAAGGACCTTATCCCACTTTTTTTTTCTTGATCTCTAGAGTAAGAGGGTGAGGTATTATGTACAAAATAACAGTAGAAGTCTTTAGTGTTAGAGATGTGAGTTGTGAATTGTCCCTTGGCATATATTCCCTATATGTGGGTCTCCTATGTGTGATCCCTATATATGTGTAGTCTTTCCACTGGTAGTGTATTTGTGAGAGATTATGCCTTTGATTGATTGGGGGGAATGTTCTATTAAAGATCTTATGCTATTTCATTAAATGCCTTTACATTAAATTAATTGTGCCTGCTGGCTGACCAGACAAAAAGTAACTATTAATAGGGGCTCATAAACTATCTCTTTGAATGAATATGTTCATACAGAGTGTCTGAACTAGGGGTCCCCAAGTATGAGGGAGATGATAACTCAATTGCTTCATATATTGGGTAGAACATGCAAAGATGCCATCCTCATCTAGTCAAGAGATTCTTAACCTTTTCTGTGTCATGAACAACTTTGGTGATCTGGTAAAACCTGTCAACCCTTTCTTAGAATAATGTTTTTAAACAATCAAAGATACTGCTAAATTTAATTTAGAGAATAGTGAAAATGAAGATGTAATTATTTTTCCCCTTCAATTCAGAGACATTTCTGAAATCCAGGTTCCGTGGACCCTAAGTTAAGAACTGCTGCGCTATTCTAGCATTCTTTCTTTAGAGGAAAAAATAAAAATAAAATAATTCCACTAGCAAATGATAAATGTTAAAGTTGATTTTACAGCTGTATTTTCTTTTGAAGTCTAATGTATTATCAATGATGAAATTATGACTTACTGAAACTAATTCTCTCTCTTTCTCTCTCTTTCTCTGTTACCCTCTTTCCCTCCCCCCCGAAATATACAAGTCTAGGAAATGGAACTGCTTGTACTATGCATTTATTTAGGATGCAGGATGATCATTGTATATTATAAAGAACTGTATCATGCTTTCAAAGAGAGAATTAGTGAGGAACACAAAGTTTGCAGCTGATGGGCTTGTCCTTGGTGTCTCAAAATGTCATATTTCTAGAATATATCTAGTATGTTTAGGTTGAGTACTTTTTTTTTTGCTTTTTTTTTTTGAAGGGCAATTGGGGTTAAGTGACTTGCCCGAAGTCACACTAGTGACACACTAGCTAGTAAGTGTGTCAAGTGTCTGAGGCCGGATTTGAACTCAGGTCCTCCTGACTGCAGGGTGGGTGCTCTATTCACTGTGCCACCTAGCCACCCTAGGTTGACTAGTTTTGACAGAATCTGGCAAGGGTTTGCCAGAGACTGGAAGTCCTAAAAGCCTTGTTAAGCATGAGAGAGATGGATAGGATGGGCAAAGGTTTAATCTTAGCTCCTTATAAAAGAGACTCATTCTTTGAAAGAGGGCCTGTATGAATTCACAGGAATGAATCAACTGCAACAAAGTATATTTGGAAGTTTTGACAGTTTTTAACAGTCCATTGTATGACGATCAATTGGGCTGACAGCGTGGTGATCTTTTCAGTCATTAAGACAGCAGAAAAGTCTAGATTGACAGACTGTACCCTACTCTGTTTCCTTCAGTCATCTGAAGGTGTAGCTACTGTTTCTGCTAAACAGACAGACATATAAAATGAATTCTCAGATTTACTTTTAAAATAACCATTTAATTTTGTCTAGTTAAGGACAGAAACCTTCACTAACTTTCTACTTTGATGCCTCATGACAGCATGGAGTTGACCTTGGCTCCTCAAAAGACAATGATTACTTGCTCTAACAAGTTCACTAAGCTGGAAAGGCTTTGAGTACAGGCCTGATGGTCGTGAACTTTGCCGTAGGAGGTCAGTCACTAGGTGATGAACTTTTGTGAAGATATACTACTGTTTAAACTTTCTACAGTTATTGTTCCTACTAATAAATCAGGCATTGTTGATATTTTCAGTGGAGGGAGGACTTAAATGATGATAGAGTTTAATATTTATAAAGCATTTTATAAATATTATTTTATTTTTATCCTCATGACAACCCTGAAAGGTATTGTTTTCTCCCATTTTATGTCTACTGAGGTAGATAGAGGTTAATTGGCTTGTACAAGGTCACATGGGTAGTAAGTATCTGAAGCTAGATTTGAACTTAGGTCTTTCTGACTTGAGATCCACTTTTCTATCCAATGTACCACTAAATTGCTTCTGAGTCTAAATCCAACAAATAACTGATCTTGTGAAGTATGTTTTTATACATACACACACATGCATATATGTGTGTAGATGTATGCATAAATATGTACGTATATTTATATATACATTTACATGCGTATATACATATCCACACATACATACATACATACATACATATACACACACAGAGAAAATGACTGTCATGTACCTTTGAAATACATGTTTCTTAAGGGAAGAGCCTAACTAAATTGTACTCATAAACATTTCTAGATCATGGTGTGATATCACACCCTGGGGGAGCATTTTCATTGGCCCTTTTCCCAAGTGGAAGGGGAAGGGTCTATAGGGATGTGGTTTCAGAATGTGCTGATCCACTTGTTGTGCTATGCAGGGTTTTGATTTTACTTGATGTCCTTATAATACTGGTTCTAGGGCATTAATGAAAACTTTTTGATATTGCTGCTGTTAGTCAAAGACTCATTTGGTTGGGGGTAGAGTTGGGTATGGTATAGCCCAACCATTATTTGGGGGGAAAATAACTAAGGGAATTTTTTTTCTCATTTTGTGAGGAAGATGGCATCTGTGTGGAAGGATAGCTCTGTGTGATATTTTTGTTACTTCCTATGATTTTAGTGGACAAAGTTTCCTATTTTGTTTTTAAATTTGATTTGTCTGAGAGAGAAGGAGAGAGACAGAGAGAGACACAGAGAGAGAGAGACACACACACAGAGAGGGAGACACAGAGAGAGAGAGAGAGAGAGAGAGAGAGAGAGGGAGAGAGAGAGAGATGGAAATGGATAATTTCAGTAACAAATTATTGGGAAAAGAGACTGGACATATGATTTCAATGGCACAGAGAGCCTCATAAGAGAGTAACTTCTGTGCTGGTTGGCACCTTTTCTGTACCTTATCAGGTTAGACATAGTTCTGGGACATCAAGGGCTTGTTACTTGCCTAGGGCCAAATGGCTGGTATATGTCATAGGCAAGAATTGAACCTAAGTCTATCTAATTCTGTGACTAGACATCTATCTGCTAAAATTGGATTTGATTTTGGTGGTCTCATGCAGAGGTATCAAATACTTCACCTGCAGACCAAACATGGTCTCCAGTGCTTTCAAATGCAGCTGGAACTAGATGAAAATGTAATTTAGAAATATTTAACAAAAGAAGTGAAATACAAGGGGTGGCTAGGTGGCACAGTGAATAGAGCCCCAGCCCTGGAGTCAGGAGTTCAAATCCATCCTCAGACACTTGAAGCACATACTAGCTGAGACTTTGGGCAAGTTACTTAACCACAGTTGCCCTCCAAAAAGCAAGAAAAAAAAATGAAATACAATAAAACCTAGAGAATGTTAATTTGTGATTTTCTAAGTTGATATGTAGGCTTCAGGGATTCATTTTTATTGGTCTAATGTGTAGAGAGGGCAATCTTCAATATGTGTCATGGGATTGCTGTTGTATGACTCAAAGGAAGCAGAATAGCTATCTCTAGCCTCCTCTCTTCCTCCCTTCCATTCTTCTACAAAGATGACATTAATTCCTGTCAATGTGAGAAGCAAGAGGGAGGGGCCAGAAGCTGCTAGGCTCTCAATAGAAAGAGAGGGTACTAGGCTAGACTTTATCTACCTGGTTCCTTAAATATTATTAGTCTTGGAGATATGATTTTTCAGGTTCAACCTAAATTTCTGATTGTTGTTTCATTAATGGGGGAAGCAGGACTCCCCAAGCTTTATATCCAAGACTTGACCCTTTCCCCCACCAAATACAATTCAACAGTGAATAACAGCAAAAACCCCATTTATCCAAGTCAAAAAAGTGAAATAGAAATGAGAGAAAGTGTACATGGGAGAACAGATACCATATCATACACAGTGAAAGAGCTCTCCCATTGAGAGTGAGGTAACAAATTCAAAAGAGAGAGGGTGGGGGATGGGGAATCCCAGATCTCACACAAGGGGAAGTTCCCTGAAGTCTTCTGTGTAGCAAACTGGAAACGGAGACATGATGGAGACTGCCAGCTCTTCTCATGTAGGATTTACCAGAGTTTTCTTCAGCAACCAAAAACGGGGTTAACTTTTTCCTTATCTTTTGCAATAACTGAAGAGACTAGAAAAGACCATAGCCCTCTTCTCTGCTGCTCTCACCAACTCCATCTGTTCTCCACACTGGTGCAGGGCACTGCTTTCTGCCAATGAAGAGAAAGACCAAGACTTTGGGACTCACATTACAAATGTATAATAAGTAGCACAAAATTATGACTTGTTGAGCTTGATTCTCTCCCTCTCTTTCCCACATTCAACAAGGTTAAGAGATGGTGGTTATACTAAAGGAACATCAAGCTCTTCTACATGAAGAAGGAAATCATTGCTTCTGCCTCCTTTCCTCATGTTCTACTGTGTGTGTGTGTGTATGTATGTATGTATGTGTCTTATAACTCTTGTGTCAACTTCTATAACAGTTTACTTTGTTAGAACTAAAAATAGAAATAATGAGTGGAATAGAGTATAGAGAAAGGAACTACATGTTGCCCTAATAAAATGTAAGCTTCTTGAGGGCAGGTACTGCTTAGTTTTTGTCTTTGTACCCCTAGTACCTAGCATAGCATTTGGCGTATAGTAAATATTTAATAAGTGTTTATTCATTAATTAATGGATGATAATATTACTGCACTCAAGGAGTAAATGAGAAATGCATACACAGAACAATACAAGAAGAAATGATATGATTATATTTTGTATTATATTTTGTATAAATTACAAATGTAATTGCATTTCAGAGAAGACCATATATGGGAGTAGTAGTCATCAGCATGATAGGGTTGGGACTTGACCTCAGCCTGGTACAATGGTAGAATTTGGATTTAAATACATGCTGCCTCCCCATTTATAAGTTCCCCAGGGGCAGGGACTGTTTTCTCTTTTTCTTTGTATCCCCACCTGTGTTGTTCAGTTGTAGCAGTTGTGTCTGACTCTTCGTAATATCATTTGGGGTTTTCTTAGTAAAGATACTATAGAAATTTGCCACTTCCTTCTCCAGTTAATTTTACAGATGAGGAAACTGAGGCATATAAGGTTGTGACTTGTCCAGTGGGGTCACACAGCTAGTAAGTGTTTGAGGTAGGATTTGAACTCAGGTCTTCCTGACTCTAGGCCTGCCATTCTATCAGTTGTGCCACCTAGCTGCCCTATCTAGAATAGCAAATGCTTAATAAATGCTTGTTGATCAATTCATTGATTTAGAGAGGGAAGAGGAGGAGGAGGAGCTGAGATTTCCAGTGAAGAGTGTGAGAAAAAATTTGGAATGAATGCTCCTTGAGGACAGGGATGGGTTGACTTCTGTCTTTGTATTCTCCAATCTTAATAGTGCCTGACATATAGTCCTCACTTAATAAATGTCTGTTGATTGATGGAAACAGGTATGAATAAGGTATATGTGCTGATAGCAAAGGTGGTTATAAAGGGCAGTAAAGATCCAGCCTTGCCTGCAATGGAAGGTTAGGAAATAATGGCAAAAATAAATGGGAAATAAGGCAAAGTGGGCTGAAATTATGGAGTGGTTTACATCTTGCATTGAGGAGTTCAGTCTTAATCCAATGGACAAATGGCAACCCATGTAGGTATGTCAGTGATGGAATGAAATGAAAATCTACTCTGCCAAGCGCTGGAAGTAGAATAAAAGGTTATCTGTACTTCAGTACATGTGATACCATTCCCTGAGTGTTATTTGCATCTTTCTGCTATTCAAAGAACATTAAGAAGAATCAATGAAACTCCGGATAGACCAGTCATCAAGGCAAACAACTGGGTCCTTTCTCTAAGTATGCTTTTATTACAGGTTGTAAAAAAACACACAGGGAAATGGATGTTCTATCCAAGTGGTATGTTAATATTTTAGGCCCATGTTTTATTATTGTTGTTAAGGCACGTTTTAAGCCTACCAATTTTAAAATTAAAAAAAAAGTTATTAGTAGCAATAAAGAGGGCTTGTAAATAGCATGCCATCAGGACAGAGATAATCAAAATGGCTCTTTTGGCTACTAAAGTTTGAATAAAAGCTTTGATTAGTTATGAGGTAATTGTGAGAGATGATGACTTGGAGTCAAAGGAAGAAAAACAAAATTTCCCTGGGTTAATGAAGGTAGGACAGCTGTGTAATCTTTTGGTAATTATGTGGAGGCCTTGTTTCTAGACATTTGAAACTTATTTATTTTTCCATAGAAGAATATTTGATCTGAGACATATATTTTAACTTTGCACTTTATCTTATTTACAACTTTCTTCCTCTGTGGAACTCTAAATCATCATTGAGATGGAAAGACCTAGATTTATATGTTATCTGAGTTAAGTTGATAGGAAAACTCTATAGGGTTGAAAAAGTGTTGAAAAGATTTGACCTTCATGATTTGGTTATTAATGAAAAGTACAATTTAAAAACAACAACATGGTTCTTCATCAGGCCGTGTGTGTATGTGTGTGTGTGTGTGTGTGTGTGTGTGTGTGTGTGCCCACACACCTAGGCATGGGAATTTATCCAATGTTTATGGGTGAGATGTGAAATTATACCTTACCCATTTTGAACGATGGTGTGAAAATTTTAAAGTATCAACATGATCAAAAAGCAGGGGGCTTCCAGGATGGAAAAACAACATTTCATTGTCTCAGACCCTCTTCAGTCACTCACGCAGGCAGCTAGCTCTCTGACTGACTCTCCTGTCCCAGCAGTTACTAGAAACAACATCCCATCCCCCCTGCCTGAAAATAAAGGACACCATCAATTCTCAGTAAGAAATTGCCAAAATAACAAAGCTTATTGAAGTGAATAATTTCTCACAGGAACTGCCAATCAGCTCCAAACACAAATCTTCTGATTCAGATTCCTCACCCCACCCTTTGGCCTGGGAAAACAACCTAAACTCTCCAGAAAGAGCCCAGGATCTCAGTCAGAAGATAGTAAAAACAACACAATCATCTTAGAAGGTTTTGCTTATACTTCCCTCTTGCTTCCTGGCTACTGCTTCTTAAATTAGGTATAAGAATTTCAACCCTTCCTTCCCTCTCCGAAAACAACTTCAACTTTTTTTTTTAACTATCCAAATCTCTAAGAGAATTACATGCAAAAGTGACCATATTAAAACAGAATCAGGCATGTGGAGATATGATGCCTTATCCACAACAGTTGCTTAATAAGTTTGGTGAACTGACTTCACTGTCACACAGTACTTAATGTAATATGCTGGTGCCTCCACGCCCATCACCATGTATCTATGTATTCATTTTGCATATGTTTTATTATACCTGTACATGTATATATTTTCTCTCAAATAGAATATAAGCTTCTTGAAGACAGTGACTATTTCATTTTTGCTTTTTAACCACTAGCACCTAATAGCGGCTGGCACATGGTTGGCCCTTTAATGTTTGTTAATTTATTGTGACAGTCTTGAAGATGGGGTAGAAATGAGGCAAGGTGATGATAAAATCATTACTTCATTTTCAATCTTTAAAATATTCTATGTCTACCAAAAATGTAGATTGTGAAGCCATTTACTCTTTCAATAGCTTATTTATATGGAAAAATCTCTTATATCATTTGTTGTTAACTCAGCCATTATGTATTTTATGCAGACTATTACATATATACCCTAACCCCTTTTATTAAAATGGAGGCATTTACAAAACTTTGTTGCTGCTTTACAACATGTCATCATTGTCATTGCTAAATCTTTTCAGTCATATCTGATTTTTCATGACCCCACTTGGGGTCTTGTTGGCAAAGATTCTGTAGAGGTTTGTTATTTTCTTCGCCGGCTCATTTTACAGATGAGGAACTGAGGCAAACAGGGTTAAATGACTTGGCCAAGGTCACATAGCTAGTCATTGTGATGTGGGATTTGAACTCTGAAAATGAGTTTTCCTGATTCCAAGCTAGTGCTCTATCCACTTGTATCATTTATTCTCTAGCTAATATGGCAATTTTGAGAAATGTTTTTCTAAATTGCATTTAGGTGTCATAATGGAGAATTGGGAAGACCTGAGTCCAAATTCAGCTGCAGGCACTTACTAGTTATGTCTCTGGACAAGTCATTTAACTTCTGCCTCCTTTAGTTTCCTTTTCTGTAAAATGGAGATAATAATAGCCCCAACCTCCCAGGGTTATTGTTAGGGTCGTATGAGATGATATTTGTCAAGTGCTGTGCAAACCTTAAAGTATTATATAAATGTGTACTGTTATTATGGATAAGAGAATTCTCTAATGTGAATTCTTTTTAAAATTATATATGTATGTATATATATACATATATATATAATGTATATTTAGTTTTAAGACTCCAGGAGTGTATATGATTAATGATCTCGTAAATCCAAGGATTTTGGATGCCCTCGCCTCCCAACCTAAATTGGCTTAAAGTGGTTTAGTTATGTTCTGTAATTATTTCTTCCAAATGCTGATGTGAATGCCCCACAGGATTATAAACCTGTTCTTTAATGTGATAATAATTAATTTTGAAAAGGGGCTAAATAGGTAACTTTAGGAGCCTAGAAGTGAATTGCTGACCTAGCACAGACAGATCAAAAGCAAGCCAAATGGTCAAATGTTTTAAAAGGCAAAAACAACCTTCTCTCCTTTTCTTTCTGAATAGATTATGTCTCAAATTGGGTTAGATTCTGTACACACACATATACGTATATGTATATATAAATACACACAAATGTATATATGTATTATATACAAATACACATACACAAATACACACACATATATTCCTTCCCTGCCCACTAACTCCTCATCTCATACTAATGGCTTACAGTTTCATAGATAAGACAGAATATTATTTTCTTTACAATAATCCCATGAGATACATAGCCAGATCTTATGGCCTGTACCCTATTCTAAATTTTGGGAAAAAAAGAAGCCACTAGTTGGGCTTAGTAGTGTCTCCTTTAGGTTGAAGCTGAAACTGCCTTTCCTCTAATGCCCATATTCCTCATTCTCAATCCACTCTGAGGATGGATGTAGCTTCTTTCCTTCACCTCTTCTGTAATATCTGATATACCCTCCCAAACACCCTCCTCCCCAAAATACCAGTCAGCCTTTCTCTTCAAGGATGTGTAAGTTTGTTGGTTGGCTATTCCTTCAATCAATGTAGATCAGATGGAAACAACTACTGAATGAGTTCAGTGTATGTCTTATGGTCTTTCTCTCCACTCTAACTCCTACCTTTGTGTTAGGAAAATTCAGCATACTCATTGATAACTCTCTTAAACACCCTAATACTTCTGTTTCCTCATTGGCTATGACCCAGTCCTCTACTCCTCCTTAGCTATACAGAGAGATGATTTTCCCTCTGTCTTATCTCATTATCACTCAGATGTCTTTCCCAGTGTTTCCTTTTCTGCTGTATCTCACTTGAAGAGGTAGCTCTTTTCCTTGCCAAAGCAAATTTCTCTATGTGCACCCTTGATCCTATTCCAACTCATTTTCTTCAGCAGATTTCCCCCCCTCTCTCATGTTTTTTCAATCTCTCCCAGTCTACAGGTTGCTTCTCTACTGCATACAAACACTCCAGTATGTATCTCCCTCATCCTTAAGAATTCCCCTCTCCAGCCTAATTATCTCCATCCTTTCATGGCCAACCCCCTTGAGAAAAAGATCTAAATCAATGTCCCCATATCTTTTTCCTTTATTATTTCTCTCTCTTCTAAACTCTGCAGTCTGTGTTCCTACTTCATCATTTAGCTGAATGATGTTAACAATGATCTCTTAATTGACATAGCTAAATGGCCATTTCTCAGCCTTCATTCTTCTTTACCTCTCATTAGCCTTTGATATTATCACTCATTCTTTTCTCTTGGATGTTCTGTTTTCTCTACATTTTTGTTACATTGCTCTTTCTTGGTTATCGTCCCAACTGTCTGAATACTCCTTCTTTATATATGTTGCTATATATTCACCTATATTGCATTTAATGAATGGCCCACAAAAATCTCCTCCTTCTATACTATCTTCCTTTATAATCTCATTAATTTTGATGGAATTAATGATAATATCTATGTAGAGGATTCTCAGATCTATTTATCCAACCATACTCCTAAACTCCTGTCTTGTACTTCTATTAGGTATTTTGAACTGGATATCTCATAGACAGTTTAAATTAATTACACTTTTTTGGTCTTTTTTTTTTGGAGGGGGAAAGGCAAGGCAATTGAGGTTAAGAGATTTACCCAAGGCCACACAACTAGTAGGTGTGTCAAATGTCTGAGACTGGATTTGACCTCAGGTTCTCCTGATTCCAGGGTCGGTGCTCTATTCACTGCACTACCTAGTTGTTCCCAGCAACTTAAACTCAACAAGTCCAAAACATATCCAGAAGAATTTATTATCTTTTCCACCCAAGCCTCCCCTCTTCCTAACTTCATCATTATTTTCAAGGTTACCACCATCCTCCCAGTCACTCATGCTTCAAATCTAGAGGTCATCCTTGACTTTTGAGTGTCACGTCATACTCCCACATCCAATATATTTCCAAGTCCTGTTATTTTGACCTTCTGAACATTTAAAGTAAACATTTCCTCTCTCTTCTAATACAGCCACCACTAAAGTATAGCTCTCTATACTTGCATATTATAATAGCCTTATGGTTGGTCTTCTAGCCTCAAGCCTCTTCCCATTCCAGTCTATACTCCATTCACCTGCCAAAGTGATTTTTCTTAAGTTCAGGTTTCCCCACATCATTCTCCTACTTGATAAATGACAATGGCTCCCTTATATCTTCAGCATCAAAGAAATATAAAATCCTCTATTTGGCTTTAAAGCCCTTTACAGTCTGACCTTTTCTTACCTTCTTATCCTTTACTTCCCTCCATCTACTTTATGATCCAGCAACACTGTCCTGCTTGATGTTCCTTACCTAAGACATTCCATCTCCCAGTTATGAACCTTTTTGCTGGCTGTCTGCTCTTCCTGGAATGCTCTCTCTCCTCCTCTGGACTGCTTGGCTTCCCTGTATTCAAGTTTTAATTCATATTCTATTTTCCTCAATAAGCTTGTCCTGGTTTCTCTACACCCAAAACTAGTGCCTTCCCTCTGAGACTGTCTCCATTTTACCCTGTATATTTATTGTTAGTATGTTGTTTTTTGCCCTTTATTTCACCTTCCCCCCCCCCCCCCATTAGAGTCTATGCTTCTCGAGGCTAAGAACCTTTTCATCCATTCTTTGTGTTCTTGCTAACACTGTGCCTGGAACGTAGCACTTAATAAATGTTTATTGGCTTGTCAACTATATGCAAAATAGCTATTTTTTTTCTTTTAATCTGGAACTACTATTTCAACAACCTGGAGAACTCTTTAAGAGAATATGCTTTCTACCAATATGTAGCCTGGGATACAGAGCTTAAATGGCTAGCCCAGGCTTACTCAAGAAGTTATATATTAGAGGCATGCCTTGAACCCAGTTTTTCTTGACTCTGAAGCTGTCTCACTACTACTTCATTAAGCTGCCTTCCCTATGTATACAGTCCTTATTAATTTTTGTGGTTAAAAATAATAGTCACTTGATGGCCAACATTCTGGTAATTATCTTTTACCACTATGTTCCACTGAGAAGGACTTCTTCTTTATACTTCTTTCCTTCCCATTCACTTCTTCTAAAAAAATTGTTCCTTTTAAGTGTTTTGTGTATGTTCTTTTCTTTCTTTACATTGCTGTTGCTTCCCAGAGATTTTCTCCCTGCCATTGCATATTTCCCTTCCTTGTAACAAATAAGTAGTGAAGAAAAAAAAATAACAACACAGTGCCCATGTCTGAAAACGTGTGCCTCCTTTTGAAATTATAGTCTACTATGTCCCTGCTGAGAGCTGGGAAGTATGCCTTACAATCAGTCTTCTCAAATTACAATTGGTCATTGCATTGATCAGAGAGTTCTGAAGTCTTCCAGTATTGTTTTCCTTTATGTTATTGTACCATTTACTTCTTAAATCCTTGCATTCTGGCTTCTAATCCCACTATTCTTCCAAAATAACTGTCTTGATGAATACCAGTGATCTTTTAATGTCTAAATTCAGTTACTCTTTCTCAGTCTTCATTCTTCTTGATCTCTCTGCTGCTCTTGACTCTGTTGCCTATCTTCTCCCACTGGATATTCTCATTTCCTTATCATTTCTTAACCCTTTACAATCTGGCTTCCATCTTCACCACTCCACTGAAATTGTCTTCTCCAATTATCTTTTTGCTACTAAATCTAGTGCTCTTTTCTCCAGTCTCATCTTTCTTGTCTTCTTTGCTGCATTTTACACTCTTGACTGCCTTCCTTATTTTGGATACTTCCTCATCCCTTGGTTTTCCTGACAGCTTTGTGTTTCTCTTTCTACCCATCTAACTTGTAAAAATAATGAAAGAGATTGTTTAAAAAAAGACCTAGGAAGACTTGTATGAGTTGATGCAGAGTGATGTGAGCAAAACAAGAATAATGATTTACAAAAATAAAAACAACATTGTAAAGACAGTGTTGAAAGACATAAGAACTCTGATCAACACAATGACCAACCATGGTTTTGGAGGACTGATGTTGATAAAGCAAGCTATTACCACCTGATAGAGAGGAAGTAGACTCAAGAAATAGAATAATACATAAATATTCTGGACATGCCCAATGTAGCAATTAATTTAGCTTGACCATGCATATTTATTATAAGTGTTTTCTTCTTTTTTCTTCATTGGGAGCAGGGATAGGGGTGGGTAGTTTTGACATAAATAATTGTTAATTGAAAAGTCAAGAAGAATGAGAGCATAGAAAAGGTTATAGGACTTAAGTGGTAGCAGAACTTGACCATTTTCTCTTGGTTCTTTCTTCTTTCAAGTTGAATTTTTCTGGTCTGGTGGCATTCTGGGGAGAAAAAAAAATATGTAAGCAACTTGGGTTTTCTTCATATCCAAGGCTGACATATGACCAAATACTATAACCTTCAGTTCCCCTGACTTAGAATTTGTTCTTTTGTCTTGTGTGAAAGAAGTAGGAGACTATGACCTTATGTTTTTTTAAAGGTCAGAAGGCTGAGCCATCTAGGAATCCCAAGAGTCCAGGATTTTGGGAGCCAAGGAGTCCATGCTGATCACCAGGCATGAATGATTAGGGAATAAGAAGGGACCTTCTGTACCCAGCTCCAAAATAGGTGAAATGATTCATCTGTGAGTGAAGTCTTATTTGGACATGAACATGTGAGACCCATGTTATGTAGAAATTGTGTTAAGACTGAGATCACTATCCCCAAAGACTAAAATGGTACAAGAGACACTGTGCCCTGAAGTATTTAGGAAAAAAACATTTGTACTTCTATTCTTGCTATACTTTCTAAGTAAATATCCCTTTGTAAGAGATAGCAGATGTCAATTTCTTAAATGGAACTGGGGTATTAGTTGCCCATAGCTAAAAGGGAGAAGAATCATACCTGGAATGGGGAATCAAGCTAGATTGCAAGGGATTGAGAAGTGAGTGGGAGGTAAAAAAAAAAGTGGAGGTAATGACTTATGACTTACTAATGACTTAGGACTTAGAGTTTTTTTTCTAGAAACTTGACTACGAAAAGGAAAAGAGACTTAGGCTTATAGCTTGAGGGGATGACAGGGTCAAGTGAAGTCTTTTTTTTTTTAAAGAATAGGATAATATCTGGGCATATTTGTATACAGCAGGAAAGGATCTAATAAATATGTTTATGAGAACATTTAAAAAATCATTTGTGTTCCTGATAAACAGGAGCAGACATTTTCAAAAAGAATCAAGTTCATACATATAGTCCTTCTGTAGGATCTTTTCCTTTATAGTGTAGTATGGTCTATACTAAAAGCAATTTAACAAAATAATAGGTAAACAGAGGCAGCAGAGAGAAGTCATTAAAAATATTTTCAGAGGCAATGTTCTGATTAAAGTTTTTCTGAATGAAGAGAGATAGAAAACAAAACAGAGAGAGGGACAAACTTTTAGAGGAGATAGGAGGGTAAGAGATTAAGTACACAAAGTAGAGAGGTTGGTTCTAGAAGGGACAAGAGCTATCTTATTTCCACCCCTTCCTCCCCGCTCCCCCCCCCCATGGGAAGAAAGGATGATGTTGAAGCTATTTGGAGATTCTCTATCACAAATTCTAATGAGCAGTGGTCATTTTCACATAACATTTGTACCACTTAAATGTCAGCAACCAATTCCTTCCTGATAATGAGGATTAGATGCAGAACAGACTTTTCCCCTTCTTGGTTCCTCCACTTTTTAAAGAGGGAAATTCTCACTAAGGTATGTAGAGAAGTTATTTTGGCATGAGTACTGTATCAGATGTCTGCATAATAAAATTCTCCCTCTCATTACTATAACATGACTCCGTTTCAAGCTTGTTATTTATTTTCCAAAAAAGTCTATCTATTTTTTCTTTCTGCTTAAGAGGTCTGTAGTATACTTTGAAGACAAAATTGCTTACGTTTCTCCCTCATTGTGCCAAGGAGAAGTATCTAGGTGGGTGTAGAATGTAAGAGTACTGAACTTGGAGACACTCACTCACCTCAGACCCTTACTAGCTAGTTGACTCTGGGCAAATAACTTTGTCTATCTCAATCTCCTCATCTGTAAAATGGGGATAATAATAGTACATATCTCATAGGATTGTTGTGAGGCTTATATGAGGTAAGACATGCATAGTACTTTGCAAGCTTTTAAGTCATACTAAATTACTCACTAATTGATGCTTCTCTTTACTGAGTCCTGGATTTCCCCACAAAAAGGATACTTTCTTAATCTGTGCTATCCCTGTAACCTGCTTTTATTGATCTTATTCCTTTGGAAAGAGGTCTACCCAGCCAAAGCTATATTCCATTGATGGGCTTCATCTCCCCAAGCAAATGGGATAGAGCTCAGGAAAGGAAAGGTAACTGATGAATAGTGGCAGAAATATGGCTTTAAAGTGGAAGTGGGAAACAGGGAATTTTTCTACCCCTACCCTTGTCCTTTTATAAGAAGAGAAAAAGAGAGATGATAACTATTGGACAGGGTTACAAAGAACATGACATTCTCAAGAGAGACCCAAGTTTTTGTTAAAATACAGTGAAAAAAATATTGACTGAAAAATTCAAGGATGTGAGAAAGTAGGAGATGTTGTAATTTGAGGCTTTAGTGGACTTAACAATAGAGCAAGACTTTCAAATGGCAGAGAGGAATGAGCTGAGCAATGGGTGAATTAGCTTGAAATGGAAGACATATAGGTCATCTGAGGAAGTATTATGTATTCATTAGTGTATTCATGTTTAGTAAATATTTAGAGAAGGAGGAAAGATGGTAGCTACCCTAAATGTGGGCAGCTAGGATGTGCAGTGAAAGGAATGCTGGGCTGGGGGTCAGGAGAACTTAAGTTCAATCTAGCCTTAAACCAGACCTATACAACTGGAAGTAGGTTTGGGTCACAGATAGGTTAGATTAGAGACAGATTAACAATGGTTGGTTGCTGTGGGTCATGTGACAAACAGAGTGTGCAGTGAAAACTATACATTTTTCACAGGTCCCCCAAAATCCTTTTGCAGGCTGCAAGTGGCATGCTGGCTATTTTGTCAAGTAGAACTGCCTTAGGCACTTACTAGTTGTGTGACCCTGAGCAAGTCATTTAACTCTATTGTCAGTTTCCTCCTTTGTCAAATAAGCTAGAGAAGGAAATGACAAACAGCTCCAGTATCTTTGCCAAGACAACTCCATATGGGGTCACAAAGAATCAAACATGACTGAGTGAACAACAATAACAACAACACCCTGAATGTGCCAATCATGGTTAGAACTATTATAATATTTGCTGGTACTAAGGACTGCCCTGGGCATTTAACATTTGTTTTTTTCAATCCTAGGAGAAACAATTGAGAATTCTACACTAGGTTAGAAGTTGTTGATATCTCCAACTAACTAGTCCACAAAATTTACCTGTGGAGACATTTTAGAAAATTCTAATTTGCAAATGATACTTTGAGACAACGAATTACCAGGGATTCAACTATAAAACTGGGTGCCTTCCCTCAGATCCTGACTTTAACTTTTTCATCGTTTTTGTCCCGCAAAAATCTATATAAATAGAAAATTTTAAAATCTGAATTCCCTCAGTTATTATTGTTCCTTTTCCACACAGAATGGCAATTAAGAGAGGTTACCCAACTCATGAGAGAATGCCCATGGGAGAAGCAATTATGGAGCTATAACTTTTGGCCTTGATTAGTAGTTACTGGTGATGGTGAAATACGCTAAATTCATAAGGCAGAGAGTCAGCAGCTTGTTTTTGTGCCAAATTTCACCTATGTAATATCCCAGGGTGGATTTTGAGTTACAGATCACCAAACCATAAAATTTCATGGTTGGAAGGGACCTGAGAGGCCATGAATACTATCTAATCCATATCAGAACAAGAAGCCCCCCTATATCACTCCCCCAAGATCCAGTCTTTGCTTGAAGACTTCTAATGAGGGAGAGCTCACTAACTCCTATGGAAGCAACCTTCCACTTGTGCAGAGTGGATATTTTGGGAGGAAGTTTTGCCTTATATCAAGCCAAAACTTCTCAGTAATCTCCACTTCTTGTTTCTAGTTCTGTTCCCTAGAAGCAAGCAGAACAATTTTATTCCATCTTCTACATGAAAACCTTTCAAATATTGAAGAGAATCATCATGTGTCCTATGAGTCTTCTCTTTTACAGCTTTCTTCAGGCTATCTTAATATGATGTCCCCTTGAGACCCTTTGTAATCCTGGTCACTCTGTTGTGCACACACTCTAGTTGGTTAATGACTTTTCTAAACTATAGTGCTTAGAACTGGATATAATACTCCATATGTTTTCTGACTGGAGCAAAGTACAGAACAATCATCTCCCTAGTCCTGGACTCTGTCCTGGCTCCACTAGTCTTTTATCTCTGTGCTATTTCACTTGGTAATCTCATCAGCGCCGATGGAATCAATTACCATCTCTATGCTGATGATTCTCAGATCTACTCATCTAGCCAGTATCTCTCTATCAATCCCCAAACTCTCATCTGCCTAGTGGACATCTCAGACTAGATATCCTGTAGACATCTGAACCTTAACATGCCCCAGACTTAACTCAGACTTTACCCTCTTCTTATCTTTCCTGTTGCTGTCAAGGACGCCAACATCCTCCCAGTCACCCATGCTCACAACTTAGATGTCATTGCTAGTTCTTCACTCTCTCTCTCACTTATATCAAATCTGTTGCCAAGTCCTGTCAATAATTATTTATAATATTTCAAACATATTCCCCTCTGTCCTCTGATATTATTACCACCCTGGTACAGGCCCTTATAACCTCACACCTTCACTATTATTGTTTACTGAACTAACCTACATTTTAGGAAGATCAGTTTAATGACTGAATGGAAGAGAGGATTGAGTATGGAGAGACTTGAGGTATGGAAACCAACCAGGAGGCTATGGCAAGAGTGAAGGTGCGAGGTGATTAATACCAACACAATAATACATGAGCAAAAGAGGCAAGTATGAAAGATGCTGTATAATAGCAACACTGACTGGACTTGCCAAGAAATTGCACAGGGTAAGTGAGAGAGTAAGGAATCAAGGCTGACACCTTGGTTATGAGCCTGAGTGACTTGTGGGATGGTGAAACTCCCAACAATAATAGGGAAGTTTGGAAGAAAAAAAGTTTTTGTTTTTTTTTTGGGGGGTGGAGAATGAGTTCTCGTCAGACATAATGAGTTTAATTGGGCTTTGTAACATCCAGTTTGAGATATCCAATTGGTTATTTAGAATAAAAGATTAGACATAAGGAGAGAGGTTAGGGCTGATAGAGACATGGGAATGTTTATAGACAGTAATGAAGCAGACAGGGAGAGATTGAAAATAAATGAGAAAGGGGGAATGAGAGTGGGAACAATCCACTAGAGAAGACAAAATGGAATGAAAGTGTTTATTCATAAATAAAATTTGTCCTACAAAGGACAAAGGTAGCCTCCTCATGTAAGACAAGGATGAAAAAGCAAATAATGGAAGAAGAAATCTGAATTATGTGAGAAAAAGAGAAAGCCCTATCAACTTAAGAGGAGCCAACCCTCCTAGCTGATAGCTAAACTAAGGAAAAGAAAAAAAAACTCTGAGAACTCATCTGAGCAAACTGCCACACTTCACCCAATAAAAAGTTTTCTGAAATCTCCACTAAGAGAAAAAGTACTTCTAAGTCTTGGAGTGCTGCAGAAGTGAGTAACTTTGGCTATCAGTATGCTTCATTATCATTGCTGTATGTATGTGCCCACTCTTTGTGCTGATGTTGTGTGTGCTTGTAGGAGGTATGCTATAGGTTTGGCAAGTTTTGTAGCTATTGTTCTTGCTATATCAATTCAGTAAATACCTATATTTTGAGTTAATTTTATCTACTGGCTGATTTTTAACAGGAAATGTATTGGTGGGGGCTCATAACTCTATACTGTTAGAAATAGTCATCAAACCCTAGAAACTGAGAGGCAGCTGTCCTCTGGGGAGGTAGCCTAGAGGGCATGTTACATCTTGTTTTCCTGTCCTTCCACTATTCATGTTTTTTAAGTCCTCATTCCTGTAGTATCCAATTCTTCTGTTCCTGCTTCAAGACTGTTGAGAATTGTTGGACAAAATCATGAAGTCACTTATTCACCAAATACATAGTCACATATACGATTATCTCAGTTGGGTCCTTTTTACTTGGCAATTTTTCTATATAACCCTTATCCACTCTTTAACTCATTTTCTACAGTGACTTTTCCAATTTTTTTCCTCTTCTTATGACCAACAAAACTATTAAAACAGAGATTTGAGCTTTCATTTAAGATAATAGGACCATAGATTTAAATGTTAGAAGTCATTTAATCTAATTGCCTCATTTTACAGGTGAGGAAATAGGGCTAGAGACTTTTAAGTGACTATTCCAAGGTTACATTGTTAGTAAGTGACTGAGTTGAGATTTGAACTTAGGTCTGTTCAATCCAAATTCTTCCTCTTTTCTACAAGTTTGATGTAGTAGTCATCTTTCCCCCCTCCCTGATTTATCTTCAACTTCTTCCTCTTCCCTTATTCCTTTCCATCTGTCCTGAGACTTCCTATTGATTCTAGGAAAAAGAAAATGAAGTTCTCAGCTTGACTTCTTAGACCCTGCAAAATCTGGCTTCAACCTGTCTTTCCAGTCTTACTTCACAATTAGTTCCCTCAGTGAACTCCACATTCTAGCCTAACTGGACTAATGGCCATTTCTCACAATTGACATTCCATCTGTCCCTTTCATGTATTCATATAAGCTGTGTCCCCCATCTCCCTCCTCATCTCTATCTTTCAGAAGTCTTTTCTTCATTCAAGTTCCAACTGAGGTGACATTGGTTCAGTTGAAAGTCTTTCTTCCTTCCCCAAATTCTCTTAGAGTATTTTGTCTGAATCTTTCCTTTTCCCCTTCACATCTTACTTCATATTATACTTATCTCTGTGTGCATATCTATCTATCTATCTATCTATCTATCTATCTATCTATCTATCTATCTATCTATGATGAGGGGCATGATGCCAGCACTCTATTAATTCAGATTCAAACGGGGCATTCATGTAATAATTTAATATTTAATAAAATGAAGTTTACTTAGCTCCAATGTAGCAAGAGTATGCAACCAGGATACAATGGCAGTATGCTACCGTAGATTCTTGCTTCTTCTTTGCTGCCTCCCTCCCCCTCCAGACCTCATCTCTACATGTAAGTGTATCTGGTCAACAGGGCAACTTGTGATTTCCTGCATTCTTCAGATGTCTACCAAGCTCCACATACATGGGACTTTTCCTACACTTAGGTGTCTAGGCAGCATGATAACACAGCCAAAGACTACTACTAGGAAACTGCATGAATGGAGAAAGGGGTCAACCAGGTACTAGGGATAATAACTTCATCATCTTTTTCAAGAACTGTTGTGTATTGGGGAGGGGATATGGAAAATTCTGTTAGGTCCCTTTTGAATTAGGTCCTCCTGAATATTTTTGTTAAATTGAATTGAATTGTTGACACATTTGTTGAGGTCTCCCCATTCTAAAAAAGTCTTCCCAAGAAAATTTCAAATTTAGGGCTCTCTACTATATGTCACAATTCTACATTTCCAGCTTCACCCCATAGTCCTCTTCTTTGTGCATTTTACACTGTAGTCACACTGGATTACTTTTTGCTTCCATAACATGTAAGATGCTTTCCTATCTGTATACCTTTGTTTACTCTCTTTGCTATGCCTAGAGTTCTTTCCTCTATTATCTTTTCCTGTTGACTTCATATTTATCTAATTCAATATTCATATCTGTCCAATTCAAGCACTATCTCTTACATGTAACCATCCCTGATACATCTATTTGGTAAGAACCTTCCCTCTCAGGTCTCACACAATAATTTGTTGTACAACCTTCTAATAAATGAAAAGCATCAATTAAATACTTAATATGAGGCAGGCAGTTTGCTAAGTGAATGTACATCAAAAGTAATAGTATGTATTATGTAATTGGCATTTTATTCCCTTACCGAGGAAATTGATCCTGATTATGTAGGATCTAAACTTTCCTTATCCACCAGCTCCTAATATCTGATATATACTTATATCTGATATACTTAACATATTTTTGTCGTATTTATACAATTGATAGATTTTTATAGAAGTTTTTAAGGAAGTTTTCCTTCACAAAGAGATAATTGTGGATTATGGGGGGGGGTTCCCAGAAAATGAGCCAAAGATGAGTTAAAATGTTGGTATTATCTGAAGCATTTAAAAATTGGAGGATCTACCTAAAGTATGTTGATGATGATCTTTTAACATGCAAATAAATATTCTCAGTTTTGGAATGAAAGCTGATCTAAAGATGAGATTATTAATCCATAGTGTAGTAAGGATTGAAGGTTGGGAAGTAGAACCTAGATGGCTTGATGGAAGTGAGGAAGAGGGCAAGGGGGCATCATGAAGAGTAAAGAGCTTGCTCTACCCATGTACTCCCAAGTACCTTCTGTCCCTGTGGCTTCTCCTTCTGATTGACTGGTTCCTCCTAGAATTTCCATTCTAAGGGGAAGGCCCAGGCCAGTCATGTCTTTACTTCTTTCGCAGCCACACTCCTGACTCTGAATGTTCTTTACCATGTGAAATATTTTCATTCCTCACTTGTTCCCTTCAAACTTTTTAGTTCTGTTGTGTTTCCCCAGTGGAATGTCAGCTTTTTGAGGGTAGGGATTGCTTTTTGTTATAGTCTGGGAACAATAATTAAAGCAGTGCTACCATTGCCACTTAGAAGTGTGTGAAATCCATGGTCTTTGTTCCACACAAAATCCCTGTAACTGCCTAGACCAGAAGTTCTTAAGCTGGGATAGATTTAAGAGAATCCATAAATTTTCATGGGAAAACAATTGCATCTTTATTTTTTACTAACATTTAATTGAAATCTATTTAAATTATTTTAAAACATTAGTTTAAGAAGGGGTCCAAAAGATCTCCCAGATTACCAAAGGGGTCCGTGCCACTAAAAATATTAAGAATCCCTGGTTTAGACCAAAACTTTCTTGCCTACTTACTACTTCCCTATGTGTACTCTATTCCCCTTTAGAAGGTAATCTCCTTGAGGCCAAGGATAATTTAAGTTTTGTATTTGTCCTTCTACCATGTAGTCTAGTACTAGGCATGTAATATGTACTCAATAAACACTTGTTGGTTAATTTATTGAGGAAGAGAAGAGTCCAAAGAAAATATCATTTCCTGGAGGGAGAATCTAGGGGAACCCTGAGAGTGGCCAGCTAATGAAACAGAAAGCTGCCCAGATAATAACAAAACCAGAGCCTTAAAAAGGGAGTGACCATGGGCCACAAACAGGAAAAGACTTTGCTCTTTCAGATAGCCACAGTAGGCTGATCAAAATAGATAGGCCTAGAGCTGGAGGATGATGGTCAGGCAGCCCAGGCCGAAGATCCATAATGCTTAGGGTTAGAGTCTAGTCTAGAAGAAGGACCTTTGGACTTTTTTTTAAAGGGACTTCCCTTTTGTTGTAACTTGATGACAGGGAGTGTCTAAAATGGGTAGTTTTATGCCATAAGCCTGTGCCAAGCCTACTGAATAACATGCAGCTGTAATTTCTATCAACCATAGACAGTGTGCAGTCTGAAATTTCCTCACACTATTGTAAAATTCAGTTATGTACTTGAAGCAAAGGTATGTGCTGTACTATAGGGAGACAGGAAGGGTAAAAGGGTGGTGCTACAGGAGAGAAGTGCAAAAAGGGAGAGACCAAGTCTTTGGTGAAAAAGTTTTCTTTTCTACTTCTTAAATTGTTTATCTTTAGATAGTAGCAGTATAGGTAACCTAAGAGTTAACAGTGAATATTAGGGAATGTGACTGGGGAGCCTTCTTTCAGTCTATTTGACTAGGAGTTATAAGTTTAGGGCGGAAGACATATTACCTTTGTCCATTGATTGGGGTGGGGTTGCCTTGCTTCCTCATTGCTGCAGCTGAACAGACCGTATTTAATGAACATTAGAGGCTGTGAGAGATGTACATGTGGCAAGAGACAGGCTGTGTGAGGGGAATAAAAGGATTCCCTTGTTCTGTTTATTTCCTCCTGGAGATTTTGGCCATTTTTTCTTCCTTTTACCCTTTTCCTCTCATCCCATTCATTTGATTTGCCTTCCCATTTATTTTTGTTTCTTTTCTCTTTTCCTTTTGGCTTCCTGCCATTTTCTTTGGTCATAGAACATAGAATCAGAATGTTGGATTTGGGAGGGATCTTAGAAATCATGGAGTCCAATCCCTCCTTACTTTGCTACAGATGAAGAAGACAAGGTCAAGATACATGGCTAGTGAGTAATAGTGTTGAAATTCAAACTCAGGGCGTCTCGCTCCCAGCTCAGGACTCTTTCCCCAAGAGAGTTATCATTTCCTGTCTTTACCATGGTTTCCTTCCTAATATTCCAAAGAAATAGTTACACATTTTGTACTGGAGACACCTTAGCACTCCTTTAAGCCAACCTCATCATTTTACAGAAGAGGAAACTGAGGGGTACAGAGAGGTCAAAATGCCAACTGAAATTTTCACATTCTAGTTCATCTCCAAATGCTCTTCCCTGGGCCTTATTCTTTTCTCCTTCTGTCCACCTCTTTGTCTTCTTCCCTTTCCTTCATTTGCACTAGAAACCAACGATTATCTGGGTGGGGATGACAAAACCTGGAAGTTCAGCACTTAAAATATTGCTTAATGAGTAACTTTTTGGCAATTTGACTATAAGCAGGGAGTTAAAAGGATCCCTAAACTTTGGTCAGATACGGGTTTCATGTAGCAACACTGTGCTTGGTGATTGTGAAGTGAAAGTTTAGGAAAAAAAGGCTTAAAATCTCTGGGCCCTACTCAACTGATTGTTCCCCAAAGCTTAGCTTATGAGTTGAGGAATTGGCATTTCATGAGGAAATGTTATTAAAGCCACCTCAATGAAAATCAACAGACTTCTCAGCTATCTATCAGAGAAAAACTCCCCAGCGGTCAAGGGTTCCAACTACCCCATCTTAATTGTTATTTGTCCTTTGTTCTTGAAGAAGACAAGGGCATCAGGAAGATGATGCCATGACTTTCAAGTGAACTGGATTTAGATGAGGAATTTCTCCTCCAGAGCCATCTGGGTCCAGTGGCAAGATGTAGATCAGGATGACTGGAGATGGCCCCAAAGCAGTGGGAGACCTTGGCTTTTTTAAGTTAACATCTTTAACAGATCTCTGTTTGACTGAGGCAATGCCCATTCAGTGATTGAGGGTAGGTAAGAAATGAGACAAAGAATGGCCTCTTTTACTTGATGGATATGTGAAGACTCTAATTTCTAAAAGGTTAAGCCTTTCAAGCTTTAAGCCAAAAGATGACAGAGTTCAGCTTTCCTCTTATGGGGAAGAAGTAGCACTTTAGCTTAAATGATATTGATAAGGATGGAACTGAAACTCAGAGAATTCAAATGACTTCCCCAGGATCACATAGTAAATCTCTGAGGCAAAATTCAGTTTCAGGTTTTCCTGACTTCAAATCTAGCATTATATCTAACGTGCTACCTATTTGCCTCTGATGTCCAAAGGTGGCAGAGAGAAGCTAGCTCCCTTATTTCTATCCCAGTAGAGTTATGCTTGGTGGCCACTAGCAGCCATCATTAAGACCTATATAATACCGTTAAGCAGTGGACATGTGAGACCAGAAAGGATAATGCCTGAGAGAGATTGCAGGGCATAGAAGATCAGTGGGGAGGGGCAGTGTGGCTAGGTGCCACAGTGAATAGAGCACCAGCCCTGGAGTCAGGAGAACCTAAATTCAAATCTGGCCTCAGACACTTAACACTGACCAACTGTGTCACCTTGGGCAAGTCTCTTAACCCCAACTGCCCTGCTTCCCCTCTCCAAAAAGAAAAAAAAAAGAAGATAAGTGGGGAGAAGATCCAAATTGTAGCTCTCTCCAAACTTGTTGGTCTGCTTTTTCCCTGAAAGGAGGTAATTATTTTGGTGTAGAAGGCCTTAGTTTTCCTGCTAAGACTGAAGCAAATAAAATCTTGGTTGAATTAAAGTATGTAATTAAGGAAATGACAGCACCATTAAAAATTTGAAAAATTATCTACAGAAATTCTATTCTTAGATAATTGAACATTGACAGCATACCTGACTTTGGTCATTTTCATCCATTGTTTTAGGTTTAAATATCCTGATTTGCCTCCAATTAATTTTTAACATATGTAAGACATTCCAAAAAAGAGAGTACAGCTCTCCAAATGAATCTCAAGAGACCAAAGAATTATAGCAAGATCTTTCTCAGTTTCTTCATCAACAGAATGGACCTTGAAATAGACTGCTTATACTCTAGGGTTGTTATAAGGAGAATGTATTATCAACCTTAAGATAAAATATAAATGTGAGTTATTATTCATTGCTAGGAGAGTGGATGGTTTTCATGAGTTACAATGACTGGAAAAAAAAATCATCACCTGGTGGCCAACTTGCTAATGGCAAGTTTTCTAAATTCTTAGCTTGGCCAGTCTTCAGACTCAGTGTATTTTTGGCCCCCCTTTTTTCCCCACACTGGTAGAACTTGTCAGGGCCTGTGCTCCACTGGGGTAGCCTGTAAGAACCCCAAATCACCTCCACCCTCCACTGAAGCATGGAAAGAGGGTTCTGTAGATGCCCAAGTCTAACAATGAACAACTATTAAGGAGACTTTCACCGGAGCATTTCTCCTCGTGACCTTTCTGTGATTTCTTCCAGATCCCCAAGCTCCTAGATATTCATTTATTGTCTTGGCAGTCACATAGATATCGGTTTTTTTTTAAGAAATTTGAAAATGCGATGGGACTTTTTAAAATTGTAGTTATCAGTCTGGTTTAGTTTGCAAGAGCGGCTCTCCCTCATGCTATTGTTTCCATGCACTTACGTAACACCTAACCTTTGAGGAGCTAAGTTTCAGATCTTAACTACATAACTTTCATAACACTTGTGAGACAGGAAAAGCTGCATTAATTAAAGGTTAGAATGGCCTGGCCACCAATCCCTGTGTGGCTCTCCTTCCCTCCCCTCTGCCCCACCCCCAGAGGGAAAAAAATTGAAATCATCTCTGCCAAGCAAAGGGAAGGTCTTTTACCAGAGAGGCCTGCAGAGAATGTAAAGAGTGGCAAAGCAGACTTGGGTCCCAGTTCAGGATTCTTTATTTCTTTCTCAAGGTTAGGAAATATAATGAAAAAGGAGGAAGGAAAAGAAAACAAGAATGAGTTAAAGGGAGAGAAAACAAAAAGGGGGAGAAAGGAGGAAGAAGAGAGGAGAATAGGAAGAGATAAGCAGGGTACTTTTACTGTTTCCTGTATAGTCTGTGTTTGAAATGAACTTATCTATGGTCTAGACCACAGTGAAAATGTGAAGGTCCTGATAACAGGAGCATCTACAGCTACCATCTAACTGTAACATATTTATCTTGATCTATATTTGTTTCAGTAGCAATAGCACTCTCCTAAGGAGAATCCCATAGGTGAGCACTGTTAGAAGGGAGAAACCCTTTTACCACATTTCTTTGCAAATTGTTGAAGGGATTGGACTCTGGGAGGAAGAATAGAACCATGGGAGCTTTCTCTCTGGAAATACGGCTCTATATACCTCTTGACTTTCCTGTTTCAGCTTTCCCTACTAAAGAAATAGGCTCTAAGTATACTTCCTTTTCCAACCCTCTGTCTGATGGTGATAATTGTGGTGGCTCTGTCAGGCAGTCAGAAGGCCCAACTGTTAATCCTAGTCACCCTACTGATTCAGACAAATCAGGAGCATCATTCAAGGCAATTAGGTCTTTAAGTCATGCTTGGGTATGCCTTAGTTCTCCCAGCTGTGCCAAGGAGGGAGGGCTTTTCCATGATGAGAGAGAGAGAGAGAGAGAGAGAGAGAGAAAGAGAGAGAGAGAGAGAGAGAGAGAGAGAGAGAGAGAGAGAGAGAGAGAGAGAGAGAGAGATCTTTCCCATAACTGTTTTCCAAATGCAGAGAAAGAAAGATCTGGGGACATGGGCCTTCCTTCATGTTTCTTCATTCTTCCCTCAAAACTTAATTGCCCAGAAATTTAGGGGCTTCTGCTTGTGTCTCAGAGATCTCCCTAATGTAAACATTTTATTCTGTCCAAAAAAAGAGGATTGATGACTAAGGAATATAGCTCTACTTTAGTACACAGACTGTCCTCCATATCTTCACTCCCCCTTCACTTTGGTTCTTAGAATCCCCAGTTCCATTCCAAGTTAAGGGTGAATGCCATTTCCCATACAAGGACTTTTCCAATCCCCTTGGCTGCCAATACCTTATCCCACAAATGACCTCATATTTCTTTTGTTCCTACTTACGCGTAGACATGTTGTTAATCCTTTCTATGCTTTTAAAAAATAAATAGTTGCATATTGTTTCCCCCATTAGATTGTGAACATTTTGAGATCAGGCACTGTCTTTTGCCTTTTTTTTTATCCCCAGCACTTAGCACAGTACCTGGCACATTGTAGGAACTTAATAAATGCTTCCTAACAGAATGACTATAGAATATAAGCTCTTTGAGGCCAAAGGATATTTACGTTTTGTCTTTGTATTCCTACAGCATAATATGGTGCCTCAGACATAGTAAATAGTGCTGATTGTTTAATTACTTGATTGGTTAATTTTATGTATCAGCACTGTCCTGTGCATATAAGGGAAAAGGGGCTAGAATCCCTAACATCTGAACAGCTGGACAGTTTTAAATCGGAAAGCTTATCATTCCAGTAGAATTTTTTCTACATGGAATGGTGGAAGGATACCACTCTTAGTATATTTTAATCTTTTCAATACCAGCTTCAAAGAATGGCATCTTAGGGTCCATTTCAGCTTCTTGGGTGTTCTATGGACTGAGATGGGGGTTTTTAGAATGCTAAACTCTATTTTGACCAAACTGAATCTTGAAACTGACAAAAATGCAGCCGTTATGATTACACAAGAGTAAATGAGGAAACCTCAGACATGTTCCCTTCTGGAACTGACATTATTTGGGCTCCTGTTAAAGAAGGAAATATAATCAGCTAAAGTCAAATTAAAATGACAATGGCAAGGAACTGTAAAAAGGCAAAGAATTCTGAGTGTGGTGGGATTGGAGTGTGGGAACCTTTCTCTAGAATTTCCTTGATAAAACTTTGATAAAATAACAGATGGCTATTTTTCCTCCTAAATCTCTTTTATTCCCATCCCTAATGTGAGAAGCAAGAAACCCAATTTACCCAAACTTTACACTACACTAATTGTGTGTGGAACACTGTTATTTGAGAGTGCAGCCTCAAACCTCCCTCCTCAGAAGGGTCTGAGGCAGAGCTGGCTATCATCCTTCCTCCCTAACACCTCCCTCTCCCTCCCTTTTCAGAGGTGAGAGGAGATGAACAGAACAGTTGATTCTTTCTTTCTTGTAGTTTATTTTTCTGGAGGTGTGAAACTTTTTTTATTTTGGTCTCATCTTCTTCAACTTGTGCCTTTGCTTGGTTTCCTCCCTATATCCTTATCTCAAGGAGGCATATTTTCATGTCAAAGATCTCTGGGAAGAAAATATCTTTTCTAGCCTCCCCTCCCCCTCTCTGCCTTGTTAGGTGTCTCAGACTCCTTAACCACTCTAACCACTCCCTTTCACTCTTCTCCCCGCTCCTCCCCCAGGGAGCTGGAAGTAGAAACTGATTCAGGAATTGAAAGTATTCTCTAAATAAAAAGCTTCATTCTTTGAAAGATGGGAGTAATTTAATTACCCCTGAAAGTATCAGCTCAGTGCAGAAAAATAGCGATACTAATATATTAATCTGTAATGTCACACACAATAATAAGACTCATTCATTAATGAATTTGCAAATTCAACAGGACTTCCTTTGTATTTCTCTTAGGATAGGGGCCGAGATCACTTTGTAAGCCTGTGACAGGATAAATGAGGAGACTCTTTACGTACATTAATACTTGAAGTTGGCATTGAATTTGATTAGAGATAGGTAGGATCCTGGATCCAGAGTTGGAAGGGACCTTGGAGGCCACTTAGTCCTATTCATTCATATTGCCAATGAGGAAACTGAGGCACATGGAGTTTAAGTGACTTGCCAAACATTGCACAGGTATTTAGCAAGTGACACATCTGTAGAAGCAATTGACCAGTGGATCACTTTATGGTTTATAAAACAAAACAATGAATATGCTACTTCACAGCAGATTGGTTCTCACAATAGGTATATCCTACAGACATCACTCTCCATAGTGTAGATGCTCAGAGAACTTCATTCATTTGCTCACAGTTACCAAACTAGAAAGTATTGGAGGCAGGTTATGAAGACGAGTCTCTTCTGGCTTCAGGTCCAATGCTTTTTTCATTATACTACATTGACAAAATGATAATAACCAAAAAAGTATAGAAGCCTTCTCTTGTAATCTAAGTCAGAAACTTTGCTCATCAAACAGCATTTTGCATTTTTTTGAAGAAAGGAAAAGAATGGATGATGTTACATGTAGCATCCAAGTTCTGACAAGAACACAATAATCTCTAGGAGTTTCAGTGATAATAATCTGAATAAGCACAAGGAAGACACAGAGGATTGTGGGCTATTTTGCGTGCAAGGTTTCTTTGTTTCATGGGTTGCCATGGTCATCAGTTGCCAACCAGCTCGGGCTGAATCTCTGGGTTCTTATTTGTGCTGCTACTCAGCCCCAAATTTTTAAGTAAGTTTAAAATATGTTTAAGCGTGTCATACAACCTTTCCAGCAAGGTAGAACTTTTCAGAGTTACATTCTATTAGAACAGATTTTGGGTCACTTTCTTTTCTGGTCCCCTTTAGTGCTGTTGTCTTCTCTCTGAGATTATATCCAATTGATCTTGTGTATGTCCTATATATGTTTCTGTGTTCATAGTTTGTTATCTTTCCCAATAGACTGTGAGATCCTTAAAGATAGGTTCTCTTTTTTTCCTTTCTCTGTGTTCTCAAAGCTTAGAACAGTGCCTGGAACACAGTAGGCACCTAATATGTGCTTATTGATTAGACTTCACTGGATACAAAGTAACTTTTAATACAGGAACATTGTCAACTGGGAGGATAGGAAAGGCCTAGGAGGTGACACTGTCTGAGTTTTGAAAGAACTTTGAAAGAACCACTACTAGGTTTATTTCCAAAGGTGATTAGAGGAAAAGGAAAAGAATCTATATGTTCTAAAGTATTTATAGCAGCTCTCTTTGTGGTGGCAAAGAATTAAAAATTGTGGGGATGCCCATCAATTGGGGAATAGTTGAACAGATTGTGGTATGTGATTGTGATGGAATACTATAATAATAGTATTATTACTATTAATTACTATTATTACTACTAATACTATGATAATACTGTGCTATAAGAAATGATGAGTTTGATGATCTTAGAAAAAAACACAGATGCACAAATTTTTGAAGAGTGAAATGAGCAGGATGGAGAGAGAATTGTATATAGTATCAGCAATGTTGTTTTCAGAACACCTTTGAGTGACTAAGTAATTTTAACTATTACAAATATTGAAATTAGCTAAAAAAGACATATGAAGGAAGACAGTATCTGCATCTGGAGAAAGAATTGATAAATAGAAGTATATATAGGAAGATTTTATACACACAAACACATCTGTTATACATATACACACCCTTGCCATGTCTAGGGTGGGAGTGAGGGAAGAGAAAAAAGAAATTTACATAACTTTATATTTAAAAGAAACAGCAAGTTGTATATAAAAGAATTGCAGTTTTATGTGCAATCATCTTTTAAAAGTTATACTGTTATGAAAATGTTTGTTTTACTCCATAAATCAAAAAAATAATTTAAAAGTTTTTTTTATAAGAAACTAGAATTCCAAGATTCAGAGGGAAGAGGGGAAACATTCTAGGCATGGGGGCAACCTATGTCAAGGAATAGATGTAGGAAGTAGAATGTGTTGTAAGGGCAAGGCAGGTTGGCCTGTTTGACCAAAACTTATAATGTGTGAAAGAGAATAATGTAAAATCATTCTGGCAAGAGAGGCTGGAGCCAGATTTTGAAGGACTTTAAGCTGCAAACAGAAAAGTCCAGTGTAATCCCAGAGGCAACAGGGAGCCTTTGAAGCTTCTTGAGCAAGGAGTGACGTTAGCAGAAAATAGAACTGTGTTTTAGGAGTATCAGTTTGGGAGCTCTGTGGAAGATGAATTGTAGTGGGGGAGAAAAAGGTTACCAGGAGCCTATTATGAGATGCTCGAAATAGTGGCTGTGAAAAGTGATGAGATCCTCAACTACAGTGGTAGCTGTGTGAGTAGAGATTAAGACATATTTGTGGTACATATGTTTTGAAGTTTGACAACTGATTAAGGTTTGGCAACTGATTGGATCTGATGGGTGAGGACAGAAAGTTGAAAAAGATTCTGAGGATGGGAACCTGAATGCTTAGGAAAATGGGCAATATTTTTGATGTCTGTCTTGTAATGCTTAGTGTCCAATCAGAATCTGCAATTAATTTAAGGTTCCTTTTTATTAGATTTCAGTAGATCAAGACTTGTCTATGCTAAGCGAGGTGCCCAGAAAGAGGGCACCAAGATAGCATTTAGTGCATTATTTCTTCTTGAAAAAGTTAATGTGCTTTTATGAGTGCCCAGTTTCTTAGCAGGAGAGACAGCCTCTGGCAGGAAGAGAATTCAGATTGTTTGTAGTATTTGTTTAATTTATATGGATGTATTAAAATGTCAAACTGTTTTTTTAAATAGTTTTCTGGGGAGGCAGTTTGTCAATAAAAGCAACAACAATGATAGTATTTATATAGTGCCTTAAGGCTTACAAAGCACTGTATATGTTGTAGCAACAATCATGTGAGGTAGATCTTTTTGTTATCTCCATTTCACAGATGAAGAAACTGAGACAGGTTAAATGGTTCACACAATTAGTAAGTATCTATGGCAAGATTTGAACTCTGCTCTTTTTGATTCTAAGTTCAGTGCCTTTACTCATTGCACCACCTAACTAATTCCATAATAATGAGGATTCCTATTTATGTGTCTTCAGATCTGAAGATGACCACAAATACTTTACAGACACAGACAGGTCTATAAAATTTACAAGCATTTTTATTCACATTTTGAAGATGGAGACATGAATCATTAAGAGGTTAGGAGGCTTGCTTAAGGTCATATTGATGCAATGGGACATCAGAGAGGATAGCTCAATATATTATACTGACTTTTAGTATAGTTTTCATTTTGCTAATGTGACTTTTTTTTTAAAAGAGGGATGACTATATCTTTAGATTTCTTGGTAAAGCAATTTGAAGGTTGAATATTCATTATTTATGTTTCCTTAAATGCCTTAAAATTTATTTTCTGAGCAAAAATTATCTAGATATTTTATGAGGCAATTTAGACATTTCCTATGCATTCAGATAAGGGATAATTCAGATAATTGGGGCTATCATTAAATGGATTAATAATTTTCATTGAATTGATTATTTAAATAACACTCTCTGAGTGAGTTGACCTAGCAGACAGATTGTTTTAGTCATTATGTAGACATGACCTCTTTGTATGTCAAAGGCTTCAGGAATAGGATTACAAACTCTTCTGCCTGCTCTATAAAATGGTAAATTTGTGGTATTTCTGAGTACATTACAGAATCACATAGTTTTTTTGAGTTGGAAAAAACCTCAGCAACCATTTAGTCTAACCCATACCTGAAAGGAATCCTCACTACAAAATACCCCCCAAACTTGTTGTCTACTAGTGTCTGCTTGAAGACCTGCAGTGAAGAGCAATCTGCCTCCTTCCAAACTACCCCATGGCACTTTGGGATCGCTGTCATAGTTGGGCAGTTTTTCCATGATTTACCTCATTGAAACTTTTACTCTTTTTCCTATTTGTCCTTTCTAGGGCCAAAGCAGAAGTACTCTAATTCCTCTTCCCTATAACAATGTAACCCAATACATCTTCTCCAAATTTCCAGCTCTTATAAGAAAAGTAAAAAAAAGAGACATAAGTGGGAGAAATAGACATTATGGAGTCAGGATATGGGTTCAAATTCTGCCTCTGACACTCACTGCCATTGTGACTTTGGACAAGTACCTTAATGTCTTTGGTTTTTAGTTTCCTCATCTGTAAAATAAAGCCAGTTAGACTAGATGACTTTTGAGGTCTCTTCCAACCCTAAATCTATGTACCTAAGACAGTGGTTCTTTTTTTCTCTTTTGTTCATTGCATAGTATTATTCTTAGCTTCAAGGAATCATTTAGATAATATGAGAATTGTGGGGCTTAAACATGCATATGTAATAAGTTCCATGAAATTTGCAGCACACTTGGCAGAAACCTACCACTTTCCCAATCCTAATGTGCCTAGAGAATATCCTTGAAGAACTATTTTCCTGTGAAGATTTACACAGCCCATAGGAAACATGAAGGTAGTACCAGTGTACTTTCACATTTATCAGGGCAGTGGTTCTTTGGAAGAATAAACTATGATAAGTCCTACCTGGTTATGTGAGGGTAAGATGTATCTGATGTGTGGGACTTCGAGGTTTTATGACCTATAAGTAACACCAACTTTTTTTGGAGGGTTTTTTTAACAGTTTATTCTTTATTATGATAACATGTAATTCATATGAAATGACAAACTGTTTTGATATCTAAATATGACTGGATAAGATGATTTAAATAATTTGTTGCCATTGCTGGAATATTCTGAATACAGTCAAAAAAAGTAACTATACTTTTTCCATGGAGGCAGAATGAATTTTGCTGGATAAATACCTCTGCTATGAATGTCACTATTGTTAATAAATTGTTAATAAACTAGAACATTTTGTCTATTTCCAAATAAGAAGGAGGAAAGCAGTGTATTTTTAAAATAGTGAATTTAAAACTAGGAAACAACAGTGATGTATCTAAAGGGACAGAGTAACCCAAAGGAAACCCACAAACCACAAACTAAGACATTGTTACTATGTTGAATGACTGAAACAAAATGCATTACTCTTCTCTCTCCTGGTAAGGGTTATTTTCTGCTTGACACTTGAAATTACTGGCATAAAAAACAGTCCACTAAAAATATATCTACCATTCTTTCTCTAACCTAGTTTTCCTCCTTTCCACCCTTTCTTCCTCTCTCTCTCTCTCTCTCTCTCTCTCTCTCTCTCTCTCTCTCTCTCTCTCTCTCTCTCTCATCTTCTGCAATTTTAAGTGAAAAATGAGAATTGGATGGGATCCCAATTATTGTGATGAGTACCTCAGGGACTCCCACTTGAAGAAGGTGGAAGGATTTACTTCAGGCCAGGAAATTTAGTTCAAAGAAAGCAGACAGGGTGGGGCTTGATGTGGGGGTAAGGGGAAAAAGTGGAGCAGTGTTTGGATGGGGAAAAATTCGAAGTGTGACACAAGATGGAAGTTGCTTTAAGCTTAGACCTTCTACTGGCATCTAGGAAGCTGGAGGCAGGCACCTCTTATTCTTTAGACTCCCACTATATCCTGGTTCTCCTCCTACCTGGATGACCACTTTTGCTCAGTCTTCTTTGCTGGATCTTTATTCAGGTTGTGCTTGACAATGGTGGGTGCTTACCAGGGCTCTGTCCTGGGTCCTTCCCTCTATACTATTTCAGTGAGTGATGCCACCAACTTCCATGAATTCAATGTTTATATTTCCCACATCTATGAATCTAGTCCCAGCTTTTCTCCTAACCTCCAGACTTGCTTATGTTTAATAATAATCAATTCGGATTTACCATAATAAACTAAAATGTCCCAAACTGAACTTATTATCTTTTACCCCAAACCCTCCCTTCTTAATTTCCCTGTTACTGATTGCTGATAAGAGCACCACCATCTTCCCAGTCTTTTCAGAGTTCATACTTCCAGCTAAGGCATCTTGCTTGAGGTTTCACTCTCTCAGTCTTCCCCATATATCCAAACTGTTGCCAAGTCCTATTGACCACCTTATCTCCACTGATACTATTCATCACGGTGCACTTTCACTGTTGCAATAGTCCATTGGTTGCTTTCTCTACCTCAAATCTTTTCTCATTTGTAGTCCATCCTATGTTCAGCTTCTTCTTCCTAAAGCACTGACTGATTCAATCAACTCCAGGGGTTCCATTTTACCTCCATTTCACTCTAGGTTCTCAAATACCTGGTTGAACACTCTCTCTCTGTCTCTCTCTCTCTCTCTCTGTCTCTCTCTCTGTCTCTGTCTCTCTCTCTCTCTCTCTCTCTCTCTCTCTCTGTGTGTGTGTGTGTGTGTGTGTGCTGAATCACTATCCATATGCTGCCCCTTACTTGTGGTTCCCCAATGCCCCCAGGCTCCTGGACTCACTCATCTTCTGCATCTAAACCTTCTCTCTTGGTGAGCTCATTAGCATACAACTTTCATCTTTTTGCAGATGATTCTCAATTCACCTCCAGGATAAAATACAAAATCTTATGTTTGACATTCAGTGCCCTTTTTTACTGGTTCACTTCTTACCTTTCTAGTCTTTTACATTTTCCTCTATTCTTGGACATATGCTGTGATCCAGTGACACTTGCCTCTTTGCAATTCCTGAAACAAGATACAGCATCCTCCTACTCTGGGTATTTTTACTGTCTCTCAACCCTGGAATGCTCTTCCTTCTCACCTCAGTCTTCTGTTTTCTATGATTTCCTACAAGTCCCAGCTAAAATCCTGCCTTTTATAAGAAACCTTTCTTGCTCCATCTTAATAATAATATGCAAATGCCTTCCCTTTAATCATCTCTAATGCATTATTTCTGTATATAGCTTATTTTTACATAGTTGTTTGCATATTATCTCTCCCATTGTCAACTCCTTGAGAGCAGGGTCAATCTTTTGCCTTTCTTTGAATTTACTTATTCAGCACTGTGCATGGCACATAGTAGGTACTTAATAAATATTGCTGATTTAATTTGACTAGACCATTACATTTTAAGCTTCTCATTTAGATTGATGATTGATGAAGTAGCCTTAGCTACAACATTTTGGATGCATCCTATTTGAGCTAGAGATTAGAAGGGATGAGGGGAATGGGAATAGAAATAGGAATGACCCAAACCCTAATCTTTGAACCTACCTGATGAAGGTGGACAGGCATAAGGTAGAAATACTAATAGCCTAGGATTGCCCTGCCTCCCAGTCTACCTGATTTTCTTGAGCCCTCTCTGGTCAAGCAGGGGCTTCCCTTGGCAGGAGAAGAGAGATTTGAGCAAGCAGTGTAAGTGGGCCAGAATCAGAAGAGGATTCACTGAGCAGAGGTAACCAGAATCTGAGTGAATAAGAGGCCTTTCTTCCTATGGCTGGATCCACTCAAGAGTAGAAGGAAGAGATAGATTTCTGTGATGACAGTAACATGCTCCTTCTACCTCCAACTCTAACTCAGCTAGTGGGAAAGGGGCAACATATCTGCTCAGTCAAGGTCAAATTAATAGGCTAACATCTTATTCATAATCTTTGAGGGAGAGATGGCTGCGTGGGATAAAGCATTCTTAGTGACTGAGGAGAGATAGGGGAGATATCCTATTCTAGACATGACCTAAGCACCTAGCTAGTATGAATGATCATTTAAAATAGCAAACTATTGACTTACAGATAAAAGCGTTCTATGCTAATTGCTTTCCCTTGCTCTCCCACTCACTTCTCAAACACTTATAAACTAGGAATCTTACCACTCAACTAAAACTGCTCTAAGATTATCAAGATCTCTTAATTGCTAAGTCTGATAGACTTTACTTAGTTCTAATCATTGACCTGGTAGCTAACTGGCACAGTAGATAATATGTGGGGCCTGGAGTTAAGACATGAATTCAAATGTGACACTGTGTGACCCTGGACAAGTCACTTTACTCTGCTTGCCTCAGTTTCCTCATCTGTAAAATGAGCTGGAGAAGGAAATGGTCAGCTACTTCAGTATCTTTGCCAAGAAAATCCCAAAAGGGAGCATGAAGAGCTAGATATGACTGAACAGCAACAACAAAATCATTGATTTCTTTGCAATATTATACATCTCGTCTTCTCATTTTGCATTCCTGACACCACTCTCCCTAGGTTCTCAATATACCAAGTTGAACATTCCTTAGGTTTTTGTTTTTGCTGAATCACTATCCATGTCCTGCCTCTTACTTGTGCTTCCCCAGTACCCCCAGGTTCCTATGCCCTCCAGTCTTCTGTATATAAACCTTCTCTCTTGGTGATCTCATTAGCATACAACTCTCATCTTCCTGCAGATGATTCTCAATTCTATATACCTAACCTCTCTTTTGAGCTTTCATTCTAGTTTCATGTGTTGGACATTTCTTACTGGGTATCTCATAGGTATCTCAAATGCAACATGTTTCAAAGAGAACTCATTATCCTCCCTACCTCCTAACCTATATGTCCTTCATCCCCCCAAATCTCCCTGTTTCTATTTTGGGGGACATATTACTACTATACTTTCAATTACCTGAGGTTCTGCAACCTCAATTTCATCATCAGCTCTTTCCCCTCTTGTACTTCCAATATCTAATCAGTTACTAAATGTTACATCTATAAATCTCCATGGTATCTCTCTCGTTCATCCTGTCGTCTCAATATGCGTAGTCATGACCCTAATTTTGGTCTTCATTATTTCTCATCTATACTCTCACAATAGTCAGCTAATCCAGTTTCCAGATTTGTGTCTCTCCTCTTCCTATTTCTTTTTCTATGCAGCTGTCAAAATAAACTTCATAAAGCACACATCTGACTTTATTACTTTGAGGTATTACATTTTACAGAAGAAGAAACCAAGGCTAAGAGAAACCAATTCATTTGCTCAAGGTTATATAGCTAGGATGTGTCTTAGGCAGGTCTCTTGACTCCAAGTCTAATACCATCTCCATTAGGCCACCTAAGTTCCTCATATAATGCTACTTGAGGGAAATGAATTTTAAGTTAGATTTTTTTTTATTCCTAGTGTCTACCCCAGAGAAGTCACTTAATTAATGCCTATAAACATTTGCTGGATTGAAATGGAAGTGATTCTTGTCTCTTACTCTGTTTTCTTAATGTCTCTTACTCTGTTTTCTTAATGTCTCTCATTCCTTCATCCCCAACAGAGAGTGCCTTTCTTAGCTCAGGTGCAAAAATTTCTCTCCACAGTTCTTATGAGAACTCTATCAATTATTGGCTCTCAAACCTGTCAGCAATTTATAAGGACTGAGATCTATAGAAGGGCCTGGTTCATTCTCCGCCCTTATAATCTGAGGGAATTAAATGTATATATGAAAGAAACAATGGTCAATACTAATGCTTTGGATGTTTTGGAGCTCCCATTGAGCATCAGACCAGCCTTTTAAGTGTATTGATGTAGGAAGGGGAAATTTTCTGACTGGAAACCAGCCAAAGCATATAAAAGTCTCTTTTAATAATTCTTATCTTCTACCAGATATATAATGGTTGGGTGAATAAAGTGAACTTTGATAGGATGAAGGGCTAATATGTGCTTCTCTTATGGGAGTAGCTCCATGAGCTGTGTCCTGGATATTATAGGCAGCATGGGCCACTCTATAGGGCTCTGAAATTGCCTTTCTTCATAGCCACATGTTCTAGGGAAACTGTTAGACTGTGTATGTTTTGGGAATTTTCATAAGGAAATAGATTTAGAGCTGGAATGGATGTTGGAGACCAGTTAGTTCAAGTCCCCACCCAATTTAAAGATGAAGCAACCTAGAGAGGTGGAATGAGATGCCCAAGATCTCATAGGGAGCATGTGATCAAAGCAGAGTTTGAATCTAGATGCTCTAATTCCAAATCCAATACCTTTTCAACTGTAACTTACCATTTCCTTGAGTTAAAAAGTTTATTATAATTAAAATATTTAACATTCAGAAGTGACCAAGTAGGAATATATTCTACTTTCTTGATAGGAAATATGGACAAGATAAATTAGAAATCATTTAAACTACTATTTTAGGAGTAGATGCTATCAATTAAATTAATCACCACCATCACAACAACAGCAACAACTTACACTTTTTTGGACTTTATGTTAAAAAAATAGTTTTTCCTGCATAATTCCATTTGATGCTTATAGCAGACTTGTAAGGGGAACCATTATTATTCCCATTTTATGGATATGGGATGTTAAAAGGGTGGCTGGTCAAAGTGGAAAGATAATCAGCCTCGGAATCTGTAAGAGTGTTGCTCAAGACCTGCTTCTAACTCATATTAAACATGCAACCATGAGCAAAATACATTTAGATGCCCCCAGATAACTTGCTAAGAATATTAGCTGCCCACTAGTTGAGTTCTTGATTATCACTGATGGAGGGAGTTTCCACACTAGCCATTGCCTCTATTGATAAAATCGCATGTCTAGACAAAAAAAATAGAATAAACAAAAGTAATATCTGAATTCAAATCTTATCCCCTAGCATTGGCCTCTATCTCCTTTAAAAAGTTTCCAAGTTTGGGAAATTGAAAAGAAAACATGCTATCAAATGGCTTTGAGCCATCATCATTCAGGATTTATGGAGCTGCTACTCTACATAAAGCCCTGTGCTAGTTACTACTTGGGATACAAAGAAGTAAATCTTCCTTAAAGGCTTTAATACTTCATTTGGGAGACACTCAAAAGTTAGATAGCAATAAAAGTGTTAAAAACATCTAAGGCACTTGTACATGAGATATCCCAAGGTACAACCTGATTGATTGCCACATGAGTGGTATATATATATATATA
>CM053593.1:298476268-298513931 GCA_028646575.1 Pseudocheirus occidentalis
TCCTTCCTTCCTTCCTTCCTTCCTTCCTTCCTTCCTTCCTTCCTTCCTTCCTTCCTTCCTTCCTTCTTTCCTTCCTTCTTCCCCACCCTGTTCAAAAAGTGGACCAGCACATAACAAAATCTTACTTGACAATCAAAGTTAGTGAGCTATTCAGGTATGGCATGTTCAGCAGGAGGGGGATTTCTTGTTCAGTGGTCATTCTGGAGAGTAATCTAAATTGCAGGGTGATTCTAGGAGTCTTGTGGGTGCAGTGTAGGTAGACTCCAGTGAGAGGGCCAGGGTCCTATTAGAAAGTCAGTCTCCTGATGACAACCCCAAGTTTGATGGATTTTTTTGAGGACTGTTACTGCATATAACCATTTGTTAGTCCTTTGCAACTTGTACACTTTCTCTGGGGTGAGAAAAAGGCTGTCCTTCCATTGTACTATCCTGGATACCTTAATAAAAATTGGAAACCTATTATCTATATTTGAGGATACTTAGACAAAGGCCAAGTTTAAGGTATATTTTGATATTTTCCTGTTGTAACAAGGTGGGGGCAATAAACCAAAGAAAAAAACGACCTTCTTTGAATCAGTTCCAAAGATCTACATGAACTCAGGATCTTGAGGGGCCCTGGGACATCATTTACAACAATTATTTGAGTACTTGTATGTATTCCTCTACAAAGTCTTTCTTTGACTCCTCATCGTGGTGTGGTCGTTACCCTTTGTAAGCTCCAGCAGGTTCTACCATGCTGGAAAGGCTCCAGGTACGGTTCTAGCATCAAATTGAGTCTGTTTTTTTGAGGACAACTTAGCTAAGCATGGAAAAGCATATCACAATAGACCTGATGATGGTTCTGGTGATGATCGTATGCCCTCTTCCTCCCTGAGATACTGCTACCACCCTGGTACAGGATTTCATCCCTTATGCCTATGTATGCATAATAGTGTACTGGGTGGTATTCTTGCCTCAAATATCTCCTTTACTCTAATCCATCTTCTACTCAGCTATCAAAGTGATCTTCATAAAGAGTAGGTCTGACCATACCACCCTACCTCTCTCCATTTAATAAATTCCTGTGCTTACCTATAGTCTCCATATGAAATCCTCCATTTGGCTTTTAAAGCCCTTCACAACTTGATCCTCCTCCCCCCACCCAGTCCCCCACCTTTCCTGTCTTTCTACACTTCACCTCCCCTCTATACACTCCAAGATCACATGACTCTGATGTCATTGCTATTTCTAAAACACAGTACTCCGTCTTCCAAATCCAGGAATTTTCACTTGCTGTCCCACATATCTGGAATTCTCCTCCTCCTTATCTGGTTTCTCTGGTTTCCTTCAAGTCTCAGGTCAAATACAGCTTTCTGCAATCAACCTTTCCTTTTCTTCCCCAATGCTAATGCCTTCCCTCTGAGATTACTTCCAGTTTTCCTTGTATATATTTTGTGTATACATAGTTATTTGCATATTGTGTCTCCATTAGATTTTGAGCTCTTTGAAAGCAGGATTTCTTTCTTTCTTTGTATGCCTAACTCTTGGCACAGTGCAATGTGTGTTCTGTGGCTTCCTCACTCTTCTTCATTGATGATGATTGAATGGTAGAAAATATGACAAAGAATGCTAAGAATTCTATGGTTTTAAAATTATTTTTGACTATTGGTATTTTGAATGTGAGATACTGGTTTAGTGATCAATGAGTGGACACATTGCTAGTGCTGCTGCGTAATCTCAATCTTGACTTTGCTATAAAATAGAGCCTGAAGAAAGAAACTACAATTAAAGTGAAGGATTTTTCTAAGGTACCTATTGGAGAGGTTAAAAAAAGGTAGAGGGTGGATTTTATTATATTATTATATGCCCACTCTTCAAAATCTACAAAATCTTTATGAGAGTCATTTATATATGAATAATGAACATTCCTGGTGTGAGTATTGGGATAAAAAGTGACTCTCTCAAGTGATTTTCAACACATCTGTACCATTTCACAAAGAATTAAAAGATATTGAGCATATATGACCTCGTTGGGCTTATTGTTAATTGATCATAAAATCATTAAGTAGATTAAGTAGAGCAAAATGTCACTTCACAAGCTTTTTCAACAAGATATCTCATTCAATGACTGGTCTTTAACCTCAGGGAGGTATATAAAACAGAGAGATGCATGCTTTTCAGGTATTTTTATCATTGCAATGGTGAAAATCTACCACAAGGGATTCCCTATTGATGACAAAAAGCTCTCCACATGCTCCTGTTTGTGGATGGAAAAGTGTGGAAGGTATCAAACACTAGAACAATACAGAAACTCTTAGAGAAGATCTGTAATCACTCAAAGGGTTTGACCTGACCCTACATACAGGAAATACCAGTTAAATGATGAAAGTCTACTGCTATTATTACAACATACATTTGGATGCACAACCTATATATTCATATTTGGGTCACATAGTATAATTTGACCTCAAGTTTGGTCTAGAGTTGAATGTAAAGAGATAAATGAACTGGATTGTCTTCAAGAAATTTCAATGTTCCTTTAATGACCCCAAATTTCCTATGAAAGGAAAAGACCCATTTAAAAAATACCAACATTCTGCTATATGGCAATGGCACATGGAATGCACTAATATCCATTAAATTAAAAATGAATATCACAAAGTAAGCAATGGAATCTAACATGGTGGATTTGAAATGACTGCAATCTCTATCTAGTGAGGAACTTTGAAGAACAGGAAGAAATATAATATTCCAGGAATCATAAAGTAGGAGGAGACCATGGATAAAGATTAAATGTGACAGTCATAGTATTCTACTAGTATTTTCATAATGTCAAGAGGAAGTAAGAAAAATCCCCAACAGAATGAGTTTAGTTGTGCTGAGCTTAAGGAGAGCATAGACAAGAATCATGTAGGATGGAAAGGCTTGGATGTATTGTCTCTGCATACTAGCAGGAACTTACTAATTAGTGAGCTAACCTAGCCCCTTGAATATTTGAATGCACCTTCACTTCCTCCCAGGTTTAAAGCTCCAAGAAAGCAAGGAACATGTCTCATGGATTTTTGTGCTCCTTCTACTTCACAACATGCCTACACCCCACCCCCCACCCAAGTATGGTGCTCTGCATATGTGTTCAATAAATGTTTGCTGAATTGTATTGATTCGAAAGTAGGAAATAAAGGTGAAATCAAAACAGATACTGGTTCCAATGTTAAACCTTCATTGAACACAGTGTATGTGCCAGTTTTCTCCCCATTCAAATATTTATTTGCAGCCTTGTAGACATAGTCCTCTTCTCAGCTTCTTCTGGGCACAGGCAGATTGAGTTTTGATTTAATCTGCCTGACTGGTGAAAGAGTTCACAGGACTGTGCATGCAAATGAATGCAAATTGAAGTTAATAAAGAAAATATTTGACATAGATCAAATGAGCAAGTACAGTAGAGGAAAAACATTTTTGTGCCTGCTCATGTTTGTTCCATCAAAAGGGGGAAAAAAATCACATTTTACCGAAATAGCAAAACAATTGCCTTAAAAGGCTTGAGATTGAGAAATGTTCTCTTTTAGACATTTTGTATGGCAAAATCATATAAGAAATAAAGGTAGTTATTAAAGCCTCAGCTGTGCTTTCAAGTCAGTAGTAGAGGAAAAAAAACATGACTTGCATGCATGGTTATCAAAGCTTATTACAACTGTTTATGGCAAATATTTTGCATCATTTATTCTGTTGCTGAGAGGCTGGTTACATTAAAGAATTTCTAAAAATGCTTGTGGTTAAAAACCAGTCCATTTTATTTAACAAGCTATATTTTCTTCTATTCCTGAATACAATGACATTTCCAGACTCCTATACTCCTTTTTCACAACAAAACCTTCCAGCTCATTTCTACAGACCTGATGCCAAATAGGGCATTGATCTTGAGAACTATGAAGTGTGACACCATTACTGAAGACCCTGCTTGTGAGTGGAGATATTGGTAAAGATTATGTGACTAGATTGTAGAGAAAATCAAGTAAGCTCCATTAAAATTGAGGCAGGGGCATGATGTGATGGTAAAATCCAAAAGAAAAATTTAGTTGGAAATCTGTCTCAGGTAGACACAAAATCTCAAAGGGCATCCTGACTGGACAAACATCTTCTCCCACCAACCAGCCCCTTAGCTGAAATAAACAGCCAAGTGTTCCCTTGCCACAGCTTGGGTAAATACTAACTAAATTTCTGGCTTCTAAGCCAGTAGGAGTAGCAATCCCTATTTTTTAGCAAAATATTTTTCCACTCTGGTCATCCAAGAAACTCCAAATCCAATGCATTTCAATGGAGTTTTAAGGTCTCTCTATTTTTCTCCCTATTTATAGCTTTCAGATGTTGGCAGGTAGGGGACTATATTTTGTTCAGAATAAACTTATAAACGGCAGTAATTCAGTTTCATCATATGCCACACAGTATTAAGCAAGTATTAAAACAATCCTTCTTCCTTACAAATGTAAACATTTACAAAGGAAAGAAAACAAAATAAATCTGTATCAGACATTATTTCAAAGGTCATAGTTATTTATATTCTGAAAAGTTTTGTTGGGTGAGGACTTTGGGACTGGGCCAAAGGGAAAACCAATCCCCTGTGTGGTTAGTCTTATAGGGATAGTGCCCTGAAGTGCTAAAGAATGTGTGTCTAGGTTTCAGTACTCAATCAATCAACAGGTATTTATTAAGCATCTCCTATCTCTTGATACTGCGATAGGCATTGAGGGAATAAACAAGAAACATTAGACATTATCTACACAGATGAGTCCCTTGAAGAAACAAGACCCATGAAATAGTGAACAAAGTAGTCTATGGTAAAGTGCTAATTGAATGGTATAGAAAATTAACTTTTGTTTTTTGTATAATTAGCTAATTTATTTTATTTAATTAAAATTTTCATTTAATAATTTTAGTTTCCTTGTTTGCTACAAAAATATGTTTGGACAAAATGACTTCAAAGGCCTTTTCTAGCTCTGACGATCAATTATGCTATGATTATAATTGCTGAAGCAATTCTAAGGAGTGAGACTGATGTGGGTTGGAATTGAAAGGGGCTTGCTTTGCAGGAAAGATAGTACTTAAGAGAGGAGAAGGAATTATAGTTAGAGAAATAATGTGAGCAAGGTCATAGTGGGCAGAATGAGCAGAAAATATAGGCTAAACACTATGAAGGTTTTCTTTCTTTAAAAGTTTCCTTGATATCTTGTGATTTTTACATCACAGTCATTTCTGAATACAGTATCTTTCCTTCCTCCTATTCAATCCCCACTCCCTACCTCAAATAATCCTTCCATTAGACTGACAGCATTCTGAGGAGTGGGACTGTCCTTTTATATCCATAGTATTTAGCGCAGTGCTGGCACATAGTTTGTGCTTAATTAATTTTTATTGATTGACTGGTCCTTCCCTTATAGGAAAGAAAAAGAATGACACAAACTCAGTTATTTTGGTGTCCATGTCTGAAGGAGTCTGCAATATTTCAGAATCTATCATTACCTTCTCCAAAGAAAGGAGACTGCTTGCTTTACTCTGTATCAGTTAGTCCAAGTCTTCCATTTTTCCTCAATATTCTTCATATTTGTTAGATAGTATAGTGCAATATTTCATTATACCCATAGATTACAGTTTATTTCAGCCATTCTTCAACTAATAGGATTCCTCTCCCCACCTCAGTTTTACATTTCTTTTGTTTCCAGTTTTTTTGCTAGCACAAAAGCGCTGCAATGAATATTTTACATGGATGTGGTTTTTTAATTAAAAGATTTTTCATAATGGTAACTATACTTGTGAAATATCTTGGAGGATTAACAAATTATTGAGAAAATTTCATTCAAAAAATTGTCTAGCATAGATAATTCTGACTCAAATCCCTTCTTTTTTTGTCACAAGCCACTTGGTAATTATGTGCATAATTTCAATAGCTTTCCATTTCCCTTTTACCTATACAGACAAGTCCTAGTATGGGCAACACCTGAAAAATGTCATTGTTCTGTTCAGGATAAAAACTGACCTAATATTCCTTTCCAGACTTTAAAAGAAGTTTTATTCAAATATTCTAGAAAGTTCAGTTCAGTTAAACTATTAGAATGTTTTTTTCCATGCTCTCAGTTGGATTCTGCTTGAGCTACAAGCAAAAATGGTCCAATGTAATAAGCCTTACTCTAGTGACTTGTGTCCAGTAGAGACTAAAAGAGCCTGGATAAACATCATGTTAAGGTATCAGCTTTTCGATTTCTTTCCAAACAAATTAAATTCTAAACATTTTGACATTTGCCCATCACAAATTTTAATTTATCCGCTGCTAGAATTTGTTTTCTCAACCCTGATGCAAATGATCTCTTGTTGTTGCCTTTGCTGCTGCCCAGGGCAAAAAAAATCCTTTGGTAGATACCCCACTGCTGAGGGTGAGTTAAGGACTCTGAGCCTGGCTAAACTGTTTGGTTAACCTTGCTAGCTTTTGAGGATTTAAATCAGATTTTTAATGCTACTTGAATTCTGTTTTGTGGTTCCATCTTGATGTTTTGTGCTGAAACTCCAAGAAAAATGTTCTTTCCTGGCAGCTGATATACTAAAACCAGCAGTGCCAGAAGAAAAATAATCTGTCATTGAATTGTATGGAAGGTGACATGACAGACTGTATACAACATCTTCAAAATTCACAAAATCCTTACTACATCTTTGATAGATTGAAATGACTCCTTTGGAGTTATTGTATCATGTCTTCTACAGAATAAAGTTCTTAAATTTTGGGGGGGAGGCAACCTCAAGCCAAAAAAAGGTGATTTTACATACATAGGAGAGAACCTTTATATATTAATCAGATATATTAATATACAATGCAAATACAACATCAATCTGTAACATATGCTATATATAATTTATAATTATATATGATACAATTATATATGATATATTAATATCTGTAAACTTAGAGCTATCTAGGCTACTCTATCATCCCCTCCTTTTCGGATAGAGAAATGAGGCTAAGAATATCTGTGTGTGTCCATTTAGCATATAGTTATCTATATAATATATTATGTGTGCAATATAATATAGATATCTATGTAACATATAGATTACTTTCCTTTTTTCCTTTTCTCACCTTACTCTTCTAAAGTGAGACTGGCTATATGTCTCCCTCCAGGTTCTGGGGGTACCTCTAAAGGGTTGCAATATAGCCAGGCAGGAAGGAGTCAGATCAAGAAAAGGGGCTCATTCTGGTGAGCTAGTGTCTTCTGAATGCTTCTAGTTCTGACTGTGGGGCAATAAAAATACTCCTGTTCATCGTGTAGCTAGTGGACTATGTTTATACATGCTCCAAATCTGTTCAAAGCACCTCATTACATATCACAAGACTCTTCAGAGGTAGGCTCTGCAGTATTTTTCATGTTGGAGACTGCATCAGCTAAACATGATGATGATCATTGGCTACCATTACACATGCATATGTTTGTACATATGTATACACATATATATGCAAATACACACATACATATGTACATATACAATACCATATACTCATCTATATGAAAACACACAGTGAACACACTTTTAGTACACATATACATGTATACACATAGACGTACCTGCATATGCATATACACACACATACACATAAAGATAGGATCTTTACTTTATTGGTATAGAGAGTTCTCCAGTATTTTGATATGTTCTCTGTAATTATGTTCTTAAACATTTGCTTATAGCACTGAAAGGTTAGATAAGTTACCTAGGCTCACAATGCGTTCTGGTGAAAGGAGACACTCTTCCTGCCTTTGAGGTCAGGCCTCTAACCACCATACCACATTGTCTCTCACCCACAGAGACATGTATAATATATACAAACATGCTGTCATATAAACATTATATATAATGGATTATATATATATATACTTTATGTGCATAAATAGTACTCATTACAGTTATGTATAAAGATGAACACATTATACATATGAATATAAACACATAGCACACAAATATTATAGACATGTATATTTGTATAAACTGGCATGTGGAGGTAGTCTCTAAAGAGGTCATGTGTGCCATATACATGTTATAGTAATCCTTATCTTTTACCAAAGACTGGTAGCTGTTGTGGTGGGGGTTCAAGTTGAAAACATTAGAGAAGAGACATTTCAGGGTAGGTCTTGAACTCTGAGAGGAAGATGTAGCAGTTCTCCCTCTGGGAAAGGAAAACCTGAACATATTTGCTATAGTGCTATGTGAGAAGAACTGATACAGATTGCAAGAGACTGGTTCTCGCATCCATCTAGAAAGTGACTCTCGATCAATACAGTCAACAGTCCATTTAAAGGACAGAATGATTGAAGTATCTGATGTTTGCTATTCTGGATCACTTATCATATAACTATGCAGCTAGGTCTCTTGGCAGATTTTATTAAAAGTTACAGTAGTATTTCATAAGGTTCTGAGAAAATCAATTTTATAAGCATTTATTTTGTGCCAGACACTATTCTAAGTGTTGAGAATACAAAGACCCTGACTTCAAGGAACTTATATTCTGTTGTAGGGAGGCAACATGTACATAGAAAATTAAGATGTGCATGGGTACAAATCCAGAGGCATTCAGGGAAGAGAAATTTGACAGTGGTGGTCAGAATCATGGGGATTTTAAGTTGAGTCATAGGATAGTAGAGCATGATGTGTTTCACAGATGAAATGGTAATATTGATTTGATTATCAAGACCTGAACAAGTGGTAGAAAACATGGTGGGTGCAGGGATATATATGTGGTGATAGGCAGATGGTGTCTGGTTCTTCCTAATGGCCAATGTAGGAATTGGTGGTGTCTTGGGACCTATTGGGTCTATTATAGAGAGATCAGCTGTGTTTGAGTTATTTAACCTCCAGTCATCAGGTTAGCTCTGCCCAGGCCTCAAAATGATGTTGAATAGATTATTTCATCCAGGGTGGTGGAACTGAGGAGGGTCTTGGGTCTCTTCTATAAGCAAAATGATAGGGAAGCATCTCATTAATCAGGGAAGTCAACCTAAAAGGGAATGGGAACTCTGAAAAATGAAATTCTGATGACACAAATAAAAATAATTCATATGAAGAAGAAAAAGGGCAGTTGTCTAAAGAGACAGATGGGGATATATAGAGAATTCACCAGGCAGCTTAAATTTTAAGATATGTAGAAAGTGGAAGCAAGAGCAGGTAATTCTGGAAGAACAGAAATGTATCATGGTCTCATATGAGCAATTATCAGGCAGGAATGTATGGATAACCATACACACACATATATAAATATATGATATCTGTGTCTATATAATTTTTGTTTTTATCTTTGATGTAGAAGACAGTAAAATCTAAGAAGCAATGACTGCTTCTATGAGTAGATTGGAGAAATGGGATTATTGTCCCAATTTAAAAAGAGAAGGGGAATCTACAGTCAACCAGTTGAAGCTTGGCTTCAATTCCTGGCAGGGTCTGAAGCACATTTTAAAGGGAAAGCCTAATTACCATCTAGGAAAGGAAACACTAATCACAAAGAGCCACCATGACTCTGTCATGAATAGGTCCTGCCAGATAAGCCTCATTTCCTTTTGTGACAGGTTGTCTATCATTGTGGCTGGTAGCATAGTGGATAGAACATTAGGTCTAAAGTCAGGAAGCCCTGAGATCAAACTGACCCTTAGATACCTACTGGGCAAGTAATTTCATATCTACCTCAGTTTTCTCAACTGTAAATAGAGATAATACTAACACCTACTTTGTATAGTTGTAAGGAGAAAATGAAATATAATTGTAAAAAGCCCCCAACAATACAGCACAGTACCTAGTACATAGTAGGCTAGTACCGTATAAATGCTCGTTTCCTCTCTTTCCTTATTAGATGGGTGGATTCATATATATATATATATATATAAATATAATTTTCCATATAATAGATAGATAGATAGATAGACAAATATATAGAGTGATGGACAGACAGACAGACAGATAGATAGATAGATAATGTGTAGTGATAGGTATAGTTTACCATAATTTTTTTTAACAAGGTATAATTTGAAAACTTTGGACAAAACTCTTGAAGATATTCTTGTGGAAAAATGAAGAAAATTCTGTTAAAGAATAGGATGAGGCAAATATAGAACTAGTTGAAAGGTTGTATCTAAATGTAGTCATTAATGATGTGATATAAACTTGAAAGAAGTTGTCTAATTCAGTACTTTCTATGGCTGACTCTGTGTTACTCAATATTTTTATCAATGACTCAGGTAAAGGGATAGATGGTATGTTTATCAAATTTGAGTCCCTTCTAGCTCAAAACTATGGTCCCAGAATTCCTTAAAGTTTTATAGAATGCAATTTACACAGAGCTGGGAGGGGTTGCTAACCTTTTAGGTGATAAAGTCAAGATTCAAAAAGATATGGACAGTCTAGAACATGGGGCTAACTATAACAAGATGAAATTTAATAGGGATGATTGAAAAGTTATAAATATATATTAAACAAGTACTATGTGCCAACATAGCTAGATGGTGCAATAGATAGAGCACCAGACCTGGACTCATCTTTCAGAGGTGAAATTTGATCTCAGACACTTCACCCTGTTTACCTCAATTTCTTCATCTGTAAAATTAGCTGGAGAAGAAAATGGAAAATCACTTCGGTGTCTTTGTCAAGAAGATGCCAAATGGGGTCATAAAGAGTCAGACACAGCTGAAATGACTGAACAATATGTGCCGGAAACTGTGCTAAGCCCTGGTGATGCAAAGAAAGGCAAGAAATAGTTTAAGAGAAATTAGAGGTTGTTGTGTCCTTTTTACTTTACAGGTAAGAAAATTGAGACCCACAAAGTATAAGTTATTTGTCCAGGGTCATAGTATGGTATATGTCAGAGGAGAAAGTTGAATTTCTGTCTTGATAATGGAGAGTTTGCCTTATCATTGATTTGTAGCAATTCTTATTTTGAAAATTGTTTATCCCTTGACCACTTATCTATGGGGTAGATGCTATACTATCTACTTTGGTACTTTTGTTACTGTGTTAGTTGCCTAAATACTTTCTACCCACAAGTACTCAATATGAAGATATTCATTAGTTAACTTCTGGAGCAGGTCAAATTTCTGTTCATCATCAGGGGTCTGCCCATGAGTGGTGACTGCACATCCAGTCTGCCTGAAATGGAGAAACCCAGTCTCCAAAAGAAAACAAAATTTCAAAAGTACATGATCTGATTTTCAATTAATTCTTTTATGGTATGATCTTCAATATTCAGATCATGCATCCATTTTGAGCTTATTGCAGTGTATGGCGTACGTTGGTGATCTCAAACTGATTTCTGCCAGACTGCTTTCTGGTTTTCTTAACAATTATTGTCAAACAGGGTATTCTATGATAGATCATTTATCCTTTGGGTTTACTGAACTGGAGATGATCCGGTACAATTATTTGAGATTTTTAAAAAACAAATATAGTCTGTTTCATTTTACTTTTATCCAGTACCAAATTGTTTTACTATTTACTACTAGTTTGAAATTAAATAGGTTATGTACCTTTTATTACTACTTTTCTTTTTGTCACCGCAATGTAGCACCAATGCAATATTCACAGCACCCATGGTGGCTATGAATATGCTGGTGTAGTTCTGAATCACAAATGTAACAGACTTTCCACATGGAAGACAGAACTAAAACATTTATTCAGACATCAGAAAGGCAAATCCCAACACCAGAAAGTCAAATTAAATCCATCATAGCAACCAAGAAGTTGGTGCACAAAACCAATGCAGCAACCACCAACATCTCCAACTCTTTCCTCTGTCAAGACCTTTAAAACAAAGCAGGCTCTCTTAAGCACAAATGCGTCCTCTCACTCACTCTAGCTGCTCTGCCTCCATACTGCTTGCTCCTGCCTCTGCTCATTCTTTCCCCTGCTCCTTCCTCCTCCATCCTTCTTATTCTACCCTTGGGCCTATTAAAGGGCAGGGAAAATCTTCACATTGCAATTACCATTATACCTCCATGGTATTCTAGACATTTTGTTTTTGGGAATATTGTTATTTTTGTCTCATTTAACCTCTCAGGACTCTAGGGAACTCTCTATGACTACATGTTTCATAGAAAGTATTAAATTGCATCAGTTGAGGAAATTTTCTCACAGTGTAGTTCCTTATACCAATGAAAGTTGAAGTTCAGCTATAATTCCTGTCACTGTCATTAATTATTGCTTTGGTAGAGTCATTGCTACTGTAGTAAAACTGTAAATTTCAATAGTATTGCCAACTTTATTACCTTGGTTAGCACAGACATGAGCAGAGAGCCTCCATATTATTTAAGTTGTTTTCTTTATTTCATTAAGGAACATTTTCCAATTGTGTTTATATAAGTATCCAGTGTGCTTTAGTACATTGGCTACAAGATATTTTATGCATTTTACAGCTATTTTGAATTAGACTTACCTTTATATTATTTCCTTCAAGATTTTGTTATGGCTATATAGGAATGCTATTGATTTCTGTGTTTCTTTTACAACCTGTTGCTTTTTTGAAGAAACTAATTATCTCAATTAAAAAAAATTCTCTCCTACGATTTTCTAAGTAAACTATTTTGCCATAGCAAATAAGAATGGTTCCCACCACCACCCCATTTTGCTTATTTTCATACTTTTAAAGCCTTTATCTAGTCTTATTTCTATTGCTAACATTTCTAGAAATGCATCAAATAGCAGTGGGAGAAAAGGACTATATTGGCTTCATTTCTACATTTATTGGGAAAGGTTTTGTTGGAATTTTAATTAGACTTCCTAAATTTCACCACTATGTGTCATAGAGTTTGTAGTATAGTTTCCTTCCTTCCTTCCTTCCTTCCTTCCTTCCTTCCTTCCTTCCTTATCTTTTTTTCTCTTCCTTCCTTTCTTTTTCTTCCTTTTTTCCATCTTTACTTTCTTTCTTTTCTTCCTCCCTCCTTCCCCTTCTCTCTTTCTTTTTCCTAGAGGTGATTTGTGGATTCTTTCAGTTGGCACTTTATGTATGTATGTATGCATGTATGCATGTATGTATTTATGTATTTATCTATCTATTTATTCATTCATTCATTTATTTATTTATCCATCCATTTATCTATTTATTTACTTACATACTTATTTGTTTGTTTGTTTATGCTCAGAAGTTCCCAGGTAGTTTAATTATATTATTTCTTGAATTATGGTATTAAAATTTTTTGACTTGCATTCTGGGAGAACTATATTCGTTATATTGTCTCCATGCATCCATTCTTTTAGATAAATATGTTTTGCTTGTGTAGAGGTTGTTTTCTTTTAACACTATTGCTTTTTGCTTCTCCTTTTCCAAATTGTCCTTCTCTTCTGGGTATTTAAATTCCCAATCGCGAGTTCTCTCTTTTGTCTCTTTGGTGAGATTTCACGCTGTATGTAGAGTCAAGCTTTTATATTTTGCCAAATATTTTGCTTTGTCAGCCAAAATTCTGAATTTGCAATTTGGATTTCTTTCTTAAATCATTCAGGAACACTAGATTATAATTCAGATTCTCTTAGGAATCCAAATGGTCCTCTGCCACACCAGGTGTTGATTAATTTTATTTTTTTATTATAATATTCATTCATAGATATCTGTATTTGATTATATGATCTGGAGGCCATATTCACTTCTGTTATTAATATTTTCCTTGTTGGTTTGTCTGTTTGTGATCAAAATCTTTAACAGAGTTTTCTTTCTCCTGAGATCTTTGATAATTTTAGTATTTTTTTCTTTTTTTCTTTCCGTATCACTCATTTTCTGACTCCATTCCTTTTGTTGGTGGTTTTTCAGGGATTTAGACCTCAAAGTTATCTCCATTTCCTCCCAAACCAGGCAATTCACATTTCATTAGCTTTGGGCTCTGTCTAAAGTAACAACTAGACAGTCAGAATTATTGCAGATGGATGCTGGTCCCATTTTCTTTAGACCTGATGGATCCAAACACGTGCTGGTATCCTTCCTTAGTCTCTTCTGTTCTCTGGCTGAATGCTATTGCAGCACAGAGTACTGCTGCACTGCTGCTTCAACCAGAGAAAGCTTCTAGCATTTCATTTTCCATGGCAGCTAGGGGTGGGGAGTAGAGTTGAGCTCTATTGCATGCCTGTGACTTGGTTTGTGTAGCCCTTCTGAAGTGTAGTGGTTGGTGGGGGAGGAGTTGCTGAGTGAGCATCTTAGGGATTAGGGATTAGTCTTCTCTGTTGTTAGTTTAATCAGGTAGATTTCTTGGTGCTGTAGACCATGCAGACAGCTGGAATTACTTTATCTCTTGAACATAATTCCTATTTTGGAGAGATTTGAGAGGTCATGAGGATTAGGGAAAATGTCTAGTCTTCCATCTTGTTGGTCATGTGAACATATATTTTAAAATAATATTAGAACAGATAGAGCCATGATATAAATATAGAATAAACATGCAATTTTATTTTGAGAACCCTTTACAAGAAGAAAACCCTTTACCATCACCAATCTGGCCCCAATTTTATTTAAACTAACAATCCTAGTGACATATTAAAAGTCTAAATTGTGTCTTTGCTTTATATATTATAATGTAACATACTCTCTCCTTTACTGCTCTTTTTATGTTCTTATCCCATGTGGGATAGTTAAAGTATATTGCTTGGCACATAATAGGAAGTTAATAAATGTTTATTAATTGAGAATATAGGTTGCTATGGTCCATGCTTATTTAAATGTTAATAGAGTGCTCCAAGTATATATGTATATTTATATATTTGTTATACCTATGATATTATCAGTGTAGGAATTTTAATGTAAAACTCTATCAATGTTGATCAGCATTTTCTCTACAACTTACAGTCTTAGTATTGTGTCAGGATATTGAGAAAACAAGTGACTAATCCAGGGTTACACAAACAGTAAGTGTGAGAGGTGGGACTCAACCTAGGTCTTCTGGATTCCAAGGCCATCTCTTTATCCATCACACTGCCTCTTGAACTCTTTCCAAAACACATTTAAAATAGTGCTAAGCTTGGTTTTAGTGTATGTGTGTAGCCAGTAGAGGTCATGGTTGATGAGAGGTTGAGTTGGCCCCCCTGAGGCTATATTTATACAGGAAATACAATGGCTAATGATGAATGTTTCAAAATGGTGGTCACCAAATAGGCAATATGGTCCAATAGTCATTATGCTAACCTGGGATTTACCTGCCTCTGTACTGGCCTTTCCTCTGTCCCAATGTATAAAATGTGTGAATCCATTAATTGGTCAATCTTCATTAATTTCCTGCTATCTGCCAGGCACTCTGCTGAGAGAACCATGTCTAAAGTTGGAGATCTGAGAGGCCAACCTTCTTATTTCTTGTTGTAATGTGACTATAGCTTATTATTCCTTGTTATCTATATGTAAACCTGAATGTAAGCTGGTGAAAACTTCTTTGACTGCTACAGCTTCTCCCCCTTCCTCCCTTCTAACATTCTCCCTATCCCTGCAGATACAAATATCTAAGGCAAATAAACCTGGAGACTGATTATTACCCCCTCATCTTAAGTCTTTAGCTTGTGTGGCACAAGTAGAGTTACTTAACTGTGGGACCCTGTCGTTTATTCTTCATTCTTTATTAGGCAATTCAGAAAATACCCTTACTTCATTAGTCTAGATTACTCTATAAACATCTGCCATGGATAACAGGTCAATCTTGATATTTCTAGGTTGACTCCTTATCTAAAACTCTATATAAATGTGATCCCTAAGATATTTTGGGTCTTTCACCAGAATGTGAATTATGCAGCATCTGAAGTCATTCCTTTGTGTGCTGCCCAAGGACTAAGAGACTTCACACCTCTGTTCTTCTCATGTGAGAAGCAATCAAATTTTATTAATTGATCCCTGTGTATCATTGCTACTCTTCATACGAGTCACTGCTTCCCCTTTTGCACTCACTGCACCTTGGCAAAGGGAGAATGAAGGAGAATATCTTTCTAAAGGTAGGCATAAAGGATTCCTTGGTACAGAAAGGAGAATGAATTGAATTACTTTATAAATTGAAAGTTGTTTATAAATTCAATTTTTATGTATCTCAGTGGTTTCCATATTTCTAGGTTTTGTTTCCATACTTGATGGTGTGTTCTTGCATGTGGTAATCTAAAATAAAAAAGAAAAGAAATCTGTGTCTAGTCTTCTCCATCTTCAGTCTCAAAGGAATACGAGGAGTTGACAGTCCTGTTTCCAGGTACAGTGTGCCCTGATTAATTTACAATAGAATGAATTAGAAAATTATAGACTTTGAATTTTACGGAATCTGATTATCCAGTCAGTGCTTTTCATTAATAATCAACATGCCTTCAAGTTGTCTGGGTAGCAGCAACTTCTTCCAATTGTGTAACATTGTGGATAAGATCTAGAGCCACTGTAGACATTAGAGGTCACCTACATCATCCCCTTCATAGATGAAGCTTAAACTGAGACTCAAGGAAATAAGGTGACCACAGTCCCATAGCCAATAAGAAGCAGAGTCAGGGTTTGAACTCTGATTCCCAAACCTGTGATCTTTTCACTGAACTATGATTGATTTCTATAAATTTGGATTAAAGAAGCAAGATTTTACAGTATAGTATTTGTTAATTTGGTTCAGTTCTCTTTAAATCATGCAGGATGAAGTGACAAGATCTCAGATCTCTTTTTATTAATTAACAAGTATTTTTTGAGCATCAAAGCACTATGTCATAGTAGAGGGCAGGCCAACTTTGGAAGCAAGAGCACTTTGTGATGAAGTCTTCCCTCTGACATATATTAGGTCTGTGACTCCAGACAATTGCTTAACCTTTCAGCATCCAAGCACCTCTCTAAGACTTTATGTTACAGACACATGCCTATTTGCACTAATAAAAAGAATTTACAGACTAAGAGTTTCTTAAAGCAACCAAATCACAGGTCTCAACCAAAAAAAGAAAAGAGATAGTATGACATAGTGGGTAGACATGGTGGTGAAACCAAGAAAACTTAAAGAGAACAGATGAAAGTAGAGAGGAGGAAGAACAAAATTCTCTCCACAATGACTCAAACAGAAATCTAGAAATGCTCAGATGTGTAGTGAATGAAAAATCAAAGGAGAAAGTATCATGGATAATATTTCCAGCCCAAGATCATAAATTGATCTACAAGCAAGTGACCAGGTCAGGAATTGTAAAGCAGGGGTAGATTAGGATAAGGGATTCAGTGGCCTGAGCAGTGAGCTATGCCAGTCATGTGAGGATAGCTGGAACTCAGCCCCATGCCCAAGCCATCAATAAAGGTCTCCTAGAAGGATTCCTTGAGCTTAGAGAGAGGCTAGTTCACTCAACTCACCCAAGTGAGAAACTCTATCCAGGAGTATGGACTCCATACCTTGAGTTCTGAGCCAAATTGTCATAGAATGCTCAGAGGTGATCACTCAGTCCCCATTCCCAAGCCATTTGCATGAACTCAGTTGGGACTAAGAACCTGGAGCCATTAGCATAAGTTTGCCCACAGCAGATATTAAACTCCAATCCTTTCCAGTAAAGCAGCAGAGGGAGATCTCCCAGAGGGTCAGGATCATAGAATCAACTCCCAAAGTGCTCTCAGCTAGGCCAGTAACACTAGGTTGCCCATATTCTATCTCTGGAAGAATAACTAAATAAATTATAAGGATATGGCTACTTAAGAGAAGCCCAGAAGAGGAGCAGAGCTAAAATATCCACAAGCAAAGCGAAACTCAAAGAAAAACACAATTTGCCCCCACAGGTTGGAATTCTCAGGAGAAATTATCTGAATTAAAAATGAGTTTTAAATGGCATTATAAATGAAATAGGAGCTATTGAGGAAAGACTTGGAAATAAAATTAGTATCTTGGTATAAAAGGTACAAAACTTTATCAAAGAAGAGAATCTTTTAAAATTAGAATGAACCAAACAGAAGTTAATGACTACATAAGACAACATGAAATATTAAAACAAAGGCATAAAATTGAAAAGATAGAAGAAAATATAAGGTATCCTGTGTCAAAAACAAGTGACCTGGAAAACAGATTAAGGAGACCATTTAAGAATCATTGAACTACTCGAAAGCAATGACTTAAAAAAAGAGCCAGGCTATAATATTTCAATAAGTCACTAAAGAAAATGATCAGATTTCTTAGAACCAAAGCACAAACGAAAAATAGAATCCACTATTTACCTCTTAGACAAAATGTCAAAATAAAAAAAAAACTTCTAGGAATGTCCTAACTAAAATCCTGAGAAAATACTGAAAGTAGACAGAAAGATAGAGTAAAAATACAAAGGCACTATAGTCAGGATCACAAGATTTTGTAACTACTACAATGAAGAAGTAGAGAGCATGGTATATGACATTACAAAGGACAAAATATAAAAGCTCACAATCAAGAATAACTTACCCAACAAAATTGGTTGTAGTCTCACAGGGAGAAAAAGGATCTCTAATGAAATAGAGGGATTATAAACATTACTGATGAAAAGTTCAAAGCTTAGTAGAAACATATATGGGAGGAAAGAGAAATATAAAAAGGTAACTAAAAGAGACCAATTAGGAAAAACTTTATAAGAATGAAGCATTTGTATTCTAGTGGGGTAAAGGGTGATAAAGCATGCTCTGTTATGTCACCACGGGTCATAGGGAGACACATAAGATGGAGGTGTTAGGAATAAATTTAAGTATGAGTTAATATGTTTCAATGTACTAGATTAAATAGAAAGGAAAATGAGGGGGGAAAGCATATATAAAAGAAAAAAGGAGGAAGAATATTGAGGCACATCATCTCACATAATGAGGGGTACAAGTAGATGAGGTGGAGGGAGGGGTTATCATTTGAACCTCACTTTGAACTGATATAGATGGAAGTGAGCAGGAGGATCATTTTTTACTATAACAACAACACTGTAAAAATGAACAATTTTGAAAGACTTAAGAACTCTGATCAGTACAATAATCTCTCAGGATTCTAGAGGACCACTGATTTGGAATGCTGCTTGCCTCTTGACAGAGAGGTGATGGAAATGGTATTGAGTGAGACACACATTTTTGGACATGGTCAATGTGGGGCTTTGGTTTACTTGACTATATGTATTTGTTGCAGGGATTTTCCTTTCCAAGACTGGGGAGATGGGAAGGAGAAAAAGTAGATGCTTTAACTGCAAAAAATAAAACAATTTAATTTTTAAAAAAGAAATCAGGAAGAATTCTGTTTAAATTTTTTTTTCAAAATTTATTAGCTATATAACTGAGTATGTCTCTTAATCTCTGTATACTTTTAGCTATTTCCTGGAATTTAACTATTAATCACAGAAGGGCTAGATAGGAAGGAGTTCTATTTGCTGAGGAAATAATAATAGTGATAAATGATCTTTATGTAGAACTTTATGTGCATTATTTCATTCAAGCCGCATAATAATTCTGTGAAGTAGTTATTATTGTAGTAGAAAAATAGTACCATTGCTGTGCTAGAAGGGACTTCAGAGGTTATCCAGCCCAATCTCCTCATTTTAAATTTGAAGAAACTGAGAATCAGAGAGGGCAAGTTATTTGTCAAAGGTCAAAGAATTGGTTAAGTATCTGAGGTGGGATTAGAACCTAGGACTTCCTGATTCCAAATTCAGCACTTCACCCATTATGTCACTGCTTCATATCCCCATTGTATTTACATATTTTTGAGTACCTCTTAGACACCAAAAATCATGTCCATTTCTCTGGGGGTGATACTGAGAAAGTATCAGATAAAATCCCTTCCTTCAAGAAGCTTACTGCTTACATGAGGAGACCAAAGTAACAGATGTAAAGTATAAGGACAACTCAGGGCTAGATGGTACGGCCCTGATCATAAGTGAACTAGGATTTCAGAGAAGGCAGAGCTCAGTGTCATCATCCAGCAATCAAAAAAGGCTTCAGAGAAGAGGTAATCTGACTCTCCTTTACATAGAAAAGGAAGAAGGAAACCAGTATTTGGTAAGCTCCTATGGCATGTCAGGGGCTGTGCTAGGTGTTTTTATAAAAATTGTTTCATTTGATTCTCACAATAACCCTGGGAAGTAAGAGATATTATCACCTCCATTTTATAATCAAGGAACTGAAGTCAATGGAGGTTAAGTGGTTTGTCCAGGGTCATACAACTAGTTAGTATCTGATGTGGGATTTAAACTCAGGTCCTCCTGATGGCAGACCCTATCCACTGTGCCACAAGCTGCCATAATATAGTTATCCTTTCCACATCATGGGTTTTAGGGGCATTATGCTCCCATGATGTGGAAAATATGCATAAAATCTATAGTAGACCCTTCACTTTCATTGTCCTTTAGGAAATCATATAAGGACTTAGTTTTTTCCTTGTATGATGCCAGACTCTACTGGAAGGACTTTTAAAAAAATAACAACCCTGCATTTCTGAGTTTCTAAACATTTTCTGAGTTGTTTTCAGGTCTTTGTATATTGTCTGCAGCTTCTGCAAAACTCCTCTCCCCCCCCATTCCCATTTAATTAATTTTACCTACCCACAATATATCAAAGCCACACTGTGAAAGGGATATCTGTATTTTAATCTCAGTGGACCCTCAACAAAACTCAGGCATAGGTATTACCAGTATATTCATTTTGCAGGTAAGGATCAGAGAGGTTAAAAGGCTTGTTCTTGGTCCTCTAGTAAGTAAGGGTTGTAGATGGTGTTGCATACTTTCTATCCACTACACTGTTCAAATCTAATTCAGTCCCTCATCACCTTTTGTTTTTCTTTTTGGATGGGGGAAGGCAGGGCAATGGGATTAAGTGACTTGACCATGGTTACACAGCTAGTAAGTGTCAAGTGTCTGAGACTGGATTTTAACTCAGGTCCTCCAGACTCCAGGGCTGGTGCTCTATTCACTGCATGTAGCCCCCTCCCCACCTGCATCCCCAATCACTTCTTGCCTGGACTATTGCAATAGTTTCCAAATCAGTGTCTCTACCTCAAGCATCTCACCTCTCTAATCTTCCACATCCATCTTCCACATAACTGCCAAGGTTATTTTCCTAAAGCCCAGGCATGACCATGGAGTGACCTAATCCCTGAAATGCCTTCCCTTTTTCTTTATTTCTCTTGGAATTTCTGACTTTCTTCATGACTTAGCTGAAACAGCCTTTCTTGTCTCTCCCCAGTATATCTATATATCTATCTATATCTATATCTATATATACCTACACACATATGTATATATTTTATATACACACATTATATATATATTTGTGTGTATATATGTGTATATACATACATACATATATGTGCATACACACACATTGCCCTCCTCTACCTCCCAAGTCTGTAAACTTTTGGGCAAAGACCACTTCATTTCTGTTTTTGTATCCCTTGTGCCTGGCACAGTGCCCATAGGAGCTCAATTAATCCTTGTTGATTGATTCTTGTTTGTGTCTGGCCTCCCCTTAACAGAAGTGGTAAATACAGATAATAAGGATGTCTTTCTGAGAAGCAAGAGTCAGAGACTAGATGACCTCTCCAGCTCTACAATCATGATTCTATGAAATAATTTAGAAGTGAGGAAGACAGAGAAAATTGGAAATGCTGGGAATACGAGAGTCTGAAATCCCTGATTGGGTAAACATGAAGTTAATAGTCAAGCCAGTACTCAGCTGTGGTTGGGGTAGCCTGTTTTTCTTCTGCTAGAGATATACCTTAGCTTTGAAGTGGATCAGCCAGAAGAGAAATGAAGGGTTATAGTGATAGTTATTGACAAGACTCTTACAGAGGGCTGGGGACTGGAATTGGATGTGTAAGGGCTGTTATAAGTGCTGAAAACCAAACAAGCAGAGAAAGAGACTTTCTCTGATTTGTCTTGAACAAATGTCAAAATAGAAAGGTCAACAGCATAATGAGAAAGTGTCTTTAAAATATTAAATATAGTTGAATTTTGGGGCATATTGTCTTTTTTTTTGTTACCATTCCTCCTTATTTTCTTGCCTTCCCATTCTGTTCACATGCCCTGACACTCATGCACATACATGCCAACTTTTAATTATCTGTGTGGATTATAAGCTTTGTGCCCAAACATGAAGACCCAAATTCTTCTTCTGTTGACTCTCCATATCAACTGCCTTTGGCAATAGGGCTAAACTATAATTGGGGCTAGGCAGATATTGTCACTCATGTCCCTGAATGCAATTCACAGCTAAATAGAAATGAATCTGGGTTACTTGCTTTGTTTGATCACCTACTCTGTAGGGTCCCTGCCATCTCTAAGACTGTTTCCCTGCATTTTATGCTTTTTCCAGAAGGCAGTATGGTACTTTAGAGAAAGTGCTAGGTTTAGTAATATTTCAGTTTTAAATTCTTTCTCTGCTGCTTACCACCTGTGCGACCCTGAGAAAATATTTTCACCTCTCTGTGCCTCAGTTTCCTAATATGTAAAACCAGGTGATTGGATTAGATATCTTAATGGGTTTCCTTGCAACTCTGAAACTATGAGCCTGCAGTTACTTCCTGTCAAGCTATTAGCTAGCAAAGTTTGATGTCACCAGAGCGCCTACTTCTAGCAATCCTTCCCCCTTTAATATACTGCTTCTAATCAACTATGGTTTTGGAAATAGAAATTCATTTAAATTATGTAAAAATTCAGAATAAATAATCCCTGATTTACTACCTTATTATGGTTCTCTTCTGACTAAAGTACATTAACTTTCCTGAATGGATTTGGGATTATTTTTTGGGTTACATAGAAAATCTTATCTTACATCTTTTATTTCTTCAGGTTGTTGGCTCTATTTAGTACCAGCAAAATAATGGGATAAAAGAGCTCTAGAAAAATGAAAAGTTACTTTTGTATGCAAATACCCCACCCTGCCTTCACTATGGAAACATAGATATTATAGCCAGAAATGTAGGATTGTAAATATCAATTATTACAATTGCTTATGCAAAACCCTTGATCATGGGTATCCTGGTAAAAATCTAACACCCTCAGGAGAACAGGAAATATGTTTTTTGTAACCTAGAACAGAAATACTTCAGAATGGAACAAAATGAATAATTTTTTTTAAAGTTTAAGGAAATAAAAATGTAAAAATAGAATAGGATAAAAATAAACTTAAGAAAAAGCACAAATTTTAAACTATATTATATTATTACTAATAATGAAGTTCCTTTTTTGGTATAATGGTGGAAAATGGGATTTTGATTTATTAAAAGAGATAATCAATATATTTTCTTTATCTATGGAAGATCCCTTGTTTCAGGGCAAGAGCTGATCAGTCTGATGTATGTAGAGGCAGAATAATATGGTGGATAGATCACCGGACTGGAGGCAGGAAGATGGAGTTTGACCTCTGACGTTTAATAGCTGTGTGACGCTGGGCAAGTTATTTAACCTCTCTTGGTTTAGGTGCTTCTCTGTAAAATAAAGAGATTTGGACTTAGTGACTTTCAATGTCCCTTCAAGCTCTAAATCTGTGATCCTAATAGAAAGAATCTGGTTCAGAGGATTTAGAAAGGAACACACGCTTGCTGTGTAATCCTGGACAAGTCACCTAACTAACCTCCACGTGCCAAAGGCAACTCCCTGCATCTTATCTACACCTAAGTCACAGATGGTTTGGACTTTGCCTGGGTGGAGAGAATTCCCACAATAATTCTCAGAAATCTCAGATCCTTCACTTATTTTACACTGTTGGGGAGTTTTTCTGCAAGACTCACAGACATAAAGTACATTACAAATGTTCTAACTCAAACCTTTATATTTACAGATAAAAATCAAGTTTTTAGTGCCAGGGTGAAGGAGTGGATAGAGGACTGGTCTTGAAATCAGAAAGACATAGGTTCAAGGTATATATACTTGCTGAGTATCTATGAGCAAGCTACTTAGCCTCTAAAAATCCCAGGCAACTTTTGTTTTTTTTTTTTGCTTTTTGGAAGGCAGTTGGGGTTAAGTGACTTGCCCAAAGTCACACGGCTAGTTAGTGTGTCAAGTGTCTGAGGCCAGATTTGAACTCAGGTCCTCCTGACTCCAGGACCAGTGCTCTACTCACTGCGCCACCTAGCCTCCCCTCCCAGGCAACTTTCTAAGCTGAAAACTTAGAGAAAAGTTCTTTACCCATGTTGGTCCAGGAAGTTTCAGAATGCTTAATTAAATATACAATGAAATCACAGGTATTGGTGCAAATATTAAAACAAATAAAAACAAAACCCATCCTCTGACATTTATATAATACTTTAAGATTTGCATTAGCACCTTTGATCCCTATAATAGTCTTATAGAGTAGTTAGTGCACGTGTTGTACAGATGAGGAAGTTGAGAGTTATGGGAAGTGACTTATCTGAGGCTGAGTATTGAGCATTCATTGTGCATTCATCATTATTTGGGTTCTTATCTTTGCTTATGGCAGCTCCTAAATTCTGAAAGAGATTTGTGTGTGTTTTACCTCTTTGTTTTCATATACTCTTCTAGCTAAAAATAGGCATTTTCTATCTTTATTGCACAATATGTCAGTGCAATCAAGGCCTGCCTATTGACATACATGCTTGCATTATTTATTAGCTGACCAGCAATGTTATCAAGTTACAGTGTATTTGGATTCAGGGTGTGCCTTGTTTCTCTGGCACTTTGGCTCTATTACTTGGCTCTTAGGCATGAGCTTGCTTTAAATTACATTTTTAACTGTATTTCAATAAGAGCTCATTTTTCAGATGGTCAATCAGCAGTGGCTGTCTGGAAGTACTTGCTCTCCAATGAAACCCTGAATTTTCACTGTATGTGGCCTTTGGTCCCATGTCCTTGTTTCATCGGGAAAAAATAATTGCTAATCAATAGGAAGGGCTGGACGGCATCATAGGTTAATTCACTAGGATTTTGCCTCTCGAGCTGGGAATTTACAAAAGTCCTATGTGGAAAATAAGCTTGGTAGTTTTGAGCCTGATGTTTGTGGTGGATAACTTACTTACCTCCCTTTTCTGTTCCCCCTTTAAAACAACACATAGTTTAAATAGTTTGATTCATGTCACATCACTGTTGTTTCTACTGAGGAAAATCCCAGCACTAGGTCAGCAGGTGGGTTCCAGATTAGGCAAGACTGGGATGTGTTGACAGCTGTGCACAGGAGGGTTGCCTAGCATCCCCTCTTACCACTGCTCTACCAGAGCTGACTTAGAGGCTGTCAATCACTCCCAGTCATTTGCCACTGTAATTGAGCTAATTCAGTCAAACCTTGTTTTTGAAAGGCAATAAAACAAACAGTTTCCATGTCAACACACAGAAAGCCTTTACAAATGTAAAGGTGCCTGTCTAGGACGGGAGGATGGATGGAACTAGAGGGTGGATGGAATTAGACTGTACATTTGGTAAGTTTTAAATGATTGGTTTAATGATACTTTACAAAGTAAACTCAACATTGAGGTCATAAGTTCACAATGAATGAATCCCTAGATATTTACCAAACACCAAAATTAAATTGCATTCTTAATTGTTTTGCAAATACATTGGCCTAACTAATTAAATAGGAACAACTTTCTATGTATCTATAGAGGAAAGAATATTGAAGCCTTTAGGACTCTTTCAAATTAGATACTTGACTTCCTTTTTGTATTTGGACAATTCACATTCAGGAATACTATTACGCAACTTTTGTAAAATAAGTTAAGCTCTCAACTATATGAATACAACTATACATATATACTATATATACTAAGTAAATGGGTATACTATGTTTACACTGTGTATATAATTAGTATATACATAAAATATGTATATAAGACTAAATATATATAATTACACAATACAGAACTGTATGATTCATATATGTATGTATATATATACATTGGTGTGTGTGTGTGTGAGTGTGTGTACACAGAGAGTTTCAGGGAGAGAGAGAGAGACTTTGATTCACTTTATTTGTACAGTCAATAGGGCTCAAAATCATGATGCTGACTTTCAAGAACTATTAAAATAAAAGAAATTCAATAGCCTGAATTTATTCTCCTTTCTCACCATTTTTCACCCTTTCTTTCTCTGGAACTCCAAATTTTGTTATTCTTTTTTTCTATACCTCTTTCCTCTAATAAATTTTGAAGAAATGAGGCCAAATTCATCTCTTCAAGCATATTCCTAGAAGGAAAGTCAGGAAGGAGATGCATTAATCTAAGATAGCATTACTAAAACATTACCAAGCAGGATATTTGTCTTTTAAGACACTCAAAGAGCTTCACATTTGAAATCCCATTCATCCTTGAATTTGTGTGCTTATGTGTGGGAAGGGATAGGAGAAGAAAAGGAAGGAGAAAATGTCCTGGAGTTGTATACAAATATGTAAATAATAGAACGTTGTTTGAGACATTAAAAATATATATACTGGCACTATTCTTATCTTCATACATTATTAATCTTTATGCATTTCCATTTATTATCTATTATTCAATTTTGAAACAATTCTAAAAGTGTAGCATAAAGTGAGAACCATGAATATATTTTTCTTACCTATATTTTTCTTCTATTTCTCTATCCCTGTGATAAAGTGTTTTTTTGAAAATGGTAATAATGATGGCATCATAAAATCATGCAGAATTTTTATTGCGCTACTGATCTTAAGAAAAGTTCAGGCCCGTATCTATGTGATCTCCCCAGAGGCATTAAATGGCCTGATCTAAGGCTTTTATGCATCATTCAGGGATCCCGAATTCAGGGTGTCAAAAGTAGTAAGAAGCTTGTGCCTTAAGGAACTCAGACACTGTTAGCTGAGCTCTTCTTGGTTCACTCTTTCCCTGCCTTATTGAAATGAGGCTAAGGAGTTAGTGTTGAAGGTGAGTTCATGCCAGTTCTTGGTCACCTAACCACTGCAGTTTTCCTCTCTTGTTGGGTTTCAGAATCACAAGAAATTCTGAGCTTCAGGAGGTCTGTGCTGTCTTAAGTGATGCTGAATTTCAGTTTCTTAGAAGTTTTCAAGAAGAGACTGGGTTGATAGGTGCTGGGCACGTTCTTCTGGAGTTTCTTTTTATATATAAATTGGACTAGATGGTCATAAAGGTTCCTTTTAACTCTCAAATTTTGTGATTCAGTGTATTAGACTCAACCACTAAAGATTCTAAGCCCATTTAGGGAGCTGGATGCTAATTCTATGTGTAGGTTTTCTTCTTAATGTAGCTTTCTCCAATATGTTGGACTGAAGCTATAGGGCTGTCACTGAGTGTATGTTCAGTCTGGCTAGAAAACCCAGAACATGTAGCATTTAATATCTCAAATACCCAGGTTTCCCTGCTGATTCAATCTTCTACTTGGATCATCCCCAATCACTACTTTTTAGGAGGACAAACCTTGGAAGCTAGTACCAGTACCAGTGAAATAATGTTCAGTCATGAAAAGGAAGGGGCCCCAATCAAGTGGTTGTTTACCTATACTATCAATGACAAATTCCCACCTCTTTCCTTTTCACCTGTGTTTCAGAGTCACTATTAATTGAATTGAAAATACCTTTTGTTATACTCTCATTCTTATGTAACACATCTCTTTCAATCTGCTGTTCCTATCATCCTCTTATCTTTCCATTTTATTGTGCCCTTTGGAATTCCATTTCTGTTGTTAACAAATATCTCTTCAATGTTTGGTTCACATTCTTTCTTACCAATGAAATTCCTGACCTTATATACTAGGAGACATTAACATACGCACTGATATTTTCACAAATACCCTAACATTTCAGTTCATCAATATATTGAAGTTGTATCATGTACTTTTCTGCTCTGCCTCAGCTATACACAGACTTGGTCAAACTTTGATTTAGCATCAACTGCAAGCATTCCATTTCTGTCTTTACAAACTCTGCTTTTTATCATTTCATATTTATCTGTGATTTATGACTGTTTTAGCTGTTCTCTTCATATTCTACGTGATTTCTAATTTTCAGTGTTTTGCATGCATAATCCCTGCTCTGGCTACATTTCATTGTAGATTCCTATTACCTCTTGGAGGCAATTGGGTTGAAGAGAAGACAGAGTGCTGGACCTGGAGTCAGGAAGACCTAAGTTCAACTATAGCCTCGGATATTTACTTGTGTAAGTCTGGGAAAATTATTTGACTTCTGTCTGCTTCGATTTCCTCAGTAAAAAACAATGGAGATAATAGCACCTACATCCCAGGGTGTTTGTGAGGCTCAAATGAGACAGTATTTGTAGAAGACTTAGCACATAGTAGACACTGCTTATTCCTTCCTTTCTTCCTTCCTTCCTTCTTTCCTTCCTTCCTTCCTTCCTTCCTTCCTTCCTTCCTTCCTTCCTTCCTTCCTTCCTTCCTTCTTTCCTTCCTTCCTTCCTTCCTTCCTTCCTTCCTTCCTTCCTTCCTTCCTTCCTTCCTTCCTTCCTTCCTTCCTTCCTTCTTTCCTTCCTTCCTTCCTTCTTTCCTTCCTTCCTTCTTTCTTTCCTTCCTTCCTTTTTGTTGAGGGTGTCATTATGAGGCTAGAAACTCATATTCTTTCTTATCTTTCACTGTTCCCCCCTTCAACATATGGTCAATATTTGTGTGTTCTACCTCCACAATATCTCTCACATTTATCTCTTCACTCACATATCCATTATCCTAGTTTAAGGACTTCATTACCTTTTGCTAAGTTTATTACAATAGCCTTCTAATTGGTTTCACTACTTGCTGTCTCTAACTTCCTCAAACTATTTTCTGCAGTTCCCTAAGTAATATTCCTAAAATATTGCTCTTACTGTTATTACTTCCCCATTCAAAATCTTTCAGTGACTCCCTAAATTTCTTAATTTGGTATTCAAAGTCCTTCAGAATCTGCCTCTTGCCTGCCTTCCTAACCTTTTTTCATATTACTCTCCTTCATATATTATACATTTCAACCAAACTGGCCTATTGGCTGTTGGCTTGATAAGTCATCTTTTGTCTCTGAACAGTTAATCAGTCTATTCACAAGGTACTTCTTCTTCATTTGTACCTTGTAGAATTTCTAATTTTCATCAAGGCACAGCTTAGAGCAACTCTTATGGAAAGCATTTCTTGATCTTCCTGGCTGTTGATGCTTTCTCCTTTATCAAACCCTCTTGGATTTAGAACTAAAAAGGAAATTTAGAGCCTATCTAATCCAACTTGCTTATTTTCCAGATGAGAAAAATAATGCCTAAGGAGATTATGGGATTAATCTACATAAATAATAAGTGACAAAGCTAGAATTTGAACTCAGATCTTCCTGTGTTGGAGACTGGCTCTCAGTGATGATAGCATATGGCTGATGATATACACTTTTATAATATATAATTAATGGTCTATTCTTTTTTATATTTTTAGCATAACTGAATGCTGAATTTTTTCAGAATTTTTCAGTATTCATCAATATAATACACAAAGTTCTACTTGGATGACTGTAGTCTGGAGGAGATCCAGACTCTTGAAGATTATGCCAGTGAAGTATAAGACCATGCAGATTCTACTGCTTCAGGTATGGCTCCAGGAAGAGACTAAGTCAGTTTTCCAAGACCCAATATTGATGAGAATAGAGAGGTACATCACAAATGGGCTTCTATCTGGTGATGAAATTTTGGGCATAATGACCCATGAAACAAAATTTTTAAAAAATGGTCTTCAGTCCTATGTGGCCTTTTTGCATTTTTGGAATGAAGGGGGAAGATTGGAAGGGGAAAGAGACAGAGAGTATGCAGTTTTCACATTATCAATAAGCTTCATAAAAAAAAGTTACTGTTTTTCAAACAGCATAAATCCACTTTCTCCTCCTCCCACCCCTCTTAAGAAAGGAAACTCCAAAATCTGGTCATAAACATGTATAGTCAAGCAAAAAAATCCTTCATTGTCCATGTCCCCAAAGTTATGCCTCAGTTTATAATCTGAATCCATTACCTCTCTCCAGAGGTAGGTAGCCTATTTTATCTTGAGTCCTTTTGGATCATGCTTGATAATTAGGTTGATCACATGCTCTAGGTCAGTGGTTCTCAACCTTTCTAATGCCGTGTCCCTTTAATACTCATATGTGGGCCTATCTGCATGTGGACAGACCTGCCTGGAGACAGATAGAGGAGCGGTGTCTCAGTTCCTAAGACCATCGGAAATATGTGTTTTCTGATGGTCTTTGGCAACCCCTGTGAAAGGATCGTTTGACCCCCAAAGGGGTCATGACCTACAGGTTGAGAACCACTGTTCTAGGTCTTTCAAAGTTGCTTGTCTTTATGCTATTGTTGTTATTGTATACGTTGTTCTTCCAGTTTTCATCACTTCACCCTTCATTAGCTCATGTAGTTTTCCCCAGGATTCTCTTAACATTCTCTATAACATTTCTTATAGCACAGTGGTATCTCCTTATATTCATATGCCTTGACTTGTTCAACCATTTCCCTACTGATGTCCACTCCCTCAGTTTTCAATCATTTGCCCTTCAAAAAGAGTGGCTACAGGTATTTTTGTATGCATGGGTTCATTTCCCCTTTCTTGATCTTTTTTGGCAGTATAAAACAAGTAGCAATATTTCTAGATCAAGAGATATGGGCAATTTAATAATTTTGAGTGATGAAAACAAATTGCTTTCCAGAATAGCTGAACTAATTCACAGCTACATCAGTAATACATTAAAGTTTCTGTTTTCTGCACAGTGCCTCTAGCATTTATCATTTTCCTTTTTTGTTAACTTTGTGAATCTGATAGGTGATTTCTCAGTGAAATCTCAAAGTTACTTTAGCTTGCATTTCTCTACTAATGAGAGTCTTTTTCATGTGTTTAATGATAGTTTGCATATATTTCTATGAAAACTGCACATTTGTATCCTTTGATCATTTAACAACTGGGGGAATGGCTCTTATTCTTATAAATTTTAATCAGTTCTAATATATATAAATATATATACATACATATATATTAGAAATGAGATCCTTATCAGAAAAACCTCCTGCAAAAAATTTTCCTTTACCTGCTTCTCTTCTCATTTTAAATGCATAAGTTTCATTCATGTAAAATGTTTTGATTTTATGCAATCCAAACTGTCCATTTAAAAATACGGAGCCCTTTAAAAAACCTGCATGTCATTTTTGTACAAGTGATGCTAAGCTAATGTGTATTATGTCAGTTTTAATATATATACTGCTAAAATGAAAAGCATCAATACATTTCCATTTAAATAAATGTTAGATCCCTTTTCAATGACCAATAAATGGATATATTGCTAGAGATAGCAAGATACCAATCTTGTCATTTTGGCTATAAGCAAAAGTAGAAGAAGGAAGTTGTAGTTAAATGAAAGGATGACTCTCAAATGCTTCTTGGAGAGCCAAAAAAAAGGAAAAATTAAAAATTAGGTAAAATAGGCTTTATTTTACATTGAAAGGTAGCAAAGGTAGTATTTCATGGGATAATTGTCGATCACAGATTAAAGAATTAATATGTATTTGCAAAATGATCACCATAAAAATAATTTTAATTTATGCCCTCAAATGTTTGCTTAGGATGAAGAGCTAGAGATAAAACCCTCCATATTTAATCATCATACACTTTTGTGGTGAGAGCAATATCTGAATACCCTTTCCCATGTATGTTAGGGCAATTGTTTCTTAAAAAATGTTCAAACTATGAACAAGATCCATTTGACTCAGGGGACTAATGTTCTGGCTATTGATTTAGCTTCCTGATTGAGAATAAAATCAACTATAACATGAGGGGCTCTGGTTCCTGTCTCAGGATTCTGACCATTGACCATCAAGGACAATAGAGAGGACAAAGAGCTGCACTCAACTGCTGTGTCCTTGTTGAATGCCCTTCCCTTGCTACAGTTATGTAAACTTCCTTTTGTTAACTGTCAGAAGGACTATGAGTGTCTCACTTCATTCTAATTTCAAATATGATATAGTAGTCTATTTAACTAGACTTGGCCTATTACAGCTTGGCTGCTTGGTCATTTCAAAATAAAGATGAGAAAAGGTGATGATGGAAGAAAATATGGTTCAGGAGGAAGGAATGAAACCAAAGACTTGTTGCTTACAGTGATATTTTATACCCTGACCATGAAGTGGTAAGATTATAAGCATTCTACCCATTGGATACATGGAATGATTTGGGTAAGGGTGAAGTGGGTTTGAAGAAAAACAAAACAAAACAAAACAAAACACTTCCATCTTATCACTCACATCTCTCTCTCTTAGACTTTCACATCTGTTTTCCTGATTCCTACATTGAAACCATCCATTGTCATTAGTACTACCCTGGGTTATGTTCATCCATATCCCTGAAGAATCCATCTTTTTCATTGATACTTATTGTTGGTGCAGTTGCACTTAATAAGGGAACAGAGATAAATTTGTTGTAAATGAGATATATGTATGGATGAAGGGTATCACACAATGCCCCTGCCATATATATGGACATATACACACATATTAGCATACACACATGCACATATATACACATAGACACACATACACGTGCATATAATGTGCATGTATATAATATGTATATATTTGTATACACATGTGTGTATATAATATGTGTATATGTAATGTGTGTATATATAATGTATCTGTGTGTATGTATATATATATATATATATATATATACACACACACACATGTGTGTGTGTGTTTGTGTATGTATTTATAACCATGATAGACTTTATCTAGTAAGAGGACTTACTTCTAACTCCTTACATGGAACAATATCCTCTGATCACTAAATGCTGGTTTAGTTCAATCCTAGCCCTATGAGTGTGGTATAAAAATAGGGCTATTTCTGAAGTTCTACCTTGGTCTTGAGTATGCCTGACAGAACTGGAATGCATAAACCTAAATCATCCTCAGTATATGTGATTTTGTTTAATGGAAATAAAAGTTTCACACAATTTTAGGTTAAGCTCTGGTGGTTCTAAGGGACATGAAATAAACAAGATCATAGGACCTACCTTACAATAGTAGGCTTGTCCTCAGAATGACCCTGGAGTTTCCCAATCTCCCCAGGGCTATTGGGAGTAGAGATGTTTTCGGAATAGCATAGGCCTCCCAGGGATGCTTCAGGCTAGAACAGATCCATAAGGAATAAATGCTCCCTAAACCTGTCCCTTAGGACTAGTTTGGAGCTGATAAATTCTTCTGAAGTGGGGAAGGCAGATGAATGACCTTTTGCCATGGTATATTCTGCTCTTGATGTGAAATGAATCACCATTTCACAAATAGCATGTTACAGAGTAGTAGAAGAATAAAAGCAAAATTCCTAAAGTCATAATAATAATAATAATACAATACCAAGTAGGGCAGGAATGATGATAGCAATAAAACCTAGTTATGATGATGATTATCATAATAATGCTAATAATCATAGCTATTGTTTTACTTACTTTGCCTTTCATTTGAGGCTCTGCATGCTTTACAGTATTATAGCCATTTCAGCAGTGGCCAGCTTCACTAGCAAACTTCTCAGGTGAGTATTGAATGCTTATTGGTTGATTGACTCATTTATTGAGCTAGTAAATGGAGGGATGGGAGAGTGACCTTTATTTTGATCATGTCTCTCATATACAAAGTATGGATATGCTTCTGGAATGTGAGTTTCGTTGACTGGGGTTACCACCCCCCCAAATATTAATTGGTTGTCTTGGACTCTTGGGAAGCTAAATTTTTATGGGAAGAGTCACTGCTTTGTGCTCCTATAAAAAAAGTGAATCTTCATTGTTAACTCTAGGCTTTTAACTTTTTTCTTTTGCCATTTTTTTCTTCCAGAGAGGTTCTCATGGTAGAATATTTCTGCTCCCCCTTTCCCCTCAAACTCACATTTTATTCAGTAGTTTCTACTAAGAAAACTGAGGGGGTAAAGTTAAAGTTAACATAGTAAACATTTGTTATATAGTGTGGCTAGGAATAGGTTAATAGTTTCTAAATATACCATACATAAGTTAACAATGTTTAAAGAATTAAAATACAGTAACAACCCAAACCATACCAAATATGATTTTCTCATCATGAAGGCACTTCAGGATCCTTCAGTATACCTGAGAGTTATTATTAGCACTGATTCGTACTTACTATAATATGTGTTTGTGCGTTTATACACACATGTATTTATACACATATGCATAAACATACATAGCACAAAGTTACATACATATGTATATAAGAAAATACATACACACATACATATGTGTGTTTATTTATGAGTATGTGTAGGTTTAAGTGTTATATGTTTTTGGGGAGGGGGAAATATCTTTACAATCACATGGAGGGTTATGTGTATTCACAGACATATGATGCTGTTGGATATATTCTCCATAGAGAGATACAGTTGAAATCCCAACAGACTAACCTCTCTGCAAGCTTATCAAAGCACTCAAGGAACTCCACTGATCAATGCCCTATACTTGTTTACCCAATCATCCTGTAAACAGCCCTCACTATTACTAAAGAAAAATGTTAGGTCTGACAGTTCAGGACAGTGTTTGGTGCTCTTTTGTCCTTGCCTTTCCTTTTCAAAGAAATGTCTTCTTGCATAATGTTTTACTTGATTATCTCTGCCTAAAATGCTGGGGATCAAAGAAGGTAAGGGGTGGCTTTCAGGACAATTTTCCTTTGCCCCAGATGCTTTTAGCATTGGCCCTTGTTTCTTTGAATTGCCTTAGCCATATTTGGGAGCAACCAATATCTTTGCAAAGACAGGGCACTAAACAAAGACACAGTAGTCTAAAAATAAGTCTGACATCTTTAATTGGAAGTAGCTTTTCATGTCCAGTTTCTTCTTTTTTTTTCTCCCAGTAGGTAAATGATACATCATTTTAGAAGGCTGCAGTCTCAATGAATATTTTCATCTTAACAAGTAGCATTTAAGATTTACAAGAGGTTAGGGAAATGTAGTTTCAATTTAGTGATTGTTTTTATGTGTATTCACTTCCTGTTGCCTCAGGACCTCAGTGAAATGCTATTTGTTCCACTGAGTAATTATTTCAGATCTTTTAATTGATAGGCAGCCACATATATATGCAGCTTTTTATTTACTGAATATATTCATTCCAGGAAAACAAGCAAAACGAACATGGTTGTGTGAGATTCCATTAAAACTTGGCCTTATTCCTAGAAACATGGGTTTAGGAAAGGACCTTGAGAGGTAATCTAGTTCAACCTCCCCCTAAGGTTGTGGGACATCTCAATGCTTCTCAAAGGTCTTCTCTCAATTTCTTATAATTCTCCTGGGAAAGGTATTATATAATTGGCATCTAAAATAGGGGAAATAGTTCCGAATGTTCTTACCTCACAGAGTTGTGAGGTTCAAATGAGATAATATTTATAAAGTATCTTACAAACTTTAAAGTGCCATATATATATCCATTATTATTTATTACTATTACTTCTGGTGTGGGAACTAATTTCATTGGAAGAGCAAAACTTATACATAACTGAAATAAATCAATTCAGGTTAAGTTATGTGCACAAGCATTTATTAAGTTCTTACTATTTGCTAAGCACTGTGGTTCCAAATACGGGTAAAATGTATACTTGCTCTCAAGAGGCTTACAAACTAATGGGGAGAACAGCATGCAAAAAGCTAGATATATTTAAGCATATGTACAGGGTAAATTGGAAATAATCAAGAGAGGAAAGGGACTAGCATGCAGTGTTGGGGGAGAAAAGCCAGGAGAGAACAGTATCAAGAAAACCTAGAGAGGAAGAAAGGAAGGAGAGGGGAGTAAGTATTTCAATAGCACATACTATGGCAATATGTTAAGCACTTTTCATTTTTTTTTCTTTTTTCTTTTTTTTCTTTTTTAAACTTTAATTATTTATTTTTAAGCTTTTGTTTATTTTTAGTTTACATCATTCTTTTCCATGAGATTTTGAGATACTCATTTTCTCCCCATCTTTCCCCTACCCACCACCCCAAAACAGCAATCCCACTGTATATCACCTCCCCCAGTCAGCTCTCTCCTATATCCTCCCCCATCACCCCTCTGACTTTCCAGTAGGGCAAAATGGATCTCCATACCCTAGTACCTGTATATCTTATTTATCAGTTGCATGTAAATAATAATAATGATAATAGATAGATAGACAGATATAGATATGTACATATCTATGTCTATATATAGATATATAGATATATAGATTTTTAACATTTGATTTTAGAACTTTACATTCTAGATTCTTTCCCTTCCTCCCTCATCACCCACCCCAACTGGAAAGAAAAGCAATTTAATACAGGCTGTATATGTGTAGTTACGCAGAACATCTCCACAATGGACATATTGTGTAAGACTGACTATATTTCCCTCCTTCCTTTTCAGCCTCCTACTTGTTCTATTCTCTACTTTGTCCCTTTACAGAAGTGTGTGCTTCTAATAACCCTCCCCTCACTCTGCCCTCCCCTCCATCATTCCCCCTGTCATCCCCTTCCCCCCTACTCTCCTGTAGGGCAAGATACCCAATTTAGAGTGTCATTTCCTTCCCTAAGCCAAATTCAATGAGAGTATTGCCACATTCCCTTTGCCTTCCAGTTCTTCCCCTCTATTTTAACAGTTATACCTTGTCTCTTCTATATGAGAGGATTAATCCCATTCTGTCTCTCCCTGTATCCTCTCATACTATTCTTTTTCCACCTCTCAATTTCACCTTTTGAAATATTAACCCATCCTATTCAATTGATCCTATGCCCTCTGTCTATGTACACATATATACACTTGGTCACATATGTATTCCTATGTATATATACCCTCCTTTATAGACATATGTGAATGTATACATATACACACATACATATACAAATATACATATATATGTATGTGATATACACACACACATTTATATTCCCTTCAACTATCCTCATACTGAGAAAAGTTTCAAAAGTTACAATGATCATTTTTTCATGTTGGCATGGAAATAGTTCAACATTGATAAGTTCCTTATGTATTCTTTTCCATGTTTACTGTCTCATGCTTCTTGTATTTGAATGTCAAATTTTCTATTCAGTTCTGGTTTTTTCATCAAGAATGCTTGGAAGTCCTCCACTTCATTGAATGACCATATTTTCCCCCAGAACATTATACTCAATTTTTCTGGGTATTTAATCCTAGATTCTTGGTTTTAATCCTAGCTCCCTTGATCTCTCGAATATCATATTCCAGGCCTTTTGATCCCTTAATGTAGAAGCTGCCAGATCCTGGCTTATCCTAATTGTTTCCACGGTATTCAAACTGTTTCTTCTTAGAAGCTTGTAATATTTTCTCCTTGATCTGGGAACTCTGGAACGCGATTATAACATTCCTAGGAGTTTCCTTTTGGGGATCTTTCTCAAGAGGTGATTGGTGAATTCTTTCAAGTTCTGTTTTGCCGTCTGGTTCTAAAATGTCAGGGCAATTTTCCTTGAGAATTTCTTGAAGGATGCTTTCTAGGTTCTTTTTTTGATCATGGCTTTCAGGTAGTCCAGTAATTTTTAAATTGTCTCTCCTGGATCTATTTTCCAGGTCAGTGTTTTTTCAAGGAGATATTTCACATTGCCTTCTGTTTTTTCATTTATTTGGATCTGTTTACTAGTATCCTGATTTCTCATAAAATCATTTGCTTCCATTTGCTCCCCTCTAATTCTGAAGGAATTATTCTCTTCAGAAAACTTTTAAGACTCTTTTTCCATCTGGCAAATTCAACTTTTTAAGGCATTCTTCTCCTCATTGGCTTTTTGGGCCTCTTTTACCATTTGAGTTAATCTATTTTTTAAAGTGCTATTTTCT